>JAWWMP010000001.1:85015898-85135997 GCA_035047865.1 Dendrocincla tyrannina
GCGGTGGCTGCTGCCCCTCACGGAGGGGCCGCCCTCATTCCCCGGTCCCAGTCCCTTATTCCCGTGTCCCTTGTTCCCTTGTCCCCCTGTCCCTCCGTCACCCCGTCCCGCTGTCCCCCGGCCCCCTCTGCCCACCGCGGCCATGGCGGCGCCGCCGGCCTCGCCCGGCCCCCGCGGGCGCTTCGAGCCGGAGCAGGAGCGCGCCGTCCGCGCCCTGGTGCGCTGCGTGACTGGCCTGCCCGAGCAGGAGCTGGGCGGGGAGCGCTTCCAGGCGGCGCTCAGCTTCGCCTGGTCCAACTTCAGGTCAGCCGCAGGGGCCCTGTGCCCGCGGGGGTGGGGCTGGAGCAGCCGTGGCGAGTCGGTGGCTGGTGCTCCGTCACCTTGAAGTCTTGGTCTGTATGTAATGGGGGGTTTTCTCATGCCCTGTAAAAAGGTGCCTTCTAGCCTCTTCATTTAGGCGTTCCGGAATTTTGTTGGTTTGGAGGGAGGTAAGTTATGGCTATATGTAAGGAGCAAGCAAAGAAGATTCTGCCACATGGAGATAAAACTCCTGGGCAAGAATGCTGTGTTGCTTATCTGAAAGGGTATCAGTCTGCAGAAGAGAATGTGTTTGGTGCTTATTGGAGCTTGTCAGAAACGTGGTCCTTATTATCCTGTAATACGTATTGTCTGTATCCCTTTAATCCTATTACACTGCCACCCAAAGTGCCCTTACTGAAGTTTTGCACAGTGTTCACAGTTATTGTTTCAGTATCTTCTGGAGTTGGACCCGATGATCCTTGTGACTCCCTTCCAACTCAGAATAGTCTGTGAAATCCGTGAAACTTTTACATGATGTGTTTCCAATTACCCGTAGTGACACTAACTGCTGCCCCTTCGGAATCTTCTGTGCTTGCATAGGTTGGTGCAGCAAGTACCTAATCCACATAAAATTAATACTGCTTTACATTTTTCATGCTGATGAAATCCATTTTGGGGGGAGCAGGCGCATAACTGCATTGCATCTGCGAATCCTAACTACTAGTAGGCTCAAATAAAACTGCTTTAATATGCAGATCTCACCCTCTCTTATGGTCGTGCAGTTGCTGAGGTAGCCGTGTGCTCTTTTAGATTGGGGAGTTGCTGGTTTTGTTGTTGTGATTGTTTGTTTGTTCTTAAAACAACATGTCAGGAAAACAGGGTGGTGCAGAGTGAACAACAAACTTTTGAAAGGGAGGGTTGGGAAGGGGAAGGGTTATTTGTGCCAGAATTGTTGTTCAAGAAGTGTGCATGGAGCGTCAGCCTGAGATTGTCTAATACCATATTTCCAAACAGTGAGACCTTAGGTTGTAGAAGAAATTCTCTTTAGTTTCAAGTTAATGAAACTTGTGGCTTGTATTGTTAAATTTGATGATGTTTCTGTGTTGTACTTTTCAGATCCATCTGTTTTATTTCCATGCATCACAACCAGTCCTCTTTTATTCACAATGTTCCCAACTTGCCTGAAAAAATTGATTAATTTTTCACGTGTGTGTTAGGATCATTAATTAAAACTTCATATAATAGACTAAAGAATATTCACTACTAACTTTCCTGCAGCTTAATTTTTCTTTTCAGTGCAGATTCTTGGTTTAGCTTTTTATTGTCTTTCCAGCGTGAGGTTCTAAATCTTCCAGTTCTTGTACTTACCACCATTTTTTTTTGAACTAATGATTTCCCTTGTAAGTTAATGTGCTGTAATAAATGAGATAAGCTGTATTTTGTTAACCTAAATGCTGGCTCCCTCGTCAGTGTTACATTTTATCATGCTTTTATTCCTTACGCACAACTGAAAGCAGACTGATGGGTCTGTAATTAACAAAGTATTTTTTTTTCTCTAATATGGACCTATCTTCATCTTCTAGTGATAGTTATTAAAAATCCTTTCTATCTGTCCTACAGTTTCATTTTCTAGTTCTTTACTTTGATGTTAAGGTGACTTTGTATTGTCTTTCTGGTTTCAGTCTTTTAGCTTAACTTTTGGTCATGATTCCGATCCAGTAGTTTTCATTTCTGTCTGTGGTCACAAGAGTTTTACCCCTGTGTTCTATACAGTCGTTGCTGCAAAAACTACATTGATAACCCACATGTAGAGTGTCTTGACCTTGTGCTCACTGCTGTTGCATCTTATTCCCTGGATTTTTTACTGTCTGTATCTGAAGAACCTGTTCATAGCCTAATTTATTCTGCAAAGTCCACTTTACCTTTCGTGAGTTCTTGTTTTGTCCCTGTACATATACCTTTGTTGGTGTATCTGTTCTTATTTTTAATTAAGCTCTCTGTTCTCCTAGGTGCTTTCTTTCACGCTATAAAAAGAAGCTGCGTTTGGGTTTAGAGACCTTCCCATGTGGCTGTTTGTTTTGTCTGTGCCTGTGATGCAAGTCCCAGATAATTTTGGTGTCTTTGACACCAATGCCTTTGACAACACAGTTCTTGATCTCCTTGCTCCACTTGGCTTAGCAGACAGCATACTTTAATTGCTTAATTTGCTCTTACAGTAGTAATTTTCCATTCAGCTTAACGTGCTGGTTAAATGTAACCTGCATTCAATTTTTCCATTTTTCAGGTCACTTGTAGTTAATCCTTCTTGAGCTGAGAGACACCGAGATTAATTTTTGTTGACACTTAATGCTGTTCCTGAATTAAATGTGCATTATTAAAATAGTAATGTTGCCTTCATGTATGTAAATCAACTTTATTTTCTTCCTTACTTAAGGTTCCTTTTAAACATACTCTAATGCAGATTTCTTACACAGGTTTCACCGTTTTCTTGATGTGAACAGCCATAAAGTAGAGAGGACAATAGAAGGGTAGGTTTTATACCTATATGTTAATAATGCATTGATTCTCTTTTTTTTTTTTTGGAGCATTTTTGATACTGTTTTTGTTATTAGGATACATGAGAAATTGATAATTCATTCTGACCTTGGAAAAGCTGCAAGCTGGAAAAGACTAACAGAAAAATTTCTGAACTTGCCACTCCCAAGTGTTGAAGAAACGAAGGTATGTACATTGCAATTGTCATTTTGTGTTTTTCCCGTCCAACTTGCATTTGTACTGGCAATGGGGCCTCACTTGTAATGTTGTGTTGGAAACTTCAGGTGACTTAGCAGTGGGCTTTGCAGTTGCTGTTCAGGTCATGGATTTCCAGAAATGAAAATGCATTTATTGTCTTTTCAGTGTTTCAACACATGGAGTTTCATGAGTTAAAAGGACATGATCTCGTTGCAAAGCAGATGTTTTACGATTAGCATTGTACAAATGCAGCTAGAGTCTGGGTGAATCTAGCTTTCCACGTGTTCTAAAACAACAAAGAATTGAGTAGTTCTCAAAAGAACCCCATTTTTTTAACCTTAAGTAATGCATCTAGATGTTTTACTTTTAGTGTCTCCAGTTGGAGTGCTCCTGTAGCATCTTTATTGAGACTGTGTTTAATGATCAATACGCTTTGTATCAAATCAGTTTAGGATATAGAGTGGATTAATATGGCAAAAGTTGTCTCATTTAGATATGTTCCAATATGGCAGTGTAATAATGAATTTGATCTTCAAAAACTGAAAGTTGTCACTGTTGGTAAATTTAAGCTTGTAATTTAAGAGGTGATACTCCATCTAATGTTATTCTTTAATAGAGCTGTGTGTTTTGAACTGCAGTCTGATTTTACTTCTAATTGAACTGACATTTGCCATTCTTTGCACTGGTTTAAGTTCCTTTTAACTTGTGGGGAAAACCCTGGAACCCTCAATAGCTTACACAAATCTCCAGTTATTACAATGTATTCTCTAGATTTTTGAAAATGTACCTTTAATTGTGCTTGTTTTAAGACTCCAAACCAACCCAAACACCCAGGGATGCACTTAATACTTGAATGTTGCAAGTATCTAAGGGGTTCTTTTTAAATTTTTTTAAAAAAATTCAACTGAGGCATGGCTGGAGGTAGATAATATCTCATATTTTTGAAGTTAAATGGCATTCAGTTTTTAGCAGTGGCACATAACTGGGAAGATTGAGTATTTTTCAGTTTCTATGACTGGGAAGTGAAATACCAACTCACACATGATTCTGTCAATGACCTACTGGTTCTCTTTGACAAACACTTGTAAAGTCAGTAATGTTCAGTAGAAAAATAGTATAATCCATATAAATAGGTGTCTGTGATGCTGCTTTATCAGAAATTTGAGTTATTTTTTTCTAAAATGCAAGTGGATCTCATTCGAAAACAGGCTTCTAAGTGTGTTTATGTATGTGTCAAAATAGGATGTAGGTAGCAGAATCTCCATGTGTCTGGGTATAAAGCAGTCAGCTGCAGAGCTCTGTAGATAGAATCAGGCCAAAGAAAAATCATTCTATAGTAAGAAATGGTTGTGCAGATTGGTAAGCAGATTTTAGGGAATAGTGTAACACAAATCTCTAACCTTACCAGTGTTAGCACAGTATTCTAACCTGATTGAAGGCCCCTGTTTCACACCTGCATTAGTGCAACACTAGAGTTGACGATTCATCCCTAATGATTTGTGGAGATTTTCAGATGCGAGAAGATAATGTCAATGTAATATTAAAATGTAGTAATTTTAGCTAACTTGATTTTAACCTCTGTTTGAAATAATCAGCCATGTGATCAAGGGAACCTGAAACTTGGTTTCTTGCAGTCCCATTGCCTGTGTCCTTCTGGCTCATCCACGTTAATTTACCTGTCCATTATCCATTGTTCTGTGACTTTTACTTTCACAGTACTTGCATCTTTTCCATGTTCTCTGATTATCAGTTCAGTAAGAGGTAACATGCTGTGGCTACTTTTGAGATATTTGTGTATGGATTGGCTAGTTAGTAGGCAGAAGAATCACGTGGCAGATATTATTTTTGTAATTCAGAACTGGGGAATGGGAACTAATGGGTAGCATTCATGAAGATAATAGGCTGAGTTTGTTCCTAAAATCTTTTAGACTACTTACAGGCTTGCCTTTTTTTTTCCACTGTGTCTCAAAGACAGATACACACTATGCTATATTATCTCTTCTGTTGTGTTTGTCTGATTCCCCATCCAACACCACCTATGTGGAAAAACCAAGAGTCAAAGAAGTGGGTAAGTTTACAAGATGTTTATATGGCTATTGAAAGATACAATCTGCTAATGCAATCTGATAAGAAGGACATTTTTCCTCTCCATTTTATTATCTCCTTCACTTCACATTGCTTTATTGATTGTCTTCTTTATAATTTATGCATTTAAAAGAGCTTGCAAATCCTTCCTACCCTTGTTTATGTTACATCACTTAGTTAAGTGTTCCAGCCATCAAAGTACCTTGGGAACTCTCTTTGACTTGTACCGCTCGCTTACAAACGTTCTCCGCCTATTCAGCAGTGCTTATGTACTCAAAGACAGACTGGTTTCTATCCCAGGCCTCTGTCTTGCACCTCAATAGTAGATCTGTTGAAACGGCTGTGGTGATGTAAATTCCTATGGTGCCTGTATAATCAAGGAAAGGGAGATGCATTTGAAGGTTTCCAGAGGGAGATCCCAGCTGTGTGCTTTCTTAAGTAGGGCTTTTTCACTCAGTGCCTGAAAATGAGGCTTGCGCTTAAGTTTGAGTGGATACCATCCCCCATTTGTTTACAGTGTTGTATCATAGACTGAAAGAAGAATATTTCAGACTAACCTAAAGAAAATCTTGCATCTTAAGATTCCTTTTTGAATGATCTCTGCACATTCCCTCGGCGGTGTTTTGAATGCACTTTCAGCCCATTCCAGGAATGTGAATATGAAGAGGTTATCTCAAACAACACTAATTACAGTTGAGTAAGCTTCATGTTTAAGATATAATATGTTGTCAGTGTGATTGTTACTTCTGAAGTATTGCACATCACATCATGGATATGTGATGTCTTTTTTGGAGAGTAAGACGGTCCCTGGTTTATGTTGTTTACAGTCCAGGATCTGTGTGCATATGTGAATTATACATTTAGAATGTTTCCATTGAGCTAAACGGGACTAGTCACAATAAGTGATGTGTTGCATTCTTGCATGTTTTTCCAGGACTGAAGTGTAGTGTAACATAATACAGATAAATGTGCTGATGGCACACTGTGTTGCATATTTTGAGTGTATAAGCTATAGAATTGAGAATTAGTAAGGGATATACATGGTGGATATGTCACGATTTACCATGTCATGTTGCAAGTGGATAGCCTTGTTAAAGGAGCACTGGTGTAGCCTTAAGTGGAAGGGAATGCCTTTTGTTTTAGGTTTAGGATATCAAGGTAATTTTAACTTTGAAAGTGTTTTTAGAGGAAATGCAAGTCAGAGTTATGGGATACTTACTATTTTTATATTTATACTTCTCTTAGAAAAGGAAGAAGAATTTGATTGGGGAAAGTATCTGATGGAAGGAGAAGAAATTTACTTTGGTCCAGGTGTAGACACACCAGTAAGTAATTTCTTAAGGTAAAACCCCAAACTGTATAAACTGGTTTGACGTATGTTAGAGACCTGGTTGAGTTGTCCTAGTTTGTATGCTCTGCATGTCGATTCTTGCAGGATTCCCCAATACGATGTTGCTTAATACCGTGAAATACACACAGACCCAAGCAGAATAACGATAATACAAACACTTTGTTTTTCACAATGTTTTGACTTAGTTCTGCAATTTAACTGGCTGCTTCTGCTGACCCCTGCACTTCCTGCACTTAAACAGCACTTCTTGCAGTTCTGTGATGTTTTTCAGGTCTCATTTGCATGGTTATTAATGGTATACGTAAATTAGTCTCTGTTAGATAGTTATGTTAGTCTTAGTGTCCTGAATTTACTTTATAGTGGAAGAAAGAAGAGAATAGTTTATGTTTGGCTTGAATAGGAGCTCAATATAGATCTGTCTGCCATGTTGTACTGAAGCGTCCTGGGGTTTGTTGCACTTAATAGGATTGGTCTGGAGAAAGTGAAGAGGAAGAAGACACTCAGCCCTTGAGTAGGGAGGACTCTGGTATTCAAGTGGACAGGACACCTTTAGAAGACCAAGATCCAAATAAGAAAACAGTACCTAATGTTTCCTGGAAAGGTTAGAATAAGCTATAATTCTTCTGATATAGTTATACATACTCAAATTTAGCAAGCTAATGCAGCTTTATTTAGTGTTCTTTAGTGAGGTGTTGTGTTCTAGATTTATAATTGTAGTGTAAGGTGCACCTTAATGTTCACTACTGATGGGGCTCTTTTACAGTAAAGAAGCAATATAGAAGGGTTGGTGTGATATCTGTTATTGCTAATGGAGAAGAATTCTGTTAATTTCAGTGGACATATGCATGGATATTCCAAAATAGAAATGAAAACTTAAACAGTAAATATAGCATATAGTTTTAGGGATATAATATGAATTTTTATTATTAAATATGAGAATACTGAAGCAAAATTTGGTTGACAGCAGAAGTAGTTGACTCAGTTCTGGGTTTGAAGTGCTTCTGAGAAAAAATAGTTTTATGTAATTAAAACACTAGTGACTTACTCTTCAATAGCTTCAGAGAATATTAAATATAGCTGTATATATTTTTCATAGAATATTTTAGGGTACAGGTTACCTTGTATATGACAAGTGCATAATATATAAGCAGTAGCTATCTAACTGGGACGAGGTAAAGTTCTCTTAACAATCACATTTAAGAAAGTAACATTTTAGGCAATGTACTAAAATGCCTGGTAGAAAGAAACATAGTGATGAAGTTGATGATATTTTGCAGTTTATTTTCTAAAACAGCTTCGGTTTGTATATAGCATTTGAGAATTGCCTGAAACAGAGGCACATGTTGTGACAAAAAGGTGGAAACCATACAAATCTCTAAGCTTACAGAATTACAGTACATCCTGAGCTGGAAGGGACCCACAAGGATCATCAAAGGCCTTTCATACGACCATCCCCAAGATTCACACTATGTGCCTGCAAGCATTGTCCAAATAATTCTTCAACTCTGGCAGACTTTGTCCTGTGCCCACTTCCCTGGGGAGTCTGTTCCTGTGCCCAACCACTCTGAGTGAAGAATCTTTTCCTGATATCCAACCTAAACCTCTGCTGACAGCTTCATGCCATTCACTCAAGTTGGTAGCTGGTCACCACAGAGAAGAGATCAGTGTCTGTCCCTCTTCTTCCTCTCATGAGGAAGTTGCAGACTTTAATAAGGTCTCTCCTCAGTCTCCTCCATGCTGAACAGACCAAGTGACCTCAGCTGCTTCTCATGCGGCTTCGCCTCCAGACCCTTTACTGTCTTCATTACTCTCCTTTGAACACATTCTAATAGCTTTATGTCTTTCTTATATTGTAGTGCCCAAAACTGCACACACTACCAAAGGTGAGGCTGCACCAGCACAGAGCAGAGCTTATTTTTTAGGACTTTCGCAATTTTTAGAAGATGTGGTATTTCTGTGTAAATTAATTTGTGCATGATGGTATCATATGCATGAGTGCAGTGAAGTGTAAATAGTTGTAATTAATTTGAAAATATCTATGTCTCTGCAGCTGAGCAGATAGGCTTATTAATGTCTTCTTCCTGTGTTTTATAAGCATTTCCTGCATTAATAAAAATACCTTATTGACTGTGACATGTTTTCACAGTTGCTGAACCTGATGCCCGCAGCTGGCTGGAGCAGCATGTAGTTCCTCAGTATTGGACAGGAAGAGCTCCTCGCTTTTCACATAGTTTGCACTTGCATTCCAACCTGGCTGCAGTCTGGTAAGAAAAATAGTATCACATATTTCTGGTGGGCATGCAATGATAAATATGACTTTTATTAAGCATCTTTACTGTTGGAAGCATAATGGTAGCATAGCTATTAAAATTCACTTAAAAACAGAATTAAAGGGGTACAAATTGATAAGATGAGCAAATGAGCTGTTCATTGAATAATGCGCTCTTTATTAATAAATTCTTACCCTTTTTTTTAAATTTTTGCTAAGTTTCTCATGTCAGAGAGAGGGGTTTCCTTTTTCAAAGAAGGGAATCATATTGTTGATTTTTTTTTTTTGGCTTGACCCATACAATGGTTGCTGAGAAGCTAATATAGTTGAGTTTTAAGTGGTCCTGGAAGTGAGGAGTTCCTTAAAGTTTTTGTTTGTTTTTGGTGTCTCCTTACAAAGTTAGTCTTAAACACAGATTTTGTGTGGAGAAGGAACATAAAGCAGTATATTGTCATGATCTGCCATGGTCTTGGAAATAAAATCAGGATTTTGAAAAAAATAACCTGGTTCCTTCCTGTCCCAAATTCCGATGTATCCGTACTGCAATAATAAAAAAAAAGTTCATTAGATTTGTCTTTTGTTTTCTTAATTTAATGAATTTCTTAATCAAGAGTTATTTTAGTGTAAGTCGGTTATCTAGCCACTTATGAACCCAAATTTACAATGAATATTAGAAAATCAGTAGCACGAATAAAGCAACGCTGTTTCTGCTGCAGTGCTGTTATCAGATGTATGTTATATATATGTATGATACATAACCAGTATTACTTAAGTTGGACTTTTAAATTTTGAGCATATTTACATAACTTTGCCACTGATTATATTAATGTGTAAAACTACTAGGAATGTAAATAATTGTTCTCTACTTCGTTAAAATATGAAAAGTACTGCGGAAGATTTACAAAGAATTGCATAAGACAGGATCATAAAAGAAAGTTCTTAGGTAGCTATGCACGTTTCCATTTCTTAAGTAAACTCTTGGGCTAAAGTGTGAATTTTCTTATATGGGCTAGGGAAATTGATATTTTACCTTTTAGCTTAGTACTTTTCCCAGAAGGTGATGATAACTTTTCACATCATTGAATGAAAAATAATTGCACATTCAAAGATTGAGAATTAAAACAACAACTCCCAGTACAAATCCAGTACTTCAGGTGTTTGCTACTTAATTGCTTGTCTTGCTGCAATATAGCACTAGATGCTCTTTGAGTGTTTTCCATAGTATCTTGCTTGATAATACGTAAACAAACTGTGCTTTTGTTTATATACTTAAAATGGCTCCATGAGCATTGAATCTGCTCAGATATGAGTAGAACAAAACTGAGCATTGTGATTGTTGCTTCATTCTTATTTTCAGTTTGTATTTCAGCCATTAAATTGTTTTCATTTCCTTTTTTTCTAAGGGATCACCACTTGTACACCAGTGATCCTTTGTATGTGCCAGAAGAAAGAACACTAGTCACAGAAACTCAGGTTATACGTGAAACTCTTTGGTAAGAGCAGCATCACAAAGCTTGCGTTTCAATTTTTATATTTCTCTCAAGGGAATGAGTGATCTATCTTTGAAGACATGTCTGAGGAAAGAGTTATTACTGAGCTTTTAATTGCACTGTTTCTGGCAATAGAGATGCTGCATATGTGTGTTGACCATTCACATTTGAGACACTGGAACAGGTTGCCCAGAGAAGTTGTGGATGCCCTGTCCCTGGAAGTGTTCAAGGCCAGGCTGGACAGAGCTCTGAGTAACTTGGTCTAATGAGAGGTGTCCCTGTCCATGGCAGGAAGGTGGGAACTAGGTGATCTTTAAGGTCTCTTCCATTCTGTGATTCACAAAGAAGAAAGTAGCTTACTGCTTCTTGGTTGCGTCAATTCTTCAAGTCTAATTGCTAAAAAGATCTAACTTGTTCTTATCCTGCCCTTACGGATTTTTAATACAGTGTCCCATTTTAGAAAGTAGGTTGAGTCATCCTGTAGCTTGGAATTAACTGGAAAGAAACTTTAAGAAATTATTACTTGATATCAGTGTTTCATTGTTCTAGCAACAATTTACTGTACCAATAGCTTTGTATTTGGTCTGTGGTCTCCTGTTACTCAAGGAAAATAAACTTTTAGGCAAGGGAGAGCTACTTCTTTTATTAATTAGAAAATTATAACTGTATTAAGGAGGAAAATTACTACTCTTTTTGTTTCTTTCAAGGCTACTTTCAGGAGTGAAAAAGCTTTTTATATTTCAGCTGAATGATGGAAAAGTGACTGTGCGGAATGATATTATTGTAACTCATTTAACCCACGTAAGTTGTTTCTGAATCTCAACTGAATATATCTGCTATTAGAATGATGTAAATTAGGGGAGTAGGAAATTAAACTGTTTGTGGAAAAATCACGTTTCTACAATTGTTTTGTCTAAATTAAAGGCATCTGGCTTAGTAAAACTGAATGGGCTGTTCCTGTATCTTGGATATGGTGAAGCAATAGCGACTGCAAAATTTTATAGTGTTTTAATTCATAAAAATAGTATCATAGTTCAATTTTTCATCTTTATAAAATACAGTTTTTATTAGATGATTCTAAAAAGTATGTTTTTTTTTAGAACTGCCTGAGATCTGTATTGGAGCAGATAGCAGCATATGGTCAAGTTGTGTTTAGACTACAGAAGTTTATTGATGAAGTGATGGGACACAGCCCAGAAAGCATAATGCATGGAACCGTTTCCACTCCAAAGAAGACTACTGAAGCCCCATTCAGAACCTACCAAGCTTTTATGTGGGCTTTGTATAAATATTTTATTAGCTTTAAAGAGGAACTTACTGAAATTGAAAAATGCATAATCAACAAAGGTACAGTGCAAGGGAAGTTTTACAAGAGGGGGACACAGAAATTAATGGCACTAATAAAATTTGGGTTTCTGTTGGATGTTATTTTTACACATCTTGGGCTTTTTTTTTTCCAGATAAAACAGTCACACTTTCAATAGTAATAGATAAGCTGTCTCCTAGACTGGCACAGCTGAAGGTCCTTCACAAGGTTTTCAGCACAGGAGTAGCAGAAGTGCCGCCTGACACTAGAAATGTTGTACGAGCATCTCATCTGCTTAATACTCTCTACAAAGCTATTCTTGAATATGACAGTGTTGGAGAGGCATCTGAGCAAACGGTAGGGGAAATAATTCCTTCCTTAATACAACAACAGACTAGATTTAGTAACTATTGCATTGTTGTTTTCCGACATGAGTTCACTCACCCTGGATGAAATTGGATTTACGAGAAGGTCAGCAGCAGTTTTTTAGAACTGAGGGGAGGAACTGTGGGGAATCAGTGGCCAGGAAGCTGTTTTGAAAGAGGGATATTTGGAACAGCTTTCCCTCCTATTTCTGTAGCTGTATAATTCAGTTAATGCTGAAGTACAGGAGTTTGGATTTTTACATTAACTTGCTGATTATACTACTGAAAAGTATAGTCCATGTCATTGTCATTGTTTTCTTGTTTTCTACGTTATGAAACCACAGAGCATTTCTGACTATCCCTTACTCTTTAAGAGATGTTTGAGTGAAAAAATGCTGCTTGAGTGTAACTGTGATTACAAAAGTAACAGGGGGAAGCATGAACAATACAAGCTTCCAGTAAACCCACTAAAGCGGTCATTTTTAATTAATGTTTAGTTAATCTTTAAAATCCTTAAGTGTAGTTATGTATCTCTTATAAACTGTGGTTGCACAATTTAGAGATTAGCCATTTCTTTCTTTTTCCTTTGAATTCAGGTATCCCTTTTGTTCTCTCTCTGGGTTGAAACTGTGAGGCCATACTTACAGACAGTGGATGAGTGGATTGTCCATGGTAATTTGTTTGATCCTGCAAAGGAATTTATTATTCAGAGGTAGGGATGCTGATACTAAATACACATAATGCTCTGCAAGTAAACCTGTTGTAAAACCTAGGGTAAATGTTGACAATAAAAGTAGGTTTTCAAATTCGTTATTTTGCTTAAGAATTAATTTCTTAATCATACATTCATAACTTGTATCAAAGTTCTCATTAGAGAAATTACAGTAGACAGGGAGTTCTAAAAAGTATTGTTCTAGAGAAGAAATCAATTATTCTTTTCCACCTGTAGTAAATAATTTGCTGGCTGACTCCGAGTGTGCTGACTTTTTTAAAAGCAGTTAACTTTTTCAAAATCAAGACATGCAAAAATGACAAAATTTGCTTTTTAATTCTCTAATCTGCATTTGTTATCAATCAAATGCTATTTAGAATTAAAATACTCCTTCCAAGTTGTACTGAAGTTAATATGGTGTCTTGAGTTACATGCACATATCCTAAAGATTATTTGAGCTGTTAGTTTTTCTTCTGTATACATTCTACATTTTGCTGGTCCCTTTTTTCGACAGCCTGGAGGGGAAAGGGAATATAGAAATTAGAGTTCTGGTTTGTAATTACAAATCCATTTTCCCCATGTGCCAAACTTAATTGAACCTCTGTTAACACATGTCAAGGTGAGCATGAAGTAAGACAACAGCTCTAGTACTGTTGTAATAAATCCTTAGTAGCTGATATCTTTAACATCCTTACTATGTTCTCTTTTTGTAGTTCTAGAGTTGTGTTTTCAGTGCTACAAACAGTGCTGATTATTTGTATTTATGCTTCATTGTAATTATCTAATTTATGTGGGTTTTTTGTCTGACTTCAAAGACCAAATTGTCAATCTGTTGTAAACAACACCAAAAACCTAAAGTGCATTACAAATTGAGTTTCACCTACTCTAGAATTTTTCAGCTTTCCCGGTATTATTTGCTTCAGTTTTGGGTTTTAAATAAATTTGCAAGTCAATCTCTAATCATTTTGACATTAAGTATGCACGCCACTATGAATAGTTAAATTCCTGAACAAATTTAATTATAATTACTCTATTTGCCTTGTTGTGGGGTTTAATTGATTGTACAATTGTTTTATCTCCTGTGAGCTGATTGTTTATCCTGCCAAAACTATCATATTTCAGAGTGTCTAGACTGGGATATGAACAAGCTAATTTTATATACTTTAAAAAGTGTTTCATGACTGCTCTAAGAGAAGATCAAAGCATAGAGCAATATGATATTTATCCTGTAGTAATAAAGTTTCATCTTTTGAAGAGGGAAATACTCAACAGCTTTTTATTTCTTTGCAGAAACAAAAATGTTCCAGTTAATCACAGAGATTTTTGGTATGCTACCTACACATTATATAGTGTGTCAGAAAAAACGGAGAATGAAGAGAAGATGAGTGATAATGCCAGTGCCAGTTCTGGCAGTGATCAGGCCCCTTCAAGCGGGCAGCACACTATGGTCTCTTTTCTGAAACCTGTGCTAAAGCAAATTATCATGGCTGGAAAATCCATGCAGCTGTTGAAGAATCTTCAGTGCAAAGATGGCTCTCCACAGCAGATTGCATCAAGAGGTAAGATCTCAGTTTGGACACTATCATGCTTTAGGGCATCTAACAGTATGGGTGTATTTTTGATAAGGGGGTTCCCCTGGCTTTAGAATAATAGAACACTCCATGTTGAACATCACTATCAAAGTTGGTAACTTCAGGTCTGATGGAAAACATTCTTCCAATGCAAACAAGTGAAAAGAGCAAAGTGAATAAGGTTGAGAGTTCCATTTTCTATTTACTGCTTTAAATTTTTGTTAAACTTCTTTTCACTTGCAAAACAATTTTTTTTATTATGAGAAAAAAACAGCCTGTATGTTCCAACAGTAAAGCTGTTGTTTTTAAAGAAATAATTGTTTTCCATTACTAAGGGGTTGAGTAATCCTGAGATAGCATGTGGAATTTTACTGTTTTTTTAAAAAGCTTATTCACGAGTATATGAAAGATGTTTGGATATCTAGGATATTTATCTTGACTGATTGTAAAATGTAATACAACATTGTAACCAACATTGGGGGGGTGTTCTGGCTTTTTTTTTTTTTTTTTAAAGGAAACAAAATAATTTTTTTAATTTTGCTGCTCCTTGATGTCTAAAAGTAGATGGTTAAATTATTTAGGTTCACTCAGTTTATTTCCCCTTTTGGTGTGTGAGTATCCTCTATTGTAGTGAATAGGGAAGGGTTGTTTCAGGTGCTGAAAATTAGCTGCCTTTGCACCTGAAGTAGGAGGTCCTTTAAAAGTCTCAGAAATATTTCATATTTCAGACACCTGTTCTGCTATCCATTTGAACCTATGCTTGACCTTGGCATTGGATTAGTCCTATCATTTTAAACATGTATTTGGGGTTGGTTTTTTTACTGAATAGTGGTCTAAATTTACTATTTTAAAAGTTAGCTAGTGAGTGTTGGACTGTGGAGTTCTTCTTTTAGTTCGGATGGCATTTTCTCTTAGAAGAAAATCTTAGTGCAGAATGTGTTGCCCAATCCAGATGCTGAACGGAAGAGTTTGTACACGCTGTTCTTGGAATCGGTGCAGTCTCGCCTGAGGCATGGGGAAGAGTCTGTTCATGATATTATTACAGAACAGCAGGCCACAAAGCAGAGCCTGATAAAGATGCAGTCTATAGCTGAAAGACACTTGGAACTGGATGATGTCCATGACCCGCTGCTGGCTATTAATTTTGCCAGGTAAATGAATGATCTTCCTGCTGCGTATTTGAGAGCAAATGTGCCTGGTGACATTTGGTAGACCACATTTTCATTACTGCTGCTGCTGAAAGCAAGCAAGTGGAGAATAAAGAGGAGCACCAACAATCAGTGACAGAAGCTAAACAGGCATTCCCCTTTTGCTTAGTTAAAAAAAAAACAATTAAAATCAGTGAAGAATGTGCTCCTCACAATTGGTGGCATAGAAAATTGGAATAGTCGTTATCAGAACAGACTTTTAGCAAGTAAGCGGTTTAATAATGAATAGTTAATTGTAAAATCTGAACTTTTAAATGAGTGTGATTGGAATTTGTACACGAAGCCTTGATTTGCACCAAGTATATTCTTAGAAGAATGCAGCTTCAGTTATGCTGTGCTTAAGTCATTTAACTGTAAAAGCCTTCCAAAATTCATGTTAATTGAATATTCTTCATTCTTTGTAATAATGGAAGTCCTATAGAGGTTATAAATGTCTTGGAAATTAGCAGGCAAACTGTGAAAATCTTATTTATTTTGTGATTACAAATAAGAATTTCTGTTTTTCCTAAATACTAATTATCAATATACATATTTTGTTTCAGTCCTAGGAGGAAGTTGTTAGTAGAATAGTAGAATAGTAGATAGTAGATAAGACTTTATTATTTCCCTTGTTCATTGGGACTATTCTGTTTGTTATAACTGCTACATTAATTCAATGTCTGAATCATCCAGTTTATCACAGCAATAGCTGCTGTGAGCTGGACTTCCTCTAACAGTGGGTTCAGCTGGCAAGTAGCTTTTTACAAAATATTATAATAATTAGATCCTTTCTGTGAAAAAGCAAACATCAAATGTAGACTGTAGATACTCTCTTCCCATCACACAATATTACAGATAATATATAGGGACACCATAATAAAGATGCCTCAAACCAGTTCTCCATCTGTGGGGTGGTTTTGGTTTTTAGTTTTTTGTTTGTTTCGGGTTTTGTTTTGTTTTTGTTCTGTGATTGTTGGCCAAATTTTTACTTTGTTTCTTTAATTTTATTTTTCTTTCCTGGGAAGCTCATCTGTGCTCATACTGTGCTGTATATGCACAATAGAGTTTTTAAAGTTCTTAGGAAAATGAGTTTGTTTATTAACCTGTATAGTGTTTGAACTTGATGTTGTTCAGAATTGTGCCTTAAGCAATTGTGATTATAGAATACTGTCCTTTTTGGTATTTTTATGTCTGGTGATACACAAAACAGTATGATGGATAACTTAATACGCTTGATATGTACTCCAGTTATGAATCAGGTTTTAGGACTCCCGCACCATATATTTTAGAGCAAAGGATCCAATATTGATCAAAATCTTTGAAGTATGGCTTTGTTTTTTATATTGTATGAATAATGAACCTTCTTCCCTAAGTAGTTTGTTTTATTTTGAAGACTATATTTGGAACAGAGTGACTTCCATGAGAAGTTTACTGGTGGGGATGTCTCTGTGGATAGATCCTCAGAATCCGTGACCTGCCAGACTTTTGAACTGACCTTGAGGTCTTGCCTTTATCCGCACATAGACAAGCAGTACTTGGAATGTTGTGGCAATCTGATGCAAACTTTAAAAAAAGATTATAGGTAAGAAAGTAATTTGTTTTTCTTTATATTTTTTCTTATTACCAGTGGCATACCATCACTAAAAGAAGCAATTCTATGTTGTGTTTCTACTCCAATTTGATAACCAGCTATAAAATCATTAGGGAGAAAAGGAGGATCTAACATGAAAGACTCTTGGGTGAAAACTTGGTCTAGCTTAAATCAACAGCAAAGCTATCATCTCTCTTTAGTGGATGTTAAGTACTTCTTAGTAGTGTTGTCATTTTAAGTTCATTTTAGGAAGAGGGACAGGATTTCTAAACTATGCTGTTTCTGAGAATTACCTAGCCCGTAAGATATCTAAATGCTGCAATCAGTCCTGTTGAAGTCAGTGGGGCTGTTCAAGCTCACAGGGAAAAATGCCTTGGTTATTTTGATTAATTTGAATATGTGTGAAAGCTCTCTGAGTCTTAAACAAAAGATTCACTGTGGACTTTATTATGTTTGTGTCCAATACTGAGTTCTTATAGTGAAGAGTATTTAAGAATTTTGTTTCTGTAACAGCTGTGGTTTGGGTTCACATGTATGATGAGACTGAGGAAATGTTATATGTTTGTTTCTGTTTAGGCTAGTCGAATATTTGCAGGCAATGAGAAACTTTTTCTTACTTGAAGCTGGAGATACCATGTATGACTTCTATACATCTATTTTTGACAAAATTAGAGAAAAGGAAACTTGGCAGAATGTTGCTTTCTTAAATGTTCAACTACAGGAAGCCGTTGGACAGCGCTATCCAGAGGACAGTGCAAGGTAAAGTGCGAAACACACTTTTGTTATGTTTCTTTCACACTTACCTATATTAATCTACTTAACTTGCATAGCACAATACTAATCGTTGTGTTCTCACTACGATAATCTATTTTTATGAAGTTTTGAGCTGTTGTCATCTTTTCTACCCAAAGTCCTCCAGATTAAATCAGATAGTTGGTATTTAGCAGTAAGAAATAAAAACTAATAAAACTAACTACTAATTTAAAACATATTCTCACCAATGACATCACTTGTTTCCTTGCATAGGTTGTCTATATCATTTGAAAGTGTTGATACAGCAAAGAAGAAACTCCCTGTCCACACCTTAGATGGTCTGACATTGAGTTACAAGGTAGTGAGTTAATATGGCTGTAGTTCTTAATCTAGGACACATTTGAAATGCTGTATTAAAATGACATATTTTCTGTCTTGATTCTTCTCTCTTCTTCTTAGGTTCCTTGGCCTGTGGATATAGTTATAAGTTTAGAGTGCCAAAAAATTTACAATCAAGTTTTTCTGCTCTTACTGCAAATAAAGTGGGCCAAGTATAGTCTAGATGTTTTACGATTTGATGGTAAGATACTTCTTCACTGAAAGAGACTCTATAAATAAACTTGGTTTGTGTTCTAAGGATATAAATAGTCTTCTGCTTTCTGTAGTAAGTAGTATAAACTAGTTAGAATTTTGATTCATTCTGTAAAATATTAATCTCTATTAGCATTGCAAATTACATATATTAGGCTGGCATGTTTTTCACTTTTCAGCCTCAGGGACAGCACTATTCCTGCATTCCTTTGCTTTCTTTGTTTCAAGTCTAGTTGGTTATGTTGGAAAATTGCTACTTCATTCTTCAGACGTTGCTGTTGAAAGAAGGTCTGTCTACCACACCCTAATGTTTTCCTTGATGTATAGTCCAAGTTCTTAGGAGTAATACCATGCAGTCAAATACTCTATTTGAGGTTGAAACAATAAGCTGTTTGGGGATTACAGAAAGACATTTCATGGTATTTCCTTCACCAGGTTAATGTGTGTACTCTTCGTGTCTTAGATGAACCCATCAACTTTCTAATTTATTTTTCTATGATTTGAACATCAGTTAAGTAATTATCTTCCTAAATGTTTGTGGTTTTTGACTGTTTAAACTTTATGGGTATGACTTTGTGCTGAAGTCTTTTCTCAAAAAGAGCAATACTCTTGATATTTTCTCTTTTTTTTCAGAACTAGTCTCTGCTGCAGAAACCCCACAGGTTAAGGAAGGAACTTCATTAGAACAAGGAACACTTCCTCTATTTAGACCACAAACAGAAAGTATAAAACAACAAATACATCGCATGTTCCTCCTAAGAGTGAAACTTATGCATTTTGTTAACAGCTTGCACAACTACATCATGACAAGGGTTTGTCTTCTATCACAATTTCCTTTATATTAAGAACTTGTAACTGGAGATGCAGTATTAATTTTCCTTTAACACATTAAAAAAGAAAAAGGAAAAAAGGGAAAAATCTAAATATAGTATCCTTTCTGCAAAATTATTTTGAAGTTGACATCTTTCAGTTTTAACTTGGCCATTTTAATTCAGTAATTCTAAAAATATATAGTATTCCTATTTATATGAGGAGTGTTCTTGTGTAGTGAGAAGAGCTTGAAATTTTTGCTGTTGATGGTAATTTTGAGTCTGATTGTAAAATTTGAGAGGGAAAAACAAATGAAACATGCAATTTCAGGCTCTTAGAAATATATTGGAAGAGAGTCATAATCACTTGTGTGCAACACTGAATTTAATCACTGTGGTCATCTTTTTAAGATTCTTCACAGTACAGGCTTGGAGTTTCAGCATCAGGTAGAAGAAGCCAAAGATTTAGATCAATTGATAAAGATTCATTACAGATATCTATCTACAATTCATGATCGCTGCTTACTGAGGGAAAAGGTGGGTAAAAAAATTAGCATTTTTGGTATATTGAGTTTAGCAGGACAAGAAAGTAGTTCAGTACTAATTATGCTGTCTATTTTGCAGTTCATGCATATTAAGGAATACATAGGGAGTCTTGAAGAAGTGGTAACTTTTCCAGAGTTACCATAGAGATCCAGTTTCCCTTGCTGGTCTCACCTCAGTTCTGTCAAGGAGAGAATATAAAATTAAATCCTTTATATTGGATATTACATGACTCGTTTGTAAGAGATGGGAGGTTTAGAACAAGCTGAGGCTTGGCAGTGTAAGGAGGATTACACAGTGGTATGGCTAGGAATGAAGGTACATGGATATAGCATTGTAACCTTTTATCACACATCCTGTCTGTGCATAGTCCGCATCAAAGTGGTCAGCTGCAAAAAGAATTGGAGAACAAATACAAAACACATCTTAAATTTGGAAGAAGCACATTGTACTTATGAGACTGTTTTTACAGGTCAGATTAAATGGCATGCGATACCTTTGTATTGCAGCGTAATAATGAAAATTGTTATGCTTAACAATTTTGTACTTGCTCCTTGTATTTTAATTTAGGTGAGCTTTGTGAAAGAAGCTATAATGAAAGTGTTAAATTTAGTGCTGATGTTTGCAGACCGTTGGCAGGCCGGTTTGGGGGCTTGGAAGTAAGTACACATGCCTACAATCCTACATGGTCATAATTTTGAAGCTCCCAGTATGATCTTGTGCCCAGAACTGCACACAGCACTCAAAGTGAGGCCACACCAATGCTGAATACAGTGGGATAATCCCCTCCTTTGACTGGCTGTGCTGTGTTTGATGCACTCGAGGATGGGGTTTGCCCTCTTGGCTACCCGGGTTCCCTGCTCACTTGTGTTGAGATGCTGCCCACCAGCATCCCCCAGCTTGCTTCTGCAGGGCTGCTCTCCACCCTGTTTATACTTTTGTTTGTGCAGCCTGCTGCTTGAAGGAGGAATGATTGTCGGCACGTTTCCAAGGCTATGTCAGACACTCAAGTTTATGTATGGTTCTGAAGCCAGCTGGTGGGGACTGGCTCACTTCATGTTTTTCAGGACTAATTCTCTTTGGCACAGGTGCTGCCTAGAACTTGGATTCCATTCTCCTCTGGCATTAGGAAGTTGCTATTTTTAGAGTGCTTTTCTCATTCAAAATGTCAGAAATAATTTGTGAATGCTGTTAACAGTGACTGAAGCTCAGGGCATGTGGTTGTGTGCTTTTGGATGTGGCAGGAGAAAGTCATAACTGGTGTAGTGTCATCTGTATCATCTTGGGAGAGGGGAAAAAGGAAAGGAGTGACTGTTGTGAACTATAGCATCTCACTTGACTGGTGAATGCTAGCTGACAGAGTCCAAAGTGGAATTCAGGAGATGTCAGATAGTAAAGCAGTGTGGTGTCCCTGTTTTACTGGCAATGTAAGTTTACCCCAAGTTGCTCTGAAGCAATAGGAACCAGGAAAAGCAGTCTTGAAATACAAACTATGTAGTAATAATTGTTGTCAGTTGGAACCACACAGTTCCTCCAAATCGCTGCAGAGATTTCTAAGATGATGAAGAAATTATTAATGCCATTGTGATAGTGCTCAGATGCTCCTGTCAAAATAGTCTTTGTTTTCTAGAAGTAGCATACACAGGGCTAACTGAAATAGTTGTAAGTTCAAGCCAGAATTCTATGCGAAGAATACTTTTGTCATTTACTGTGAAATTTCAGTCATATTTTGAAGATAACATAGTGGCTGGTCTGTTAAGCATTCTTCTGTTAAACTGTTCTGTAGGATGGAATCCATAGAGAAGATGGAATCTGATTTTAAAAACTGTCACATGTTTCTTGTAACCATTCTCAACAAAGCTGTCTGTCGAGGCTCTTTTCCTCACTGTAAGTACATTAAGCTTTTCACATACTTGCACTTACACAAGTTTGCTAGGAATTTATTTATGTTTTAGTCTGTGTTAATGTTTGTCAGTACATCTTAAATGTCATTTTGGGAGTTATTCACAGAGGGACATGAAGACTTAATTCTTACTAAGATAAAGTCATTGTTTTTTTAGTGTATCTGCACAAGCTTTTTTATGACAGCTCTCTTCAGTTTATCTCCATTCTTGATGAGGGGAAGCTGATGTAGCCAAGCAAGTGACAAGCAGTTTTCTAAACTAGTGAAACTAAGTTCTGGGGTCATAGAAGAGCATTCTTTTTGTTGTTATTGAATGACAGGTTTGTTATATCTTGAGCAGATAAAATTTTAGTATTATGGTGCCTCAGCTGCAACTGCAGAGAGCTGTTAGTTCTGCCCATCTGTTGGAATTTTCTTCCTTGGTAGTAGAAACAGCAGAAGATGGTGTGTCTGTGCTTCTAGATACAACCTGGTGTTAGCTTCAGTTGTTAATCAGAGCACCCGTTTGCGTTGGGGCAACTGCTCAGTGAAGTTATTTGGGATGTAGATGTATGTTCTGACAGATTTGTAAGTACATCTACAGATGGTGTAGGAGACATGACTTAGTGGTGGACTTGGCAGTGTTGGGTTAGTGTTTGGATTTAATAATTTTAAAGATCTTTTCCAACCTAAATGAGTCTGTGATTGTAAAACAGGTAATACCTGACATCACTGCTACTGAGTCTACAAGAACTTGTCTTCAAGAACCATCTGAGAATGGCTTGCTGTATATAACCCCCCCCAACCTTTAATTTATCTTTGTGTGTGTGTGTGTGTACAACAGTATTTCAAAGAAAGGAGCTAATTTCTTACTGGTACTTACCACATGAAATAACTAAGAGATAACTGATGGTGAATATGGTGAAATATTGCCTAAATTGTCAGACACTCAGAAAATGTCTTACCATCCTAAGTCCTGAAGTATTACAATTCAGAAAATAAACTGGTATCTTCCTTTCAAATGACAGAATTGAATAGTGCAACAAATACTTGCAGACTGCTGCAAATGCAAATATTAACTGCTTTTTAATGTTTTTTTCACAGTGGAATCTTTAGCTTTGTCATTGATGGCTGGCATGGAACAAAGTTAATACCCAAGTCTGTTGAATTAATGGAGAACTGAAAGCAGCATTTATGTTGACATTCCCATGTTAAAAAAACTGTAAGCATTTTGCACTTCAGTTTAAAATGTGTATAGCTAAATGATGTTGGTGGTTTGGAGCTGTGTAAAATATTTTAAAATGTAAATAATGTACAGGTATTTAAGTGTATGGTTGTGGCAGTGTATGTATATGCTTCAATATAAAAAAACATGTATAGTGTAAAATTCATTCCATGTAAACAATCCTGCTTGAAAATACATTAAATATATTTCATGCTGAAAAAAGGATTAATTTTTTTCTTTAATTATGAGTAATTTATGCTTTACTTTTTCCATTAATTTTTCAGCTGTGAATAGGTCACAGGGCAGTGTGGAATAGTGTCACTCAAGTCTTAGTGTTCAGAAGGTTGGTTGAATTAATTATTGGCCTTTTTTTCCTTTGAAAAAAGGCTAAGAAGCATGCATCTTGCTTAGTGGCTCTTAAAAACTCTATAGGAAGATTTACAATAAGCTGATGTAAAAAATACAAGACTGATTTATCAAAATGGGTTATATATATACCAGAATTTTTTACATTAAATGTTCAAAGGCTTGCTAATTTTAGTTTTAACTCATTCATCAGTTTAAGTAGGATTACAGTGTGTAATATATTAATTTTAACTACTGGATTGTTGAGATATTTCAGAGGTGGTCAGATATGACTTGACCTTTATCCTCATGCCTTTTGCAAACAAACTTTGCATTTAATAGCTAATCTCTTGCAAAGCAGTAGGTTGTGATACAGAGGGTACTTTTCTGGACAAGTAAATGTGGGACTTGTTCTGCACAAGATGACTTGCCCTGTCTCTTCCCCATTAAAGTTTCCCTGTAATTCTGGCATCAGTACACCTGCATTAAAAAAGACAAAAATCAATCATAGCTATTTACCTATTGATTTATTTGAATAAACAGAAGATTTAATAATTAGAATGTCACTGTTTTGTGTGTTTCTGCTGAAATCCAGTCGGTATCTTAAGGTTTGAGAGCTGTTTCTGCATGGTAAATGAAGTATGTTACTACAAACTGTGAGACTGTGTGGCTCATTATAAACTATTCTTTTTCAGCTGTGAGCTAATAATTACTTTATATGAAAGTCAATATTTGGGTTCTTGTTTGAACAGGAGATCTCAGAAGATTTTTACAAGTTAAAGCCATGAAATGTTGTCAGGAATAGAAATCAATGTTTTAAAAAAGTGTAGCACTGAGAAACATTCTGCTGCCCTGTAACATGTTCCTTTTTGTTTAACCAGGTGGAGGTTTTGCTTTAAAGAGCATTATGCTTGTATTGTCCCTTGCTACCACAAGACACTTTTCCAAGTGGATGTGTTTTGTGGTAAGTGGACACCTATTAAAAGTAATTTGTACTTTCAGTTTGCCACGACTGGTTCTCATTTGAGATTCCATATTATTTATTGCTAGCAGAGACAGTATGTCCTTTATTAACCGTTTCTTGCTCACTCACAACTGAATAACATCCCTAACAGTTTTAAAAGGCATACTTGTACTCGGAGGTTCAGCACTTCCATGCAGTGATTCATTTTTCAGTATCTATATCTTTCCATACTCTCTGCTCTTAAACAATCAAATGTGATTGCTTTATTTTTCCTTTCTATACAGTTGTTACCTTCAGTGAAATTTCTGTTTTTCATAGCCTTACCTTGGAAAATATTAGCTAGATACATGAGGGGAAAAAAGTCCTTCAATCCTTCATGTTGTTGAAACAATAATTCCTAGTAAATCCCTGCAGATTTTACTTATTTTATGTGAAAAATGCTGTGCAAGTGAAAGATTTTGCTGTTTCACCCAATTTCCTGCTTAGGAATTAACCTTGCATTCAGCAGAGAGACCTCTGTGCAGCTTCTAGACAAGTGATGCCTGTATGCCATTTATTCAGCCAACTTCCAGTATTTGCACATCTGTCATCACAAAAGCACAGTGGAAAATCTAGCTCTGGCAATGTTTAATGATTCTAGTCATGGACATCCTTCACATTTAATTTTTTGTGTGTCAGTAGTACTTGATTGACAAATCCCTTGAATGAGTCCATCTTACAGCATCCCTTTTTCTTTAGCACTGCAGGAAAACAAGTCCTGTCCTTCAGTGTGCATGCCCTATGATGCCACCAGAACCTTTTCATCAGTCCCCTAGCAGTTGTTAAAATGGCTGCTTACCTGTTTGGAAAAAATAAGGGGGTTTTGTGAGTTTGGGAGTATTTTAGCTATTTATCTACTCAAATTTCCTTGTATAATTTTCAGTTTTCTTTACAGAGCAATGCTGTTAATTGGATTCTAACCCAAATCCATTCTTTCTGGACATTTTTTGACCTTGTTTTCAAATGCCTGTTTTCATCAGTTATTTCAGAATTGATTTGAATCTTAACTTTTGGACACTTTTCCTCTTTGTTGGAGTAGACATAGCATTTGAGTCTGTTTTAGTTGCACATCTAGAATTTTAAGGAAGCAATTCCAGAGATATTAGGAAAGGTTTAATCTATTGCATGTGTGTATAGATTTAAAGGAGTTCCGTCATAGTCTGTTGTTTTGCAAATTGTCAAGTCTAGCTAAAGGAAAAGGTAAAAAAACCACCCAGCAAAGCAGGGAACTTTCTAAGCTTCTAAGAGGGTATAAAACTCTTTGGAGAAGAACACACTGCATTATTGGATGCTGTCACAATTTCCTCTGTTCTTCATTTCCACCTTTATTTGTTCTCTTTAGCTTCTGGATGCAGTCTTATCAAAGTTGCAGCATAGAAGCCCTTATATGACTCGCTACTTTTCTTTCTACTCCTTTTTTTCCCTGTGGGCTTATGTAATCACTAGGCCACATTTTAGCACAAATTTAGTAAATTCTCCAATGCTTTTTTTGCTGTTTGATTTTCATAACCCCTAATTAACCACTGGGTCCTTGAGGACCTTTGCTTGTGTCAAGTTCTTGATATCAGAAAAGTTAGCAACCAGTTGTTGATTACATGGTTTCCATGGTAGCACAGATTAAAGATAGCAGTGCTAAATTGCAGGCTGATTAAAAACATAAAAAAAAAATCTTTCTGATGTGCTTTTTAATCTTACTAGCTATAAAAATTTGCAAATTTTTCAGCTTGCCTACTGTACTCCTTTGCATGCTTGTAGAAAAACCTTTCCTCGTTGATTCAGTTGGCATTTACTGGATGGTGTAGTGGCTTGTTGCTGCACTGTGCATTTCTTGTTGGGAAGGCTGCACAGGATCACAGGTCCTGGGGGGCCTAGAGAGCTACTGAAATGAAAAGCAATAAAGGGGCAGGGCTTGAAGAGGGGGCTGAATTCCCTAACATACGTGCCCTAATTTCTGTACTGATGTCCTTCATGAGCAAAGTGAATCTTATTTACAATAGAATCAAGAGAGTATTGAATGCATGCTAATGTGTGTCAGGGAGTTGGTGGATTGACTGATGGGGCTTGGCAGCACAGTGTGCAGCAGGCTTGCAAAGCAGACTGGTGGACATGGGCCCATTGTACACATAAAGAGTTGAGTCCCTCAGAGTTAGCAACAGAACTCTTGTCTAGCATTTCAGGGAGCTGGAAAGCAGAACTAGGCAACCCTGCTTGCTCAGATCCATTTCAGATAGTGTAATTCAGCACTGGGAGGGAAATTGGAGCCAGAGAGCGGCACGTGTCATCATGTGCTAATTAGTATTTATGAATATGCAGCAAGCCTGCTGTTGTCAGCTGTGCTCTTGGCAACACATGTGCTCTTAGGGGTAGGAATCTGGCTTTTCCTAGAGTTAAAGGTAGGTCTGGGTGACCAGATCATTGCTTTTGTATAAGGCCTCGTGAAATGTAGGGCTCCTGGTAGGAGTTATGTGTTTAGGTAGCTGGCCAGGCTTCCCATTAAGGGCAGATTCTCACTTTCTGAGCTGGCTGCTCGTTGAGACCTCTGCTGCTTTAAGCTTAGCCTCTTCTGCTTAAGCTCTCCCAAGTGCTGTGCCTTTGCATAGGTTCTGATCTCCTGAGAGCTGAAACAATGGATTTGCTGTGTAATGTGGAAGCACGTAATGTTTTTGTAGCCTTGCTATGCTTTAAAGCTTTTGCCATGTATAACATGAAGTCCATGCTGCCTTCTTGTGCAAAACATCTTGTCCAGTTCTTTACAGCATGGACAGGTGGCTGATGCGTTGCCAGAGGTTGGATTTAATTTTTAAACTGGTTTATAGACAATTACCTGTTTTCTTTCTTTGTAGTTTTGCATGATGTCCTATTCTTGGGGTAATTGCGACCATTGCCTGTCATGATTTCATAAATAAATACCTTTCTGTGTGTCAGGTCATGAGTTTCCTGTGTTATCTTACCTCCTTTCTGACAATGAAAAATCTATGAACTCCGCAGGTAAAAGAAAAAAACCACAAATAACTAGGTGTGCTGTTAAGCTTAAATACCAAAATACCTGCAAACCCAGAGAGCAACATCAGCATCTTAGAGTAGACACCTAGTGGCAGAACCACAAGATTGCTGTTGAAGCTCTTAGGCTGCTGTGGAATGAAACTCTTCTGTATATTCCTGTGTTCTCCTGGAAGAGATTTTCTTTCATTGCCTTTGGGTAAATACTTAAAAGCCTAAAGAAGGAAATGAAAAATAAAGTGAAAGTAGCTGGAATTCAGGAAATAGACCTGAGTCTGACTGTGGCTAGCATAGTACCTTGAACAAAGGCATTGTCTGGTCTTTAGACAATTGCATTAAGCTTGTTACTACTGTATTATCTGATACTCATGTGGTTAGGTGCAGGGTACATAAATTGCCAGGAGGGTGATACATTAGTGTTACAGATCTTGCTAAAGATTGTTGACAGGCGTGGGTGAAAATCAGGTTAAAATAAATTCCACCTAAGAAAGGGAAGTTTCAGATCCTAAGTTTAGCCATTGGCCCCATAAATACCACACCTAACTTCCAGTGGGTAGAATATCAGTTAATGGCTTGATTGGGAATGTATAGGCATTATATCTTTAGATAGACTCTGAAGGCCTGTGTTCAGTTGTGACAAGAGATAATTGAGGTGGGTGAATACAGTAGAGGGACAAGCAGCTCATGGAGACTTGCTGAATGTCCAGTTACTGCAGTGCTTAAGTTCCACTAAGGTGGAAAGAGCAGGGAGTCATGTGGGCATTACAGAATTAAATCTGGCATCTGGAATGATGTGAGATGGGTTCATTTAAAATGATAGGTGTGCCACATATTATATGAGAATATAGACATCCAGATGGTAAAATTTGATTGCCCTCTAATTCTTATGTCAAATACTGGGAAAAGCAACACAAATTTTCTAGTAGCTGTGTATCATGATCAGTACTTTTTTATATGACCTTATGGGTTGTTATAATGTGGAGTGTGGAATGCTAATGAAAAGCAGATTGCTCCAGCAGTGGGGGAGCAGCTCCTTCACCCAGTCAGTTACTTTAGATGGAAGTACCAGGACCTGGGGCATCAGGATAAGCCATTGTTGCCTGGAGAGTATGATGCTGGTTGGCCGTGTCGTGCTTTCATGCAGAGCAGCTGCTCCTGGCACCAGATGGCTTTTGGCAGGTATGGGAGCTGCAGTGGCAGTCTTGCATGGGAGAGACGGGCAGACTGAAACATTTCCCATCTGGGGGCAAGCTGCTGTTGATAGATCTCCCTGGGAGCATTCAACTTTGCTGTCCTTGCTGCCCTGTGGTGGGCTGATAACAGATGTCTTTTTGCTGATGTAGGCCGAGTGGTTTCATTAACACAAGGCTGTTCTGAGTTCGCACTTGCTCAGGACAAGGAAACAAAACCGATCCCATGTTATGAAGGTGAGTTATTCTTTAAATTCATTGTCCCAAGCAGAGTTTGTCATTTTAGAAACTGAAGCAGCCAGCTCTGGTTGTATTTTACAGTTTTGCCTGAGCTGGGTTAAGAGTTAGACTTATAAGGAGCTGTGATGGTTGAAATTAATTAGTTTGGTATGAGCCCTCCAAGTGATTATGAATATATACAGACTGAGAGGAATAGCAGCCATGTCCTAGAGAATTGTTTCATAGAAAAAGCTATTGTAGTACTGGGAAAAAATATGACTGGGAAGATGTGTCTGTGGTATGATGAACTGGTAACACTTAACATTTTGCAGTGATACGTAACTTCACAAGCTGTGTAATGTCTTGATGGGATGCAAAGGGTGGAATAATTGGATAAGAACACACTTGAAATACTGAAAACTGGGGGGTTTAGCACCTTATCCCCACTCTTCAAAGGCTTTCTTGTGAATGCTGTTATAAAAAGATTATTTAAAGAAACAATACAGTGCAAACTTGTTGGAAAAGAAACCCAACAAAGTGGTTAAAGTAAAGGACTAATTTTCAGCACAAAAATCATTAATAGCACAGTGTCCCACGAACAGCTGTTCGAAACAGAGACCTAAAATTGCTTGCTACAGCTATCCTGTGTAATTTAATGCCGATTAGAGAGGATTTTCAAGAGTAAATTAAATGTTGGATGCAACTTTAAGCAAATACAAGCAAATAGACTGAGGGAAAATTGTTTGTAAGTTCCCATGCTCTCAGGTGACTGTATCCCCTACATAGAGTAGTTTGTGCATTCTGTCCGCCATAAAATAGTAGATGGAAAGAACAATCGTGACAAACTTTAGTGAAGAAGAGCTGGCAGTTTGGTTCTGTGGTGCAGCATCACATTCATTAGATGGAATACTGAAGGAACGAAAAGTAAAACTGAATGGGACAACACTACACGGAAAAGGTAAGACAACTTTAAAATGAGAAAGCACGTGTGCTTCTTGTGCTTTCCAGAAAAGTAAAAGTGGGAGGTTGTCAACAGACTGGCTTTTTTTGTTATGGTTTTGGTTTTAGTGAACTGTGGTAATTTCGGATATAAAACCTACAGGCACGAGCACCCCCTGCAGGACATTTTAAGGGGTTTCCCACGGGATCCCCTCTGATTCTTTAAGGTTAGTTCTTTCATACTTACTGCGGGTCTTTTTCCCTCGCCTTGCTGCCAGAATTGCTGGCAAACCCCACCAGTTGCCCTGTTCCTGCC
This sequence comes from Dendrocincla tyrannina, assembly GCA_035047865.1. Lineage (NCBI taxonomy): Eukaryota > Metazoa > Chordata > Aves > Passeriformes > Dendrocolaptidae > Dendrocincla > Dendrocincla tyrannina. The sequence goes on from JAWWMP010000001.1 coordinate 85,045,674, forward strand.
GCCCCCGGGGCGCTGGTCTCCCCGGCGCTGGCGCTGGGGCGGTGCCGGCTGCGGGCGCCCATCGGGCCGTGCCTGCTCTCTGTACAAATACGAGCGGGCACCGTCCTCCGGGGCGTAGGTTTGTGTTCCTAGGGTCAGATTTTCCCTGAGCGTGGGGCGCAGAAATAGCCGCTTTCACTAAAAGCAAAGGGGCAGTCCAGGACGCGTCTCTGCCGCCAGCTGCATTCCCGGGAACAGCTCCCGGCTCGCCGGGAGGAGGAGGAGGAGGAGCCGGAGCGGGAGCCTGCCGGGGGCGGGAAGGGGCGGCAGGTTTGGGATGAGGCGGGAGGAGGAGGAGCTGGAGCGGCAGGAAGGGTGTTTCCCTGCGCAACTCCCGGCTGAAGTGACTCACACAGGAAACTCCCTGCCAGGCGCGGCCCAGGAGTGGAGCCCTCGGCCGGGCGGGCCGACGGACGGACAGACGGACGGACCGACCGACCCTTCCCGGGAGCCGGCGGCGAGCGGGTGAGCAGCGCTTCCCGGGGCCAGGAGCGGCTCTCCCTCCTCCTCTTCTTCCTCCTTCTCCTCCTCGTCCTCCGCCACCGCGGTGCCTCTTCCCCTTCTCCCCGCCGACGGGCGCTTCGTCTGCGGGGCCGCGCCCCCTCTCGCTGGTGCCCGCGGGTCCAAACGCGTCCTTTGGGTTATTTATGCCCCTTCCCCGGGGCTGGGAGGTGCCGGTGCCGCCGTGGGGGCTCCCCCGGCTCGGGCGGGGCCGGGCGGGTCGGGAAGGGTCGTGCGGAGCATCGAGCAGAGCGCTCGGCCTCGGGAGGGCTCGCGCGGGCGCTTACCTGAGAGCAGTCCCTGGTTTTTCCTTCTGGGTGTAAGGTTTGGCTTGTTCTCGCTCAGCCCGTGTGTCTGCGGCTCAAGGGTGGTCGGAGATGTGCTTCCTAGGCTGTCCTGGAGAGGGTTAGATGGGCGGAAAAAAGGTAAAAAGCCCTGTGCAAGTTCATCCCGCTCTTCAGAGGAAGGAGGTGATCTATAGTGCCTGTCTAAAGACATGGAGTAACTTCCTCGTGAGGAAGTTGAGATTTATCGAGTTAAAATAACTATGCTGTAGTGAAACCAGCGATGGAAGCTTGAAAGTCCCTAGATGGATGGTGTGGTACCTCATTCCTCCCCTCTGATGAGCAAAGGGATGAAGACAGACATGCACCTCATCTGTGTGAGTGTTCCTGTAGTTCATCAACATCTCTTCTAATCCTTTTTGCCTCTAAGTAGGCTCTCATTGCCTTGATTTTTATTCTCTGCGCCGTTTGATGGCAGGTTTGAGTAGCATTTAGACATGTAAATAATTGTTTCTGCCAAGAAGGTTGTTGGGAGGAAGTTGTCTTTGTGGGATGTAACCAGTCTGCCTGAAGTGCTGGCTGGAGAGCGTGCGTATTGGAGGGGAAGGAAAGCTAGCTGGAGGAATTTCTTCTTAATTAGAAGGTCATACCAGGCTTTGCTGTAAACTGTGGGAAATGGAAAGCTTAGGCTAATGAGTGACTCCAGTCCTTATTACATTCCAGTTACTTATTTGGCGTAACTTTATTATAATAAGCTTACATATGCACATGCAATGTTGTTGGTTAATGTGTTTTTCAAAGTAGAATTTCTAATAATACTGTAATGCAATTCTGCAATCTCTGAATTATGTTTATGTTAACTGTATTCAAACTCTTTTCTGCTTGGAGAGAGAATGTCTGATCTATGTGCTAGAAAGTGCATTGCTAGTCCTTATTTAAGTTCTGATTCTTGACTTCATTAAGTCCCTCTTTTACCTTCAAAAAACCTTTTTTTTCCCCCTGCATTTGCAAACATAGAGATTCTCCTGATCTAATGTAAAAGGCTCTTTAAGCTTTCCCAGGCAACTGGTCTGTGAAGTCTGGCTGGTGTTGGCAGCCAGTTGTCTCTGTACCGACCAGGAAAGAAAAGGAGGAATTTGGAAGCAATCTGTACAGCACTGAGATACAGCAGGAAGGCTTAGTCCCAGTATCATCAAAGCTCACTTAGCTTGCCCTCTAGGAAGTGTGCAGCAGTCTTTCTTTCCAGAAGCTTAGAATTATTCTTTTTTTTGTTTAATAGGGACTGTGCAATTGGTGGAATATCTCTGTTATGCTTTGATTTTCAGATTGTCATACCTAATTTATTTGTTTTGAGAACAAACCTCTCGGAGTTTTAGAAAAGTACCCAAATGCTCCCATCCCCCCAGCTGCCCTGCTGAAGATGAGTGAGGCTTTGTTTTGTTTACAGGTCTTGGGTTTGTCAGTCTCTCTTGAGGGGCCTCCTGAGGAGAATGGAGTGGTGTTTGAATTGTGGTCAGCTCTGTTAACTTAAAATTTCTCCCTTAGCAGATATCACAATATTTACCTAATATGAAGCTGAATTACCTAAGTTGTTAAAAAAAAGAAGAAATCTGTGTTACAAGAAGGGGCGTGTTTCCCAAACAGTGCAGACTTTTCAGTTCTTTACTCCTGAATGTGTAACTTACAAAAAAGCTAGTAGTCCCATAGTGATGTACCTGTAATATCCAAAGCTTTCATTAACAAAATTCTTGTTTCTTCAGCTTTCTTTAGATGGAAATTTTCCCCTGTGCTTAAACCAACAAATTCTCTTGATCTGTTATACAGACTTAATAGTGTAATTAAATAATTAACAGATATCTGTTTCAGCTAGGTGTTTTATGTTAGATGTTGTCTGATATACTCCTTAAGTTTTGGCTAGTACTTTGTTTATTCATGCTGTGAGAGAGTTGTCTTGGAAGATGGCTTGTTCCCATGGGTAGGCTTTAAAATCTAGTCATAACTCTCTTGTCAGAATCATCTGATTTTTATTTTTAATTTTGTTTCTCAAAGATTTCCAAGATACTCAGATTGAGGTGGAAAATCCAGAGTGGTTGGAATTGAGCTGCAAGGCTGGAACAAAAAGATGGAACAAAAAATCCCCACAAAATTCTTTTTTGTGGATTGGATTTTATTCATCCTCTGGTCCGAAAGCTGCTAGAATTTCTTGCAATGCTATACAAGAGAAAATTAATTTTAGTATAATTTCCACACCTATTTATGTACACTTCAAGGGGGTTTCATTTTGCGCTTGTTACTCTGTTCTCAGGGCAAGTCCTTCAAGTGGTTCATTTGCTGTACCAGCAAGTAAAGCAAACTTGAGTGCTGGGCAGCAAGTTTTTCCCCCACTGAAGTGGAAGTCAGCTGTGTGATTGACTTTGCTGCTCTTGAAACAGTGACTGTGTGAGTTTCGGAATTTCCATTGTTTGTATATTTTAAAATATTTTTAAGCAGCTGCAGTTACTATGGCAAGCCCCAACTTAATAAGTAATTATGCCTGAAGCAAGTTAAGTTCTTGTTTAGCTAGGGATGCTGCAGGACTTGAGACAACCCAAGCGCTGAGTGGTCAGGGAAGGGGTTGGGGTGGATCCATCCGTGCAGTCCAGAGCTTCCCTGTGAGCATGTTCTCAGGGATGGAGACAAAGAGGGAATGGTAAAGGTAGCAGATTTGGAAACTATATTTAGGACATATACCTTGTTACAAGTAGCCTCTGACAGGCCGTATTCGTAAAGGGCTCTTTGTTACTTTTTGGCTACATTGTTATTTGAATACACAACAAATCAAAGCCTGTATTTGTTGGGTTTGTGCATGTGTAGGGAACTGGGACAGTAACATGAATGAAGGACATGTCAACATTGTGAAATATGACTGTATACCTACAAAAACTTACTGAGAACATAGTAATAGTGCTTAATGTTTCAAGCTACAGACATCAGTTTAGGATTTTTATTGCACATCTGCCCGTAGAAGCTGAAGTTTGTAGGGCTCGGGGGCACACTTTGCTGTGTCATACTAATAACAGAATGTCTATCGATTTGCTTTGTTGAAGCATAATTCCATTAATCCACATCACTGCCTTTCTAGTGGTAAAATTAATGTACAATGCATTGATGAGAATTCCTACAGGAAGACAGAGGGTGCAAAATAGCAGATAATCTTTATATCTCTTGGCACCAAAAATGTAATCTTTTGGGTAGCTTTTTATCTTCTTTAAACACACTGGCAAAAATTCTGAAGCTTGTTTTCTTCATAAGACGCAAAAGATTTTCTCTGTGTCAGTATGTATTGTTTAATCTTTACCTCTGTTATGTCTATGAAGATACATACACTCATCAATGTGTGCATTTGGGGAGAAAATCCTGTCTTCACACAGTTTGGTGTTTTGGGGGAAAAGTGGCAATCTCAGAGATCTAACTGTAAAAACCAGACTTGTGGTAAAGGTGGGTATGTCACAAATAATTCTCAGGCATTTGCCATCTCACTGGAAACCCGCCTTCCCTCAGGCTGTCCATCAGCAGACAGCAAGTGAATTTATAGCTGTGTAGCCTTTCTATGGAAAGACCATTGTGGGAGAGGTGATTTAAGGTTGTAGGCAGCGGAGCTTAGAGCAGATCGTGCTGGGGATGTCGAAAGGGGAGCCCATCTCTCCAAACCTTCCCAGCTGGGAGATGGTGATGGTCCCTGCCCCCAACGATAGCTAGGAGCAGCACTTGTGCCCTGCTGCCATATCCCTTTTCCACATCTTCTGTAGCTGTTTCATTCTGCCAGACCTCTGCTCCTGCTGGCAGGGATCCCAGCAGGTCATCAGTCTGATGGCCTGGTGAGCTCAGGGAGGGCTCTTGGGCTGCAAATCCCTTCATAGCTAAATGAGTGGCTTGCTGGGCACCCCCTGTGTGGGAGGTATCTAGCTGTGGTCTGCCAAGTGTGTATTTGCAACCCTCTGAGTCATGCTGCGGGGTTCCCATTAAACTGTACTCAAAGAGAGAAGTGAAGGTGATTGTGGGGATCCTTCGGTTGTGTGGCTGTTCTGTGGTCCTATGTGTGTTGCCAAGACAGCTGCTCTGGCATAGGCACAGCTGAAAGTGAATGTCCTCCACAAGGAGGGGGGTTTTACCACTTAACTTTATAAAGCTTTTCTTATTTCAAGTAGTTGGGTAATGTGTGAGGAATTGACACTACTGTTCTTGCTTTCATTAGAGGTAAATGCCAGGGCAGCAGGCTGTGGTGCCCTCCTTTTCCTGGTTGCTCCTAGTTTACAAAGCAGTTACTCATGGAGTGAACTTGTATGATTTCTCCTTGCTTGAACCAGCTGTTGTGAGATTTTCTAAGTCTAATGGGGTGCTTCTGACCAAAACTCTCACACACCTGGTTTCTGCAGGTCTGTTTTCAAGGAATGTTGATCTGGAAGTAGTAAAATGACCAAGAAGCTTTTTAAAGTCAATAATTGTTCATTTGGAGAAAAATAATGCCTTTCCCTTCACTGAAAGGCATCTTAAGTATTCAGAGTATAGACTTATGCTTACTAGATGACACCCTCTACAAAAGATTAGCAGAGTTGTCTCAGTGTTCTTATGAAATAATATAGAATATATTATTAAGTAAAAGAAAGAAAATTAAATGGTGCATTTGGTTTTAGAAACAAATAGTCAGATTTAAGAACCGGTACTGTGGTTTTATGTTAGGACGTGAGTCTCAAGAGTTGACATGCTATGTAGTGGTTCCAGCTGTGCAAATAGTACAAGATGCTTTTAGAGATGCTTGCTTTATGTACTGCATGTATACAAGAGATTTCCAGGGTTTAGGGAAAAATATGGTAGAGCTGTATATCACTTTAAAATGCTTTAATTCTGATAGGGACATGGACACTTTGTTGGCAGGAAATAAAAAAGTTCAGGTCAAGAGCATTTTTATAGTCTTCGTTCAGTAGAACTAATTATTTTAAGTGGGTTCAGTGACATAAAATCAATAAGGAGAGTACACTGAATTATACATTCTAAATGTGAAGTTCAGGCAAACTGTCATGACTCGTAGCTCAAGATAGATGTGGATGCTTATCAGATGATATCAGAAGTAAAGCTTTGGATTAATTTTCATGGAAACTGCATATTTTCATGTATAAAATGTTACAGATAAGTTCTTTTAGAGGAAAAAGAGAGCTTAAAAAACTAAAAGCTATTTACTTATTTCTGTTTTCTCTTCTACCTTTTCCTGTAGTATTTCCTTTATCTTTTTAAGACAATGATTAAATAATGAATGATTCTTGTCTGATTCACCCTCTTCCCCCAGAAATGCTCATAGTAATACACTTCTTTTTTAACACCTTCTGAGGCCTGTTGTGTTTGTTTGTTTAATACTGTAATTTTGCAAAATGGTACACTATTCTTGTGCTAATTTGGATATTAAATAAAAAATCTACTTTTAAGCATGGATAATACAAATTTGCCCAAAGTTTCTTCCAATTTATTTTTCAGACGAAGCCATGTAATTTTTTTTTAACTGAATGTGGAGAGAGTTGTATTGTTGATTTACCAAATACTTACAGGTGGAGGGAAGGAGTGGGAATGACAGCAGACAGCGTCTGTTTTAAAGAGTAGTTTTTATTGAAGCCCTTGCTCACTTTTTAAACTCAAAAGAAGGCAGAGCTTCAGGTGCAGGCTTCCATTGGAAAAAACCCACTGGATATAATTAATGTCTGTCTTGTCATTGGGGGACATATGCTGTAAGATGGAGCTGGATGCATACTGTGGAGGCATTGTGGAAAGGGGGACTTGGAGGGTTTCCCCTGGCTGGAAAGCTGCCCTCAGCAGTGGTGCAGTGGTGTCCTTCCCTCATGCAGGAGTGCTGCCAAGTGGAATCCACTGAGAAGCTGTAGGACTAACCCTGGAGCAACCATTGCTGTAACTGGGCTAAGGAAGAGTGCTCCCCTGAGAAAAAAAAATGTTGCTTTTCTTTATTTCTTTCTAGTCTTGTGAAATGAGAGTACAGTTCAAGAACTCCCACGCTTCATCAGGAACTATAGTGACAGGACAAGAAGTAATGGGTTCAAACTGAAAAAGAAGAAATTTAGGTTAGAAATATGGAAGAAATTCTTGAGTGTGAGGGTGGTGAGGCACTGGAAGAGGTTTCGCAGAGAAGTTGTGAATGCCTCTTCCTGGGAGTGTTCAAGGCCAGGTTAGATGGTCTAGTGGCAGGTGTCCCTTCCCATGTCAGGAGTTTTGGAACCAAATAATCTTCCAACTGGAGCCATTCTATGGTGCTAAATAAAGAGTTTGTCTAAGGCTGAGGAGTTATGTTGTTGCTTAGATTGAAATCTGAAGACTCCAAACCCTGTCTTTCTGTCTTTATGGCTCATCTCTCTCACCTGTAACATGACAACCCCCTATCCACTGGGGTGCTCAGTGCACCATCCACAGCTCCTTTCAGCACATGCACACAGGAGTGCCCTTTTTGATTAAACTAACAGCATTCCCTTTACACCACATACAAAGGGCAGCCAATCAAACCCACGTTGAACAGGCGTCAGCAACTTGTGACACAAGTCTTCCTGCAGGGTGAAAGGTGCTGTGTCTGAGCCATGCCAGGCTAACTGCATGTGCTGTCTGCTCTCCTTTCTGGGGTGGTTATTGCTCTTGCAGCTTCTTTTCTCATTCTTTGCAGAATGTTTACATGGGGAGTGTTATCTTTGCTAAGAAATTAGAGAGTCTTTCACTACTGCTGAACATGTGGTAAGCTCTGTGCTTCAGTGCTTGGCTTCTGTGCTGAATTTCAGTCTGCCCCAAAGCACTGCTGTGCAGCATTGCTTCCTAACACACCCATGCAGCAGCAGGAACAATCAGGAACAGAAGTATGGAGAAAATGCTTGCTGAGGACAGCTGCAGGAGATAGCAGCAGCATGGCATAAATGGCAGCAAACTAAGAAGATTAAACAGGGGAGGGGAGGAGTAAACTGGGTGAGAAGAACATGGAAAAGAGAAGGGGTGGAAGTTAGTGAAGAAGAAATAAGATGAAATGGTGCAACTCAAAGATGTAGTAACAGTATGAAGAGGGTGAGGCAAGTAAGTGTAGCCAAACAGATCTCAGCACACCCAACCTAGAATGAGACAGTGCTTAAATCTTTAACTTCTTTTCATCCTGAAGAGAGGCCAAATACTGCAAATGCTGTTCATTTTGTACATAAGTTTAATTCATTTGCTCAGAACTAACTCAGCTCTCTAAGAATTAATTAGTAAATCAGCGTAAAGCTCCTCAGCCATCTAGCCTTACCAGTAACAGGTTTTTTAAAAATTTTATATTTGTGTCTTATGTCTTGGGCTTCAGACTTAGGTACACAGATAAAGCAAACGAAGCAAAACACCTCTGTGAATTCTTGTAGCACAAGTGCCATCGCAGGGGGGTTGCATGCTGCAGAATAAGGTGCAGTGATAGGCCCTACCTCCTTGTTCATGTGAGTGGGGTGCCTTTAGAGCACATTTTAGAGGCTTAGGCTTCTTCCATACCATAATAATGGATTCTCAAATAAAGCAGAATTAGTTTCCCATTTTTGAAGTATGTGCATCATGTGCTTGAGATTCCTACATGGGGATGGCACTTGACCTTATATTTTAACATCAGGAAGTTTCATCTCTCCTCCAAAGTTTCAATATGTGAAATAATGCTGCAGAACCATAGTACTGGCCAGGCTGCCCTTTGAAATACCCTTGTCATTACTTGCTGCATCATGCAGATGCTGCTGCTGTGGAATTAGTATGTGCTCCTGCTGGCTGCTAACACAGCAGGAAAGGATTCACTCTTGTGGTGACTTACTAGCAAAGATGCAGTGACTCCGGCTTTGTGCTATGATACAGGTAGTGGTAGGGGTTGCACTGTTTTCTCTACTTGTGGGAGAGTTGTCTTACAGACGCTGTAAAAAGGAGTAGCTAGTAGACCTACACTTGGTGGTAGGCATCAGGAAAGGTGGAAGCCCCTGCCGTGGCTCACCAGTCTTGATGCAGGCTTTATCCAAAGAGCCTCAGACTCCCCATTCATAACCTATTGTGAGGATAGTAGTGTCAGACCTTCCTGTTATTGGAAATGTTCTTGGATTCATTCAGGATGTTGGAAAGGAATGCCTGTAGTTACTTGACAAGTGTAACTGATTGTCATTTGAGTCCTGGTGGTCAGTGTGTCAGCAAGTCATTTCAGCCACATGACAGCATTGTTAGCAGCGGTGTCCTCTTGGCCTTGATTGTCCTGTGACTGGGAGGGAGGAACGGTACTGACTCATTAAAGCATGGCTTTTAGTTTGCATTAGTGGTGCTGCTCTTGCTTACTGATACTGCCCAGAATTCACTCTTCCAGGTGATAAGGGTGGTGTATCACTGAGCTCTTCGACCTTGTTCACACAGTCACAACTCGGGTATTGCTCGTGTAAGGAGGTGGAAGAGATGGGGGTTGCTTGTTGTGATGTTTCCCTGCAGAGGACGGAAGCTGGACAGGTAGTAATGTGGGTCGTGTGAAAAAATCACACATGACTGAACACAGAGAATTTTTAATTTGGGAAGTGGAGATTTAAAAAAAAAAAAAAGGAAAGAAATTTCTGCACTATTAACCTCATGTTTTTCCCCCAGTCTGTGCCTGCCTTTGAGAGCCTGCTTTCCTCCCTGCGTCCATCCAGTGGCAAGGCAAAGCAGTTAATGTTAGCCACACCACCCTGTAGGAGTCTAATACTAAATTAATTGTTTCCATTATGTGTCCATTCTTCTGGGATTGTGGTGTTGGGTTGGGATAATTCAGTGCTGGAATTTTTGTTTTTCCTTTTTCACCTATTGAGCCTTTTTTTTAATTCTAATCACAGATGTATTTTTGAAAGCTTAAGAGTATGTCAAATCTGTTGCACAAAGGACTGTCAACTGCTGTTTTCTTTCTTCTGTCTTTAATCAGGCAGGCCAGTAAAGGATGTGAAAAGCATTTTTCTTTGCTCCTTCAGCTTATGCAAATCTGTTGCTTAGGAACGAAAAGGAGCTCCAGTCCCAAAAGGAACCTCTTAGGCTGATCCACTTGGCAAAAAGGCAGATTGTGCTGTCCAGAGCACAGAAAAAGAACATTCAAACAGAGAATATCCAGTGTGTTGCTGTTCTCTGAAGCACTTTAGTTATCATGCTGTTAAATGTTGTCCACCCAGTCTGAATTGATAGGTAAGCAGCTGAACAGCTGAAGTGTTTGAGAGAGATCTTGGGAGATTGAAATAAAAATTAATATTATAGTAATTGTTGTGCTGTTCTTGGAAGAGAAAATCCTTCCTTTTGTTAGTTCTTCCCTTTACAAGAGCCCTTTGTGACTGGAGTCTTATGGTTTAACTTGAATAGAAACATTGCACAGAATATTGAATCAAATTTTTGTAATAGAAAAATTATTTAATTGGTTTTCTGCAAGCCAGTAGAATAGAAGAATGCAACAATGGGACAGAAGTTTGTGTTGCTATAGGGATAAAACTTAACTTCTGCTGCTGTGCAGACCAGTTCTAGTCTTGGGGAACATTGTCATGAGTTTCCATGGAGTTTACTGAGATTGGTCTCATAAACCCCAATTCAGCAGGCCATTCGATCATCTTTTTAAATATATCTTCATTTGAATTTCTTCCCTTCAAAGCATGGACTGCAGAATACCTTTGTTTCTCCTTTTAAAAAATTATATTCTTTTCTTCTTCCTCTTTAACTGAAGTACATAAAATTTTCCTGATTTTCATCACAGAATTCTGTCCTCTTAAGTAGGGTAAGCTTCAATTTATTTATTTGTTTATTTTATTTCTGTTTAAAAAAGGCAGAATAAGTCATATGGATACATTTCAATTAATGGATCGCACAGCAATTGCAATCTTCAGTATCTATGCCCGGCTTGAGAGTATGTTTTAATTTAAGATTCAAAGATGCTTTTGCAGACTTAGAAAAGAGGCAATGTCAAATGAAGTGCTGTTTAAAGTGCAGACATGCTTCCCCTTTGTCTTATTTTGAGCCTGGGAACATGTGCAAGCACTTGGAGATCAAACGTGTCTATTTAAAAGCAAAACGTGTCCAGTAGACTACAAAAAACCATGGGGCATCCCTTCTCAACATCATTTTTCAATCAAATGAAACACTGTTCTCATCTGCAAAGTCAGAAAATATTCTGAGATGTCTGTAATCCACCAATTTTTTGTTAATCGTTGAAACTCCACCTTAATTACCTCACTCTTTGGCATGATTCTTCTCCATTTTTTAATATGAAATATTTTTTTCCACTTAAAATTTCATTGTTTGAGATCTTTTTGGGTTATGTAGAGCATACTCTTACCAAAACCAATTCCCTGAGGGTCCTGGAACACCTCTGCTTTCTTGGGCTATGTTCTCAAGCTCCTATTTGCATGTGTTTTATTGTTGGATGTTGGATGTGTGGTGGTTTCTAGAGCTCACATTGTACTGGGTGCAGCTGAGGCCCATTCTGTGCAGCAGGAGGTGGGGTGTTCTGCAGGACATTTGCTTGCCCCACTTGTGCAATTGCACAAACGCGTGGCTGAAGGTGCTGTGGGAACTTCTTCCACAATGGGGAAAGAGAGAGAAACTGTGCTGGAGCGGCTCCGGCTTTGCTGATCCCAGCTCAGAGCGTGGTGTGCAGCCCGTGGCTGGCAGCTGCAGCCCAGAACTGCTGATCCAGCCCTTTGTGACTGGGGGCCCCAAACTCTCCTCTCGAGTGATGGGAACTTGTCCTGCAGTTGTGATGGCCATTTCAGGCTGTTTGAAGTATAACTATCTGCATTTTTGAACACATTGATACTTCATTTAAATTCTGAGTTTTCTTGGAGCTTGTGATTAAATGACTGAAATTAAAAACTTCAGAGAATTTGTTTGTTTGTTTGTTTTGGTTTTTGTTCTCGGGGTTTTTTTTTCTGAGTTGTGTGCTCTGCTCTCACTGCCATAGGGATGTTCCTTCAGGAGCAGATGGGACATGCCTTAGTTTTCAACACCCTTTTTCAGAGTCAATCCAAAAAGTGGGATGAATGATTCAAGGAAATTTATTTCATCCATCCCTTTTTTCATCTACTCCTACTACCTTACTCCAGAAACTTCATGCCAGGGCAGCATGAGGACCCAGATGAACAAAGACACTAGTTTTGCTCTCAGACTGGTACATTCTGAGACATTCTGGGGACATTCTGGTATTCAGCTGAAGTTAAGCTGAAGAAAGTGCATTCCTTTATGTCATTGTCTCTTTTATACTTTTATGTCTCTCTTATACTTTTATTTTTAGTATAGGTTAATGATAGAAGGAAATCATTGTAACTGAACAGCTGTTACCTAAATGAGATGACCCTTGTCAGCCCTGGGTGGTGAGATTGGTTGTTGCACATCCACATATGATATTGGTACTGGGGAGAGGTATCGTCCATAGCATTGACTGCCCGCTCCTCACATATTGCCCTTGCTATTATGTCAGCAAAACCCTTCTTTCATTTTCCATGAACGTTTCACTTTCAGAGCACAAGATGAGCATGTGGAAGGAATAGATACAGTTGTGTCCATCACCGATCTTTCCAGTGAATTTGATTCAATATGGCAAAAGATTTGCTGTAATCTGTTTCCAGATTGTTGCCTGCTGTGATCCACCATGCTTCAAGTGGGCAGACTGCTGTCTTACCACTCTGATGGTCATGTGAGGGTAAATCCTTAAAGATTTCAGGGTGAGGGTGCTTAAGTGTTCTCAGGGTATCAAAGCTTTGAGTGAGTGATGCAAAGAAAAAAAAAAGCCTGTCAGCTATGGGATTTAGATTTTAATTATTTTTGTTTATTTGAGGGAAGCTTAGCATTATTATTTGTATTTCCAAGAAGTAAAGCAAGGATTGCCATAACGTAAATGCCTCTGCTTGCTGTGTCTAAATCTTCTGAAGTTGCTTCCACTGTAAGTGATATTCTCTACCATTTTTTTCATAATTAAAGGATTGAATTATACTGTTAATCTGTTTTCTGTGGGAATGTTCACTTCACAATCTTAGTACAAGATAGTTCGCAAGCAACTTAAATGGCGTGTATACTTGTACTTTCCAAGGACTTGACTTCTCATTTTTTCCCTATATATTTTCAAGATACTCAATATACCTTTTGCTTTATTTTAAATGTTTTGTGGTAACATGATACCATCTTCATCATCTCCTGATCTTGTATAACACAGCCATAAAATTGCACCTGATAATTCTAGTGGTGAAGGGCTTTATTTTTCACCACTAAGTAGATATCATCAAACCCAGTTATTTGAGCTTGAACTTTTATGTTGGGAATCAATGTCCTTCTAAAGCTCAGCTGGGTAGATTCTTAAGACCATTAGAGGATGTTTCTGGAGAAGTCTTGGCCAGAGGCTAAAGAAGAACTGTGTGATAATTTCTGCATTTATAACAAGGTCTCAATAAGGCTACAGTTATCGAAGTTCATTTCCTTTACTCATGTTTGTTTATTTTTTAACATGGTTGCTAGCTACAAGTTACATCTCTTGGGCTGTGTGCACCCTTGCTGAACATGTGTAAGAACTGTCTCGTATCATCAAGCATATTTTTTCCTGTTTTAGCTATTTATAGGCTGAGTGCCGGACTTATCTTTTGATCTTCTCTTTAGTAAATATTCTGTCCTGCTTGACACTCTCACTGAAAGAAAACTTAACTTGTTTTTATAGCTACTTAACTCTACCATCTGGGGGAATTTTTTTACCTTTGAGCTTGAGAGCAGAATAGTGTTCCAGTAGTCCTCTCTCACAGTGATTTTGAATTTAATACTCTCTTCTCTATTCTCTGCTTTGTCAGTCCTTACCTTCTGCATTTTTTTATTATTTCTTCCGGTCTTTTGTGTTTTTTTTGTCCAAAACACTTTTCCCCATAATTTGCTCCTGCTCATGTCTTCTTCCAGATGATGAAGCTTCAGGAGGGCTAAAAGGGCAGGGATGCATGCTGTCTGTTTTCTGATGTGCTTGGAGTTAAGAATATAGACCTTCTGCAAAGAAGATTCTGTAAGGATGGAGATGTAGAAATGGTGTCTCTACTAGAAGTGACAGTCGTCTCCTCTACCAAAGCGATGTTGTGAGCAGGGCACTGCTTACTACACAGTTGCATGGCTGAGAGCAATGGCACAGAATTAGGGCGTTTAAAAAAGATTGGGAACTACTTGTGAATATGTTTCAATAATAATTCAGTTCTGAAGTTGAATCAAAATGTAAACAATGCTAAAGGAGAGGAGGTTCAAGATCAGTTGCCTTTTTTTGCTAGGTTTTTCACATGGACAAAATGAGACAGAGGCAGGTCAGTGAGCTCCTCTACAACACAGGCTCTTCTGAGCAGGTCGGGCCTGCCTGGTGCTTATCTTCTTCAGAATTGAAGAAAAAGAAGAATATCTAAATTTAAGCTACTCAGTGGCCGTGCACTAACATATTTAAAGTTTCCCTAAAACACTCTGAGACCTATACCTCTGATCCTTGGACGTGGTGGGACTTGGCACTGTAAGGCTGAAGCTTGTTCAGAGATGGATTTTCTTGTTCTGAAATCCAGGAAAAGGAACTGAGAAACAGCACAGATGTTGCTATGTCCTGCTTAGAAAGCTGGGTGTGCTCGTCAAATACCAAAATTTAGCAAAGCAGCTCCCTGAAGGCAGGATTTCAGATAAGGAATGTTTTTCAGTTAAGTTGCATTTGACCAGGAAAATGGGTTCTTGGATGGCATTTTGACTGTAGTGCTGTAATGATGGGTCGTAGTACAAAGATGCCAAAGAGGACTATTTCAGAAGTAATTCTTACATGTCTTCTACTTGAGAAAATCTGTAGATACAAAACTGAAAACACACAGCATTTTAGGAAAGAAAGAAATTCTCGCAGCTTGGCTAAATTTATTAGTATATCTGTAATGATCAGTATGACTGCAGTGTTTTAGTCTATTCTCATTTAGGTGAACTCCTAATCAGACTTTTTTTTAAAAGTAGGTCTTTGAGCTTTTATATGTTCTCTGCCAAAAAGGAGTCTGTTAAACTATTAGCTCTCCTGTCCGGTAATTTCAATTGTTAGAACCTCACAGTGAATGAGGCAAAGGAGTTTTGCCTCTTAAGGAGGAAAAACTACCCAATGTTGTCTTGGGAATTTTAACTTTCATAAATTAATCTTTCTAATCTTAAGGGGAAAAAACTTCTGGTTTTGCCAGCCCTTCATCACTGTACATTAGAAAGAGCTGTTGTCTTTTGGAGCTTGTTTTATCAAGAACAGCAGCATCTCAGAAAGGGGAAAAAACTCCTTGAACTTCAAAGAAATCTTTTCTGTCCTAGTCCCAGGGCTTCCACATCAAAGAAGGAGGTGGCATGGTCTGTGCAATGGTGTCACTGGCTGGGGTACATTGTCTCCTGGCTGACACAGTTGTGAGTGTAGCTGAGCTCCAGCTGTGCACCCACTGTTGCTGCTGTCAAACCTCTGCCACTCACTTCTTGGGGGACAGAGGGGAAGCGTGAATCACACCCTTATAATGTTTTCAAATGTGTCAAAGCTGGGCAGGAAGGAGCTGCTTCCTCTTTCACGTCTTGCTTAGGTACCAGAGTACAAAGGTTGGAAGAAGGGGAGCATTGCACTTGGCCAACAAAACACCAGGCGTGTGGATACCTTTGGCAAAAGTGCAAAGTGGAGCTGTCAGCGAGCAGCCTCAAAGCAAGAAGATGTTTGTAACTGTATTGTAATGTTTGTGCCCAGTGGCTTGTTTTTCTGATTTGAAAAATGCTGATCTGTCTTTGGGAAATCATGCTGAAGGACTTGGGAAAATGTACCTTCCTGTATTTCTTTTCAAAGTCCAGAGGGCAACAGGAAGCTTTTGTTTCTTAGTTGTGCCTCTAGTCTGATAGTGAGGGTTTTCCAGACTTTTGCTATTAATTAAATGACAGTGTAAGTCAGATGGGATTTTGGTTTTAATTTTTTAATTATTTTCCAAGTATTTAAAAAAAAATGCCACAGGTAGTTTGAACATAGAAAGCTGATGCTGGAAGACTACTCCTGTGCAACTATAAAATATTGAGGCCAAAATCATGCAGGTGTGCTTTCTGAAATAGCATGTATGTGGATTAAGGGCCACATCTCCAGAATATTTGCTTGTAGTCCATGAGGAAACATAATTCAGAAGTCTGACTTTTGCCAGTGCCTGACTGTTCTGCAGCAGGGGCCTGGGTCATTAATGGACTGTGTTTTAGGAGGAGAAGGAAGATGTGTGGATTGAGGAAAGGGTGTCGATATTTCCTTGCTCTCGATGACAGCTCCCCTTTACATAGATAGGTGCAGTAATTTTTGGTGTAGAACAGCCAGACATCCTTTCCTATGGGTTTTGGAGCATGTTGTGCTTTCTTGGAGCCAGTGCTTTGTGGCCACCACCCATCCACAGCACATCCCAGAGCAGCTGTGCAACTGGGTGTTTCTGCTTTGACAGAGGGGCAAAGACGGGAGAAAATTTCAAGTTGGAAGGAGCCTCTCAGTTAAGCTAACCTATGTGAAGTGTTGTGCTGTTTTCATTTTCAGCTAAAGCTTGATTTATAGATGCTCAGACTCCTATATAGAGTACCTATAGATACTCAGACTCATCTGTAGATGTTCTGACTTCTCCCTGTTTCCTCTGGAGTAAAACTATTCAGTCTGATCTCCTCACAGGACTTTTTGCCCAGCTGTGGAATTCTTATGATGTGTGTTCATTTACTGAAGAGAGGATGTTGTGGGTTTTGCCAGTCTCTTATTCGAGAATAATTGTGATTCTTGTGTTGGAGCTTGATATGGGTGTAGGCATGTGTTGTGCAAGCATCCTAGTGCAGGTCTGCCAGCCAGCACTCCTGTCAATCCAGTTCTTCATCCTTTTTTTTTTTTTTTTTGGCAAGGGTCACAAATTGCATAGTATGTGTGTTTGTTTAGTTATTTTAACAAATCTTGTGCTCAGGCTGGAAGCAAGGTTTGGGCTGGGCTTCAAGAAACAGGCCCTTGGCTCTTTCTGTTGGTGGTTTGTAAAGTTGTTGGCAAGCTCTCTCCATATGAGGTATATTAGCTTTGCAGCAGTCGCTTGGGATGCGGGGTTGGTCTCTGAAGGTAGATGGGTAATCACTTCTTTTCCTTTAGTTTGGGCTTTGTTTCTGGTTTTCTGTCAGCTGAGCCCTTCTTTGGAGGTAGAGCTGCTCTTGGCATGGGGCCTTCCCCAGGAATCTGTAATTAGGCAAGAGAAGGTGAGGAGGCCAATAAAAGTGCAGTGAGTGGTGGGATCACCAGCCCATACCAGCTGTCTTGTAGTGAGTTTTTGTCAAAGCTGCCCCGGGATATGCATGTACCCTCCCTGTATGTGGGCATGTCATGGCTCCACAGGGGTGCCATGTGCCAAGCAGGGTGCTGCTCCTTTGGGATGTGGATGCTTCAGTGTTCCTTCCCCCCTAGCTAGAGCCAATGGCAGTGCTCATCTGTTCCTTTAGCCCTAAGTGCATGATTTTGCTCTGGTAAGTGACAGAAAATAATTTGCAAAGCCTAACAGAAAAAGAGAGACAGCTTGATTAGATGTGTTACCTTAAAAACAATTTTTTTTGCTCCACTGAGGAGAATAAGTAGATCATTATACAAAAGTGTGTGATTGAGTTGTTCCACCCCATGCTTTCTTCCTAAAATTTCATAGAATCACAGAATGGGTAAGGTTGGAAGGGACCACAGTGAGTTGTCTGGTCCAACCTCCCTGCTCAAGCAGGCCATCCTAGAGCACATTGCATGGAATTGCATCCAGATGGTTCTTGAATATCTCCAGTGAGGGAGACTCCATACCCTCTCTGGACAACCTATTCCAGTGCTCAGTCACTGTTCACAGATTGCCCAACTTTCTTCCCATTAATATTCTTGGTTCAAAACCCCATGCAGTGGCAGCAGTTGAAGGTGTATGACCCTGAGGGGATTTGGACTTCTCTATCACTAACTACCCAAAACAGATCCTGATGTCCTAGGGCATGAAACACTGGAGACTGCTTGCACCTTTTGACAGCCTGGTCCCCTAAAAATGGTCTGGTTGTAGTAGTTATTCATAAGGTTTTGAAAGCACATTGACTCAAAACTGAGCATGAGAGGTCATCTTCGTCTCTGTTTTTAGTTTATTTCTGGTGTGCAGCAGTGGGGGAAGAGAAACATTTCTCAACTCCTAAAAGTATTTTTAAAACTTATATACTAAAACCAGCTGAGTTTCTGTTTGACTGTTTCCCTTCTATTATGGTTGAAGGGAAACTTCTCATTTCCCACAGAGTAAATAGTTCCCTGCTCTTCATATTACTCATTTGTTTACTGTGTATATAGTAATGTATGCAAGTATGTGTGTATACATATCTATATGTATGTATGTATTTTCTAATCAGGTGCAAAATGACAGCTCAAGTAACACTGGAGGATGCCTTGTCCAATGTGGATCTGTTGGAAGAATTACCACTGCCAGATCAGCAACCCTGTATTGAACCCCCACCATCATCGCTTCTTTACCAGGTATGTTGTCATGGTAGGAAAAAGTTTTCCCATTTCCCATGGCTGTTAAGAAAGAGTATGTGCTTTTCAAAAAAAACCCAGCCCAAAACCAAGATGTGGTAATACTGATAATTTATATATAAATTATTTTCGTAGAATCATAGAACAGTTTGGGTTGGAAGGGATCTTAAAGATCATCTAGTTCCAAACCCGCTGCCATGGGCAGAGACACCTTCCACTAGATCAAATTGCTCAAAGCCCCTTCCAACCTGACCTTGAATATTACCAGGAATGGGGCAGCCACAAGTTTTCTGGGTAACCTGTTCCAGTGCCTCACCCCCCACACAGTCAAGAATTTCTTGCTGACAGCTAATCTAAACATGCTCTCTTTCAGTCTGAATGCATTCCCCCTTGTTCTATCACTGTTACATGCTCTTGTAAAGTCCCTCCCCAGCTCTCTTGTTGGCCCCCTTTAGGTACTGGAAGGTGCTATAAGGTCTCCTAAAGCCTTCTCTTCTGCAGGCTCAGCAATGCCAGGTCTCTCAGTTTTTCTTCACAGGGGAGATGCTCCTACCAAAGATATAATTCTGTATTTTCCTTTCTCTGCAGCCAAACTTCAACACTAATTTCGAAGACAGAAATGCATTTGTCACTGGCATTGCAAGATACATTGAGCAAGCTACCGTCCATTCTAGCATGGTAAGTAGATGTTCCAGTATACAATTTTGTATTACTTGGAATAAAAGGAGAGGAATGTATCTTATTGCAGTTCACTGTAAGAATTATGCTCACAGAAAACAGGTTACTTACAACACTTCCAGGAGGAAGTAAGACAAAAACGTGTACAGCTTTTCATTTTTTTCCCTAACATACTTAAATTTTTTTAAAATTGTCTTTTATCTTAATCAGCCAATGTTGTTCAAAGGTTCCCTGCTTTTCTTGTGCATTTCCCCAGCATTCTGGGGCAAGTTAGTTGTATTGTCAGCTAGCTGCTGTAACTTGAATTAAAAGTTGCCTTCCATCCACCCAAATTTCCACTATTTCTGTCAGTTGTGGTGACAACAACTGACAGTAGTGGTGTTGAAAGGTTTTTGTTGGCTTCCTCACTCAGGAGTATAAGTTAGTGGTTTGTTGGTATTCTTTTGTGAAGGCATTCTGTGGTTTGTAACAGTTCTGCAAGAGAAGATAAGAATTCATGCTACTAATTCCATCTCTACTGGCGGTGTAACTTTTTTGGGATACAGAAGAACTTAAAGGCTGCCACTGTTGGTCTGTACTGAACTTGCTCTCATTTCATGGCATTCTTGGAAAATGAGGAATAACATGTCATGGAATTCTAGAAGCCAATTCACAATTGGTGGAATAAACAGATGAAGCACATGGTTACGTGCTACTGAAAATTATGTATTTTTGCACCAATCTGCTTTTAAAATTAATTGGTGACTCCTTAACCTGTTTTGGTTGTACGGATATTGCTTTACCTCTCCTTTGCCACGTAAGAAGGGATACTGCTCTGCATGTGCTGACTCTTTCATCCTTGACCGTTCCACCTGGAGTCCCTGAATTTAAAAAGAAAATCAGATACCACTACATCACCCTCTCCCCTCAGATTAGCCTTCTTATTTATACTAATAGACCACAGTGTCTTTGGTTCTGGGAAGAGAGAGCAACACAAGAAACAGTCTGGTTGGGGGAGATGATAATTTTTGTCATTAGATAAGCATAATTGTTGCAGTTGTTTATTAATGATCTGATAGGTATTTATTGGTTTAAGTGGGATGATGATGTGAATTCTCTCAAAATGAGGTGTATGCTAAAACAGATGACTGAGAATAAATGGAAATTTTTAGCTGTTGGATTGTAGGCAAACTGCACATCCGTAGCTGATCAGCTCTGATACATGCAATATGTCAGCTGAGGCTATGAATTATGGTAATATTGTTTTACATACATATAGTATGATGTATCATTGACCCTGCAGTATGTGTGTTTATACATAAACAGTCTGATAAGAGAAATAGGTTTGTTTGGACAAGAATTTGTAATGATAGAAGGCACACGGATCTAGCCTTCTTGTATTGCAATGCCTAAGTATATTGAATGTCTTTCCTACAGAATGAAATGCTAGAAGAAGGACAGGATTATGCAGTCATGTTATACACATGGAGAAGCTGCTCAAGAGCCATTCCTCAGGTAAAGGAAGAAAACTGTACTGTCATGCAACATCTGGACTTCTGTCTTGTTTTAGCGTGGAGCTGCACAGATAGAGCTTCGTCAGTGAGCTCCAAAATGGAGTGACTTTTGATTCCTGAATTGTGAAGCTGAGCATTCCATAGCATAGAATCTTTTAGGACCTGGGAACCAGTTGGATTTTATTTTTTTTGATTTTTTTTTAGTAAGGTGCCTATAGCAATATCCCATGGGTTTTGTGTCAGTCTTACTGTAGTAAGTAGTATAGTGGTAATGTGCTTTAGAAGGAAAACCACTGATTGTGAGATCTGTTTGAGGTCAGAATTTCATCCAAGAGAATGGACCTTCCCACTCCCCAACTTAATATTTAAATTCAGAACAGGTTTAACAACTAGTATAACATATAACCACTAACCTACAGGTTAAACATTTAAGTTTCTAAACATCCTAGGTAGTCACTTTCTAAATGTTAGTACTATGTAGTGTTTTCTTGATCTGTATACAAAAGTAAAACACTGAGAATAGGTGACAAGTCAGTTTCAAGTGTCTGGGAACACTTGTAGAGGTTTGGGGTGAGAGAAACACTAAGATGTGTCAGAAAACCAAACAAAATTGTTACCATGACCTGACTCCTTCCTTTATAAGGAATTTGTAATGCAATCATTTTTGTACTGAAATGCAAGGAAGGCATCTCCTGTGGTTTAAATATTTAGAGTGGAAGTCAGGTGATCTGTTTTAGTTTCTAATTCTGGCCCTATTTTAGTGCATGATTTTGAGCAAGTGGCTTAATGTGGAAAGAATACTGTTCTAATCATACAGAGATGTTTGACAACTAAATTACTTGCTGTGAGGTAATAGAAAAATCTTAGATTTTTATTTTTTTACTCACAAGTAAACTTAGAAGATTGGCATAAGATAACGAAACCTGGAAATTTTTGTCTTTTAAGTCTGTGTCTTCAGAATAATAGTGTGTTTTCTCAGGATCTTAGTTTCTGAGGCTTTATCAGGGAAAGTTGCAAGTGTAACAATGTCTTTAATTATCCTTAGGTCAAGTGCAACGAGCAGCCTAACAGAGTAGAAATTTATGAGAAGACTGTGGAAGTTCTGGAGCCAGAAGTCACAAAACTGATGAATTTTATGTATTTTCAGGTAAAAAAAATGGAAACAAAGTTTTTCAGTGGGCTTGTACTTTTATATTCCTGTTTTATATACTTGATATTGTGTGCCCAGATACTGAACCTAGTCGTTATACTCCAGAAAAAACTTCTATATTCTCTCACAGAAGGGTAGAATTTCTAATGCCTGTCTTAAAAACTTTAGGCAATCTCCTCTAAGACTTTCAGCATAAAATCAAAGGTAATTGCATATAGCCCCCATGCAGCACATGGGGACAGAGATCTGGCACTTTGGGGAAAAAGGAAATGGAAATATAATGCGTTTTATATGTATACATATAAACATCTCAGCACTGACACCATTTGCTGGAGAATGAGGGCTCCACAAGTCTGGACAACAGAGCAGCAGGTGCAGCTTGGCTATGGCAACTCATAAATGAGGCAAGCTAACCCAGTTGTTGTGACCTGCCAGCCACCCGAGCTGGAGAATAGCGGTCTGTTCTTGCTTTCTCCTCCTTCCTTGGCATCTTGCCTTTTATTTCAATGGACTGAGGATGTTTCCAGGCATTATTCAGAGCTGGAGCAGCCAGAGCCTGCGAGGGCCAGAGCACACAGGAAGAGGAGACTGAATGAAATGTAGCATTTCCTGTTGTGTTCCCCAGCCGGGGGTTTTACTGATTACAATCTCCTCTCATTCGAGCAGAGTAGTGCCCTAATATCAGAAGAGATGCCCTTTTACATTTGAAGTTGCTGTCTTTTTTGTGTTTGTAATTTCCATCTGAAATGGTCCTGGTTTGGAAATAAGCCCTCAAATAAACATGTGTCAGGATGATTTTGAGAGTTTACGTGTACAGTGTACTGTGGAATTTTTTTTCTGTTTGTTTGAAGGGAACATACCTATAATCTGCCTTGTAATGCATATACACTTCCTCACTAAAGAGCATGAAATCACTTGTTTTGAAGGGATTTTAAACTTCATAGAATTGCAGAACTGTTTGGGTTGGAAGGGGTCTTGAAAGATCATCTATTCCAACCCCCCCTGAAGAGATCAGGGCTATTTTCAACCAAACCAGGTTGCTCAGAGCCCCATCTAACCTGGTCTTGAACACTTCCAGGGATGTGGACATCTCTCTGGGCAACCAGTACCTCACCACCCTCATTGTAAAGAACTTCTTCCTTATACCAAATCTAAATCGACCTTCTTGTAGTTTAAAACCATTACCCCTTGTTCTGTTTTTTATCTATACTTTTATCATGTTAATCTGCAAAGAGGAACCTTGGCTCTTGTGTCAGGCAAGATCTGTGGCAAAAATTACCAGTGACACTTGTAGCACACATCCAGTACAGAGGTGGAGCTGAAAGGCCTGTACTGATGCTTTGCTGGTTTTGCATGCTTTAAACATTTTTTGGCTTCAGTGGGACTTTTCACTGAACCAGCTCTAGGTACACGATGAAACTTTTTCCCTGGAAATGTCATGGCTTTTACTCCCTGTTCCTTCTCTCTTCCCACCCCTTAGAGAAATGCAATTGAACGATTTTGTGGGGAGGTGAGACGCTTGTGCCATGCAGAGAGAAGAAAGGACTTTGTGTCTGAAGCGTATCTGATCACACTGGGCAAATTCATCAACATGTTTGCAGTATTGGATGAGTTGAAAAATATGAAGTGCAGCGTGAAGAACGACCATTCAGCCTACAAGCGGTAAGTGGCGAGGAGCACCAGGACCCTGCTTCTGCTGCCGGGATACAGGCCTCCCACCAGATGGCAGCAGCTGCTCTTTTTCTGGCAGCTTTTTCTTCAGCAGCACTCCCTTCCCGTGCGGGACAGATTACCTTGAAACTGGGGATGGGTTGACTGCAGTTGGGCAGTTGAGTACATCTGTTTTCTTTGTTCTTCCAGCAGCGAAAGGGTTTACTGCCTTTTGATGCTAAGCTGTCAAACACTTATGTCTTGGTGTACGCATATACTTTGTGCAGTAAAGCTTCTATTTTTAAGTTTGAGAGGAAACTGGCTTTCTGGCCACTTGTGCTACTCCTATTCTAGGCATCTGCTTTTGACATTTATAGCTGAGAGTTGTTACACTTGTTCTTAAGACATTTCAGCTTTGCTGTTTTAAGAGCATTGTGACTGTAGGTATAGCAGGGAGGGAAGAGGGTGAGATATCAGTAGCCAAGTTTTGTACTTGAGTTACCAGATGGTGTCAGGTATCTTCTGTTGAACACAGTGGTCAGAGCAGCAGGGGAAGGCAGCTTTTATGCCAGCTGTAACATCTGTGATCTTTCATAAAGAAAACTGTTCAGGGAATGACTAGACAATTTTACCTATGCTTCTTGTACCTACATGAGATACAGTATCTAACTCCACCAGTTGTTGTGCCTGAAAACCTAAACTTACCTGGTTGGCCTTTTTTTTTTTCCTTTGGAGGTGTGGTTCTAGAGGTCAAACTCTTGTTTTCTGGAAGGCTGACTTTTCCTGTGTTATGTTGGATCTATAGAGGCACAGCTGCACCCATCAGTTGAAGGATATACCCAATGTTTTTTGGTTTGGGTATTTTATTGGACCTTTTCATTAGGGTGTAGTGGGGGATTTGGAGTAGTAAACCAGTTTATTGTGGATAAAATAAGTCCATTTCTCTCCTAGTGAACTTTTCACCTTTTTTTTTTTTTGACTGTTTTCTTAAAACACCTTTGCTTTTATGAAACAGGGTCCTGATACAGTTTTGAGTCCATAGCCTGTGTTTAGCTAACTCACTGTTATAAAGCTGTGGCAAAAGAAGTATGTCCCTATCTGCCAAGTTCTCCTCCTTCATTCAGGAGTTTGGAGGTGGGAGATGCACTGAGGTTGGCAATCCTTTCTGATGAGTGAATGATACACCATTGTACTGGCACTTAAAGACGTGCACAAGTTCCCATGACATATTCAGGGATGGATCTGTTTCTACAGAGTGGAGATGGATTTGCTTACAAACAGTACTGGCCAAGGGAAATACTGTTTTTTCTTCTGTTTTAAAGAGCTGCTCAGTTCTTGCGGAAAATGGCAGATCCTCAGTCTATTCAAGAATCCCAGAACCTCTCCATGTTCCTTGCCAACCACAACAAGATAACGCAAGTAAGCTTTAATTGTCTTCTTGCAAATTACCTAGTGCTTTACAGAACTATTAAAATAAAACTCTTCCAGTTTTGTAGGAATTCCCCAGGAAGTATAACTAGTTGAGTAATATCCCTTTTTTTTTTTTTTCCAGTCTTTGCAGCAGCAGTTGGAGGTGATTGTTGGCTATGAAGAGCTGCTTGCAGATATTGTGAATTTGTGTGTGGACTACTATGAAAACAAAATGTATCTAACGCCCAGTGAGAAACATATGCTTTTGAAAGTAGGTTTCTTTTGGGTACAAAATTAAAAAGGAATGGTGAGACAGTAACACACGTTTGAATTCCTGATTGTTTGTGGTTTTGTCTTTTTTTTTTTTTATTTTTTAAGGAACCAGATTAACCAAATAACTGAAATTACTCCTTTCCCCCCATGCATTGTCTTTATTATATTATATGCTAGATGTATTTATAAAGTTTCTAATCCATTTTTGATTTTCATAAATTGAAGTTGACCCAATTGAACTGCATTCAATTCTATGGAATTATGTTTCTGTGAAGTATGACAGCAGAAAGGAACTGCTGCATTTTAGTTTAGATATGTGTCAAGTTTGTATAAAAAGCTTTTGGAAGTGAGGCTGTGTATCAAATAATTCAGGGAAGAAGTATCTGAAAATTAGGGTTAATAAATAAGTTTTGTTAGCTTGAGTATTTACACAGAGTAAGGGAGTGCTAGGCAATATGAAAGGTGGTTGGTATCGGTTGCATGCCTTGCTGTGGAAGAAAAGAGAGTAAGAAAATAAAATTTGCCTCATGACAAATATTTTGAGTCACTTCAGTGTTTAGCTTCTTAACACCCCTGTTTCTTAGGACAGAATGAAAGCATCCTGAAACCATACACAAACTCCAGAGCATTTGCCTTCTGTCTGAAGGGATGTCCACTGTGTCTTTCATATTTAGGCCTTTTGTTTGGTAAATGCTTGCTTAGAACACATTAAGTGTCTAGGCTTGGCTCCTGTAAATGCTAAATTATAACTCTATGTTATAAATAACTTGGATGAAATGTAATTGGATCTTTTTTGGATACTTTGGAGTGCTTGTGTGTATACTTCAAAGTTGTGCTGAAAGCCATAAAAAGCAATCACTCAGATGTTAGATCTAAATTTCTTTTACAGATCAGTTTGCACATTCAGAGTTATAGTAAAATGCAAGTGAAAAAAACCCCTGTCTAAAATTAGCTAGACTCTAGTTTCAGTGAGGGGTTGTTTTAATGTTAAACCTTTATACAAAGGAATACCAGCTTTGAAGGTTTACTGATCAGGGTAGTGTTAATGTAAAACTACTAATATACATATAATAAAAGAATGCTACAGAAGAGTATGTATTTGAAAATATATTCTGTTTCAAGGAGTTTGGGTATTTCAGGACTGTTTTTAAAATGTTACCAGCAGCTTTTTACCTCTGGAAGTCCTTTTGTGAAAAGGTTTGATTTTTTGCTTTTCCAGGTGATGGGCTTTGGATTATACCTGATGGATGGAAGTGTCAGTAACATCTATAAGTTGGATGCAAAGAAAAGGATAAATTTAGCCAAGATAGACAAGTACTTTAAGGTTGGTTAAGATGTGATCTTAATATTTTATTTTAAGGGTAATTCCCCTTGCATTTTAAATATAATTAAATAGAGTGGAGATCACTTTGGATTATAATATGGGTAAATAATGGTTTCCTTTCAATAAGATTTGTGTTAATAAATTGTGTTAATAATTTATCTCATCTGATTCATTCCCTGTGTACAGCAGTTGCAGGTTGTCCCACTGTTTGGTGATATGCAGATTGAACTTGCAAGATACATTAAGACCAGCGCCCATTATGAGGAAAATAAATCCAGGTAAGAGGGAGAGTGGAGCATCTGGGCTGGGAAAAGTCAGACTCTTGATTATTTTCACAATCACCTGTTAGTCTGTGGTAATTAATGGGACTTTCACCCAGTTGTCTTTTTGGTGCGGGTATTTCACTGTTAATGTAATTCATGTAATAGATACAACCAAAGGAACAGATTGCTTAAAGGCATTTCTATGTTGCTGAGCTCATGCTTGAATCTCTGACATTTTTTATCACCGGAGTTGGAAGAAGTTATTTTTATCTTATACTAATTTGATTTTTATTTTTTCCTTGAAATATGAAACTTTCTTTAAAAGAAATGAAGAATTTTACTAAGCAAGGTGAGCAGTAGTAGTGCATGGGTAAAACAGGCATGTGCACATGGAGCAGCAACGTAGCTTGTCTCCCCCTTCTTTTTTATTTGTTTTGGCTAGGTGTGCAGCACAGCAAAATGTTTGGAAAATGCAGCCAGTTGTTGCATAAATGGTTCTATGGTTTATAGTTTTTGCTTTGTTTTAGTGAACATTTCTGTGCTCCTCCAAGGCCTTCCCTCCATGCAGTTACATGAATTTAGAATGTTGTGCTTTGCGTTTTAATTCCTGCAGAAAAAAAATATATAACCTGCATGTAATTGCTAAGAGAAAATCGACAGCAATGGGCCTACTGAGCTACTAAAAATACAAGGCTACTTAACATGATGTTCTTGGTAGCATGTTTTTGTGTATCTCTTGATAACGTGTTAATAGTATTTTATAATGCCTTTTTTGTAGTTGGGAGCATAATGGATGCTCTTCACAGTTAAACAAGAAAAATTATTCAAAGGTTGCTAGATGTGTCTTATAGCCTATACCTATACTTCTGCCCTACCTTTCAAACCTTTCTGGTCTTGTTCCTAAATGTATGCTGGTTTGTATTTCACAGCAACAGCCTTTAAAAGACAAAAAGAAAAAAAAACACACCCAAACCAGAAAAAAATGTTGGGTTTTTTTCTGAAGACTTGGAAGAAGTGCTGTTTGAACTTGAAAGGGCAGTTCATCACTAATGGATTATGCAGGGTTAGAGTTAGAGGTGTGAAGGGATGAAAGGCCTCAAATAGCAGAGAAAGAAGATGTAAAAAGAAACAAACGAAAAGTAATGTATTGTGGACCTTTCTTTGCAGTATCAGTTGTGCTTTTTATAGCCCAAACTGATTTATGTGGGGTTTTTTTTGTCTTCTGAAACAGATGGACATGCACGTCTTCCAGCAGCAGTCCCCAGTACAATATATGTGAGCAGATGATTCAGATCAGAGAAGACCACATGCGTTTCATATCAGAACTGGCTCGTTACAGCAACAGTGAGGTGTGTGGGATTAGAGCTATGTGTCCATTTTTCACATCACTCACTAACAGTATTGTTAAGTATCTGAAGAGCAGAAAAACCTCAGGCTAGGAAAATGGCAAAGGTTGGTCTCCTGAGTCAAGAGAAGCTGGCTGCAGGGCTTGTATCCATTCCCTGCATTATATTTGCACTATTTAAATAATAATAACGCATCATACAAACTGCACTGCCCTTCTGCCTCTTTCCTTCTATATTTCTAGGATAAATATCCTAGAACTTTGCTATGTCTCTTTTAGAGTGTGTTTTCTAGCCCTTGCTCCAAACATGTGCTTGTAACATTTTAAATGAAACTAAAAGTTAAGAGATTAGTGAAAGAAAACAGAAATGCATATGTATAACACATATACGTATATAATCCACATAGAACATGTAACTATGTATATTCTATATAATTGATGTCTTGAATTCATCTGCAACAATATTTTGGTCATTAGGGTTCCCAGTGACTTCCATCTCTTGACCAAAATCTGTGAAGTTTAGCTGCGTAACTCTCTGGAAGAGAAAGCTGGTATTAATGCAGGTGTCGGTATATGATGCTGTTTTAATGCTTAAAAGAAAACTATGTAGAAATTTGGTTATGGACGCTGGATGCAGCATGTTCTGATGTGGGTTTGGTTTTTTTTCTGTGGGGGGTTTTTGTTGGCTTGCTTGTTTGTTTTTAATTTTATTGTTGTTGTTTAATAATGCTCTAGGTGGTGACTGGGTCTGGTCGACAGGAAGCTCAAAAAACGGATGCAGAGTATCGGAAACTCTTTGATCTCTCTCTCCAAGGCCTGCAGCTTCTCTCCCAATGGAGTGCACATGTCATGGAAGTGGTATGTTATCTGGGAAATAAAACCACATGAAAAAGAGGTGGCTTGGTGAGGTTAGACAGAATAAAACGTCTTTGCTTTAATGGAATGAAAAATGCATGTTGTGTTTTCACAGGATCACATAATATTCTGAGTTGAAAGGGACCCACAAGGATCTTGTTGCCTGAGTTCCCCTCTTCCTTCACTGCTTTTCTCCTTCTGCTCTAAACCCCATTCTTAGCAGAAGGCACATGAAGTTCTCAGAGTTTAGGGATAATGTTGCTGCTCTGAAGATCCAGCAGCTTGTACAGTGTCACACGCAGTACACTCAACTTGTTATATTTAATGGACAGGACGTCGCCTTTGAACCTTCACCAGATGTTTTAATGTTGTTCTTGATTTGTACATTTTGTAGACTGTCATAATTTTCTTCTAAACGTTGTTTAAAATTATACTGTTGGAAATGTCCACACTAACATGCAGTTACCCAGGGGGTGATAGGACGGCTCCAGCTGGCTGTGTTTGGACATCACCACTTGTTAAACAGAAGCATGTATGGTCTTAAAACACAAAAATGGATGGAAGGGCTCCTCTTGGCTTTAGATTAAGCTTTTAGTCAAAGGGCAAATAAATGCAGGGAAAGGAAAATATGAGCGAGGGGGAAATAAAGAACCTGCTGATTTTTTTCTCTCTATTTTAATAGTTTATTTTGAAAAGAGATGCCAGTTAGAAAAGTGACTGTGGGTTTTTTTCCCCTAAAAAGCTGCTTAAGGCAGAAATTGAAGAGGAGGATGCAGGAGTCCTTTTTATGCTGCAGACTCTTAGAGAAAAGTTGCATGTTCTAGGAAGGGTTGAAACCTGACTTACGGTATGAGAGAAGGCAGGCTTCCTCTCCATCTGCCCCTGATGTCTCAGGGGGGTATCAGGTAATTTGCACTATGTCAAATTTGTGCAGTGCAATCACAGTGGGAATAGCTAGAGATCCAGTTTTCTTTCTCCTCTGTATTTTTAACTGCCTCTTTTAAAAGCTAGTAGGTGAGTCATGCTTTTTTTTCCTGTATTATTCCTATTTAAATCAGCAGTGTATTTTATGTTGAAAATCTTGTTCTCATTTTCTCTTCCTAAGAGAGGTTGCTATCACCTATTCCTGGTCTCTGCAGCTCCCAGACTTGCTCCCTTTATTTCTGTCATCACAAATTGCTGCATCCAGTGTCTCTTCATAGTGACAATCTTCCTATTTTATTACTTTGAAGAAAGTCTCTCATTCTTAGCTCTGTTTTTTATCTTCCTTCTCCTGTCCTCCTACTGAGAATTCATTCTGATATGGAGTATCCTAATTATTTATCTGTCTTCATGTTCACTCAGTATCCATGAACCTACTTACATGCATCACGTTCAGATAAAAAGTTTCAGCATAAGTTTGTTGTCCATCTTAACCCTGTCAATTTAATGGCCCCCCAAAATGCTTCATGTTTGTTTAATCATTTCCCCAGTGTCCTCTTTGAAGCACTTATGTTGCAGGGTGTGATGCTCTCCTTTGCCATAGGTAAACTGGTAATTGTAGTAGGCAAATTTCTGTAGCTCTGTAACCTAACACTTATGCAAAGATGATATCAAAAAGATTTTACTATTCCCTGAACTCAAACTGTGAGAAAATCGTATTTAAATCTGACTAGGATTTTTCACTTGATGTACTCTAGTGGATATTAGACCAGCTCGACGCTGCTCAGGGGCATGGTGAGCTGTTTGCAGTAACTGAAAAGGCAGTATTTAAGAGAAATGCATGCTCTGCAGATCATATTGTCACAGATAATTCATCTATTTCCATACATTTCAGTATAGTAAATTAAAAAACACACGAAAAAAAACTCCAAACTCTCTAATTTTCCAGTTGTCTTTTGAAATCTAACTCTATGGCCAAGTAGGAAGCTCCTCCATGTGTGGGTATGATTGTTTTTTTTCTAATGTTTTGAGAATCTTTCTGGGTTTCTCATGCTTGAAGCAGAAAATAAACTTTTGACTATGCCAACATTTACTCAGTGAAAAATACTTTGAAGTGCATTGCCTGCTGAGTTTGGATGGCATTTTTTGAGCTAATATAGAGTCACTGGTTTTCAGGACAATTTTTTAGGGAAATTATTGCTTGGCATTTCTGCTAGATAGTAGTTTCAGAATTTATGCAGGGTTTGTGTATAATACAAAATACTGTTTTTCAGATGTTCATGAAAACATTGGAGTATTTTTCAAAGCGTGTTATTTGTCTCCGGCTGGTTTTTTTGTATTTGTCAGGCTTTTTATTTTTTGTTCCCCCATCTTTTTTTCTCCCTCTTGTGCTGTGTGAACTACAGTATTCATGGAAACTGGTGCACCCAACTGACAAATACTCTAATAAAGATTGTCCTGACAATGCAGAAGAGTATGAAAGAGCAACAAGATACAATTATACTAGTGAGGAGAAGTTTGCTTTGGTTGAGGTAAGATAAATGGTTTTTCTTTTTAGGGATTTTCCAAAGATTAATTCTATACAGAAAAGAATGTTCTCTCTAAGCATTTTCTATATGCAGTGCAAAAAGACAGCTTGCTCTGTGCTGACTCTGAAATAGCACGTGCTCCTCCATTCAGTATATAGGAGGAGCACAGCAAAACTGTCCTTTATCTTTTGTAACTTGTTAATTCCCCTTTTCTAATTTTCTGTATTTAAAAAAGGGCTTTTCAAACAATTATACAGAAAAAAATAAGAGAAATAGAGTTGATTGGTTTTGTTGGGTTTTTTTTGCAGGTGATTGCCATGATCAAAGGTCTTCAGGTGCTGATGGGACGGATGGAAAGTGTTTTCAATCATGCCATTCGTCATACTATTTATGCAGCCCTTCAGGACTTTGCTCAGGTCACACTTAGGGAACCATTAAGACAAGCCATTAAAAAGAAGAAAAATGTCATTCAGAGGTAGCATTCTTGTTTTCATCTTCTGTATTCTTTTCCCCAAACTCTAGTAAATTTATTGCAGAACTGAACAACTGCTAAATCCTACCTCTTTAAGTCTGCATTCCCCTGCTAGTCTGTCTGGCATTCATAATTTTTGACATTGGTTGGATATATACTAGAAGTTGAAGATGCCTGAAATTACAAATGAATGGCTGCCAGCATGGCTACAGTAAGAGTCCAGGCTGTTTTGAGACTCTTAGGACTACTTCTAAAAGTCTTGTGTTCCCTGTTGTTTCTTTTTATTTAAAAAAAATATAAATATAGTAATACTGAAAGTAAGATTAGTGGTTTTATTTTGAAGAAAAGTTTCACTGTCCACTTTATGATCCCAGTGTTTCCTTTCCTTGTGTCCCATGTTTATCCCACTTGATCTTTTCCCTGCCTCTCTTAGCATTCTGCCTTATTTCTCAGCTTCTGCTGCTTTTGGCTTATTAGCCTTACACTTGTCTTCCACTGCTCCATCTGCCCACACTGATTGGTGACATTTCCTGACCTTATTTTTTTGTCCCTAAGTGTTTGCTTTTAATCTTAACTTGTTTATCATTTGTTTACTCCCATGTTTCATTGCAAAGCTCTTAGAGGTGAAAGTCCTTGGTTAATTAGGCTTTTGCTAAATGCTCTGACTACCACAAAACTGCCATCCTAAGCTAAAAATAAACAAGTTACTCCAAATTATCAGGTTTGCACTGAGAGTCTTTTTGTCCTAAGATTTTCATGAAATATAGAAGTACTACTTTCATACCTGCTCAGATTTGGGAGGAAACATTTCCTTGATCATTCAGTATGCCACTGGATATGGCTGGTTGTGTTCCTGATGAGTATCTGAGTTCCAGTCCAGTATTTGGAGTTAGAAGTATGAAGCTGTATAAATTTCAGTCGAATTCTGGAATCTGAATTTCTTCTGAAAAGAGGAATTCTGCTTTTTTTAATTTCAAGCCAGCACTGTCTCCCTTTAGTTTGGTTAATAATCTGCTCTGGTTTGATCGAATATGAATTGAATTCATATTGAATGTATCAAATCACATATTCATGTTAATATGAATTTGGTTTGATTGAATTTTGATTGAACTCCCCACCTGGAGTACTGCATCCAGCTCTGTAGTCCTCAGCACCAGAAGGATGTGGGCCTGTTAGAAAGGGTCCAGAGCAGGCCATGAAAATGACCATAGGGATAGAGCATCTGTTCTACGAAGGCAGGCTGAGAGAGCTGGGATTGTTCAGCCTGGAGAAGAGAAGGCTCTGGGGAGGCCTCATTGCATCCTTCCAGTACCTTAGAGGGGC
Source organism: Dendrocincla tyrannina (assembly GCA_035047865.1). Lineage (NCBI taxonomy): Eukaryota > Metazoa > Chordata > Aves > Passeriformes > Dendrocolaptidae > Dendrocincla > Dendrocincla tyrannina. The sequence goes on from JAWWMP010000001.1 coordinate 85,078,723, forward strand.
TTATAAAAAGGAGGGAAAGGGAGTTTTTATACAGGCAGACAGCGACAGGACAAGGGTCAGTGGTTTTGAACTGAAGAAGGGCAGGCCCAGTTTAGGTGTTAAGAAGAAATCATTTACTCTGACGGTGGTGAGACATTGGAGCACGCTACCCAGAAAAGTTGTGGCTGCCCCATCCCTGGAAGTATTCAAGGCCAGGCTGGATGGGGCTCTGAACAACCTGTTCTAGTGGAAGGTGTCCGTGCTGTTGCAAAGTTTCTGTGTTTGTGGAAGAGTGCTTAAAAAAAGTAAAGTGTTCTCATGGGTGCACTTGGATGCATACCGGTCTAAAGTGGTGTGAATTGTGTTAAGTGTTTTGCAGGCCATAAGGAAGACAGTCTGTGACTGGGAAGCAGGTCATGAGCCGTTCAATGACCCAGCTCTGAGGGGAGAGAAGGACCCCAAAAGTGGTTTTGACATCAAAGTCCCAAGACGTGCAGTGGGACCCTCCAGCACTCAGGTATTTTCCTGTCTGGTGGTTGTGATACCCATCAACAATTATTGCATGAGGTGTTTTCTCTTGGTTCTGAACTATTTTAAAATTGCAAGTTCTGTTGTGGTTTTTTAAAATGCTAAAACTCTACCCTGATTTATATTTACAAAATTATATATACTTAACCCAAATCCTCTGCCTGGATTGCTGTAATTTTCTACTCTGATGCGTAATTTTCCAAGTGTTCGATTTGATTTACTGGGCAAAAATATTTTCTCATTGAGCTCCTAATGTTTTTAAAATAGTATTTTTGAACTATTTGATTTATTTCTTGACCAACTTCCTTTTCTGGTACGGTTGGTGAAATTTATTTGTTAAATCCTATTATTCAGTAAATGTCTAGTAGCTTTAAAATATGTTTAAAATATAAATGAATGCCTGTAATATATAGGAGAGTATTTGACTTCTGACAAGATCCCTCCTACTGTTTAGTAATTAATGATAAAGCTGGTCCCTAAAATCTATCTAGACTGCTGCTGCCACTAAAACAAGAGGTATTTCAAGTGTTTTCTGTGATAGTCATTGAAATTCCATGCCAAGATGCTCACTCTTGTTGCCTCCATATAATTCTCTTTTTTATTTGTGGATTTGTTTGGAGAGTATATGGTCTGATATTCAGAGCTCATCTGAGAAAATGAGGTTCTGACCACTTTGGGTGAAAAACTGTGGTTTGTGAAGACAATCTTTTAATTCCTAAAATCTGTGGAAAGGAGAGCATGTATGGATAATAATTTTAGGTAATAAAAAGTTGTGTAATTTGTGATAAGATGGGTTTAATGAAGGTTTTGTTTTGACAATTGGAAAAAATCATTTTGATTTCTAATTTTCGGGGGGAAAAGTTAAATATTACCACCAGTGTGCTTCTCCTGTGCTTTAAGGGCTTTGCTTCACCTGCTGCAACAGGCTGTAAATTTAGAGTATGTGGTTCTGTCTGCTTTTTCTGCTCTTGGGCTGGCACACTTGCCTTTCTCGGCTGACAGGAGGAAGAGAGGTCAAATATATTGATTTTTAGATAGGTTTTTCTCAGTTTCATGCAGTTCTAAAATAGCTGTGTGTGAATTGATAATTGGTAATACTTGGAAATCTTTGTGAAATAATTTGATAAGCTGCTGTCTCTCTGAGCATCCTCTGAAATGAATGGAACTCTTCCCTTTGCTTGAGGGAGCACCAGACTGCAGTGGTTATTCTGAACAACCTTTCTGTATGACCTCCTCCGCATGCTTACTGTGCTGCTTTTCATTTTTAACAAACTAACCTGTTTTCTCTGCTTCTGTTTCCCCTTCCTTATTTACCCATGTGTTTTTATTAACGGATTCTCTTTCCCCTGCCTGCCCTGTCTGTTGGTTTTTAGCTCTTCATGGTTCGCACTATGACAGAGTCCTTAAACTCTGCTGAGCTGTTGAAGCAGCTCAAGTCTCTGGGATTGGAAAAGCTATTGCATGTGACACACAAGTTTCTGAGGCAGTCCTACATCTATCCGCCTCTTTTAAACTTTGGTGGTAAGATATTACTTATTACTTTTACTTTTTGTGGTGATGTGAACTGTTCCACTGCAAATGGTCTGCTGCTAAGTGTCAGTGGAGGTCCCCTTGGCATGGGTAGGCATTTGTGCTGGTGCATAGGCTAGTGTTGCATCTGTTCCTCTTGCCTAAAAGGCTTCTATCCACACAGTGCCAGTTTTCAATTTGAAGTGGAGCAGTCGCTTACTGATAATAATTCTCAGTGTTGCTCAACTAATGTACCATGTGTATTTTCCTTTTTTCCTCCCCTTTCCACCATAATTGTTTCCTTTAATGATACAGCTTTACATGGTGAGAACTATGTTAGAGTCCCTCATTGCTGACAAAAGTGGTTCCAAGAAAACCTTGAGAAGTAGCCTTGAGGGGCCCACCATATTGGACATAGAAAAATTCCATCGCGAGTCTTTCTTCTACACTCATTTGATAAATTTCAGTGGTAAGATATGTAGATGATCAGTGTCCAGCTTAGCATGTCCTAACACCTCTAACACGACCTGGGAAATGTTTCCGATTGCCTAAGTCAACTTACCTTTGGTTTATTTATTAAAAGCCTTGGTCTGTCCAAACTTTTTCTGAGACATGGTATTTAGCATTGTGGTGGGATTTTTATTTTGACTTGTTACACGTTTGTTTATAATGCGTCAAATTTTGTATTGTTATCTCGCTTTTCTATTTTCTTTATGTATGTATTTATATAAACAAGGGACAGATAAGCCTATACACATTGAAATTTTAAAAAGGAAGTAGTTTTTGTGTTTTGGAAGATTTTTTTTTTCTTTTTGTTTTGAGTACAGAGGAAACAAATTCTCTGTTGTGGTAAATTTGATGTCATTTCACTACTCTTACTATTCAGTTAATTGTAATCGGAAACATGCTGTCCTAAAGAATTCACCTACTGACATTGAGTGTATCTAGTCTTTGTCATCACCATGCTTTGTTGTCTTTTATTTTTGTTCTGCTGCTGGTCTCCTTTACCCCTTTACAGGGGGAGCCTGTTAATGTCAGTCATAATGCTGCTGGGCAACTGCACCACAAAAGGCCTTCAGAAGGTCTTAGTGTAAAAAGCTCATTCCTGCTTTAGTTCTCAAGCCTTCTGCAAAAGAAGTATTGTGCTGAGTATTTTCTGCAGAGGTGGGAAGCACGCCTCAGTGCTCTTGACAGTGTCCTTAAAAACTTGCTGGTTTAATCCCTACTTCATGTGTCTGTCTGCCATTTCCTGCCCGTCTATCAACAGAAACGTGTGGAGCGAGTCCTCCATAGGGAGAGATGCTACTGGTGCACCCGGTGCAATTTTGTTTCCTTTGCTTGTTGCTTCCCAAGTTCCCTGTATGGCTTTCTCAGCCCCCAAATGCGAAATTAAACTAGAAATGCCCCTTCACTGGTGTACAGTTTTTCTGTTTAACTGATAGTCTGGTCCACTTCCACTCTTTTTTTTTTTCTGTAATAAGGCACCATTTTGGGGGTCAATGTGGAGTTCAAAACTCTTTGAAAAAGTTACGGGCTTTATGTTTTGAATTTGGTTTACACATTTGGCCGATGTATAGCTCTAGTGACTCGCACCTGCTTTTTTTGTTTCACATTGCATCATCAGAACTTCAGTTGTATTGTACCTGATGTATTTTTATAAAAAAGTGTAATTCTCCTTCATTTATTCTGAAAGAAACCCTGCAGCAATGCTGTGATCTGTCCCAGCTGTGGTTCAGGGAATTCTTTTTAGAGCTGACCATGGGCAGAAGAATCCAGTTTCCCATTGAGATGTCCATGCCTTGGATTTTGACGGATCATATTTTGGAGACAAAAGAGGCATCAATGATGGAGTAAGACCCACTTGTGCTCTTCCACTGAATGATTATTAATGATTGCCATTCCTTATTATAGTGTTCCTGCTTTAAGTGATTTTAACAAGCAGTCATTGAGAAGGTGTTCTAAACCTTTATACAATTTCCCACTTATATTTGCCCGTTTCCAGATTCTATTTAAGTTTTCGTCTTGAAGTGAGTAACTGGAATGCTAAACCTTTCAGATAAGTATGTTGTACCAGCCGCATCTTTTGTTCCCTGGAGTGAGTTCTCCTTACTTACTCTTCAAAGGTGTCACAAAACGTGTAGTGGTAAATGCCTAGTTCCATTTTGATGGAAAGCCACGTCTAGAAAACAAGTTTTAGACTGCAAAAATGCATCTACTCCTTTTCTTGAACTAGCAAAATACTTTCTTAAAGGAAAAATTGTGATACTTTTAATATAAACTAAAAAATAAAAAAAATCCTCTTTGCATGAACCACATGTAGATTACAATATTAACTGGCTTGCAATATCTTGACTGCACCATCCTGAAGAGTCATAACTTTTATATATATGTAACTCTCCTTTTTTTATTCTTTTTCATTCAGGTATGTTCTGTATTCTTTGGATCTTTATAATGACAGTGCTCATTATGCACTTACTAAATTTAAGAAGCAGTTCCTCTATGATGAAATTGAGGCAGAGGTAAAGTAACCTTACCTAATGGAGAAAAATAATCTGTACCTGAATGTGAAAATAATGCTAAAGGCCAAGACCTATATAAGAGATTCAGAACAGTTGGAGATAACAAAAAAACTGAGAAGACCAACCAGAAGATGGGTAATTGGTTGGGTGGTATGTTGTGAGGAAACCCATAGACCTCACATTAGTGGTGAAAACTAAGTGTCATAATCTCTTATACTGGAAATTTGAATCTGTTAGCTTTCTCAACTCTGTTTGATAAACAGTGGGAGGTCTTGGATAAGCTCCCCTCTTTTAATTTTGAGTATTTCTAAATGCACCTTTTTTTTCTGCCCCAAGGTAAACCTATGTTTTGACCAATTTGTCTACAAGCTGGCAGACCAAATATTTGCATACTACAAGGCAATGGCTGGCAGGTAGCTATTCCAGTAGTGAGAACTTTTCCTCACATGTTTCAGCTCTGCTTTGCTGTGTAGTGTACTTTAAATGTTTTCTTCCTTTCTTACTAGCCTGCTTCTGGATAAACGGTTGCGTTCAGAATGCAAGAGTCAGGGAGCAACCATTCAGCTCCTACAGTCCAACCGCTACGAGACGCTGCTGAAGCAGAGACATGTTCAAGTGAGTTAACTCCTGCTATGTTGTGTTGGAGTTGCTTGTCAATTTTCCAGGGGTGTTGATTTGTGCAGGTATACAAAACTCATTCTGTGCTTTACGTTCTGTCATCTAAGCGGCATATCTGAACATTTGAGATCTGCTTTTTTGTCATATTAAGGAGTAAGTTAAGAAAAAACCCTTAAAAGATCCTGTTTTAATGCAAATGTCTCTTGCACTTAAGCAAACACAAGCCAAACAGGAATGTCACGGGTGGTAGTGTTGCCGTCCTAGTAATGTCTTTCACCAGTTTTCAATATGTTGTTGGCACAAAGTCATGGAAGCATAAAATCCTGATATAAATACTTAAGTGTAAATGCAGCATGTAATTTTACTTCCATTTGTGAGAATCGGGGTGTAAATTTTAGTACCTCATTTGCTCATGAATTTTTAAATTTTGTCCATCTGCTTTGTTTCAGCGTGTTTGGAATGCAAGTTCACAATGTGAGAGCCTGTTAATCTGTGGATCTCTTAGTGCTTAGTAGACTTTGTCTCATAATGTGGCTTTCAGTTCAAAACGTCATAGCATGTTTTTCTTTAGCTTCTTGGCAGGTCGATAGACCTGAACCGCCTGATCACTCAGCGCATTTCAGCAGCCATGTACAGGTCAATGGAGCTGGCAATTGGCCGATTTGAAAGTGAGGATTTGACTTCTATAGTGGTAAGTGGTGTGTTGCAGTTTTGCCAGATCACTGACACAGCAGTTGTGGTCTAGGTGCTAGTTTTGTTTTGGTTTAATGTAATTTATTTTAATTAAGGTTTTATTTATTTGCATTGAGAACCATAAAGATCTAGCCATTTTTTTAAAAATATTTTTTTTCCATTATAAGTTGGTATTTGTGTTTTGATGGCAGAACCATTAGGACTTCTGGCTTTGCTGGAAGTTCTCTAAGTATAGTCTAAGCACATAGTTGTGGAGTCACCCCTGAAATGAGAAGGGGCTGAATGAAAAACAGGCAAACTTGTTTATCCTAAACCCTTAATTAAATATATATAAATGGGCAATAATTTAAGTAGTTTCATTAGAAAAATAACAAAACTCTTCCTTCTGAAGTACTGTTTTAATTTTTCTGTAATGGTGAAATCTTGCAATGGGATGGTTGAAGTTTGTCTGGTTTACTAAGTCTAGATCCACAAAACCTCTTACCAGGGCAGCTTAGTCATGCAAAAGGCATTTTCTTAGTTGCTTCCATCTGTGTCATAAATTATACTGGCAAACCCTCTGTTGTCATTGCAGTGTATATCTTGTGGACTTTATTAATTCTGATGTGCTATGATTTTTATCTCCCTGTGCCTTACCCTGCATTCCTGTTCAGTGTCTTGGCCCGAGCTGATGCAGTCCTCTCAAGTGTGCTGCTGTGCATGCACCTGTGCAACTCCCAGTCCTGCTGAGATAGACAATCTTGTTCTTTCCTCGCCTAGAAAAAAAACCCAAACCTACTGCAACTGAGTAGTAAAGTGGGAGTAAAGTGTAGAGAAGGCATATAGTAGGAGCCGTGAGGGGAAAAAGGAATGTGATTTACATTTTTGTAAACACCCACTTCTGTCCATGCTTATGGATAAATTTCAGATCAAAACAAAACAGCCTTGCATCTGGTAGAATCAAAATTAGTTTATTTATCCAAGCAGTTTGGTTTTGTAGCATGACAAAAATAATTTCTTTGTGGAGGAACAAGATCTGACTTGTGTCTGTGGAAGAAGAGCATCTGTGCAAGATTGAGGTGTCTTTTTGAGTTAGTTTCCTGATTAAAATGCTAAAAAACAAATTTTATTTCCAGACAGGATGAATTTGACAAGTAAACATGCAGTCAGCAAGAAAAATATCAGGCACATTCAGTTCTGCTGGAATGAAAAATAAATTAAAAGTTATGCAAGAAAGTTTACTGTTGGTCTTTCTGTAATAAGTTTTTTATCAGTGACATTTTGTCATTCAGTTAACTGCCTTGATTTAATTTCAGTCTTTACTGAAGATAAATCAAATAATGAGGCTATATACCCTCTTTACTTTTCAGTGTTTGGTTTTATAATGTTTGAATTATTGAAATATAATTTTTCTCTCTTATATGCAGGATTTTCTTAGTTGGCTAGGTGAACAGAAATCATCAATGATGTGTTTCTTAGGTCACAGGTTCTCATTCTTTGAGTTAGAAAGTGACAGAATGAAGATGTTGTCCCAGCCCTTCAACATGCTCTTCATTTTGTTTTGGTTTTGTTGTTTTTTTTTTTTTTTCTTTCCTTCAGTTTGTGGCATGTTTTGGTGTTTGTTGTTTTATGCAAAATCATTTCCACTGAAAACTGATTGGTTTCCTCAGTGAGAAATTGATACTAATAACTTAAGTAATCTGTAATTTCTACTGTTTTTCAAGTTAAATGAATTAAGGTATTTAAAAGACTGAGCTGTTTTTTCCCTCAAACTGGACCTTTTTTTGTTATAACAATCATAATGTTTTTTCCCTTCAAGTAAGTGTTACTTACGTGTTTAAAAATCCTTTGAAACATGCAGCACTTAAATCAGAGAGCAGTGCATGGGAAGATGACCAGTAGTTTGATGCAAAGCTAAACAAAGCCTCTGGGCATTTCTTCACTAGGTCATGGTATAACAATCTTTAAAAGCAGTGCTTTTGGAAGAAGAGATCACGTTTTTGTATTTGGTATTTTCTGTGTCTGATGTCAGATATGGAGTTATTTTGTTTCATTTTAAAGAAAGTGCCAGAAATGATACTAGGAATTTCTTGTCAAGAGGAAAAACATTGTGAAAGGCAGTGTTTACGTATAGTTACATAGCCTGCAGCTAGTGATTTTGTGGGTATCTTCACAACATTTGTAGATGTCTGATCGGGTCTTTCATTGCATCTTAGTACCTCCTTTGCTAGAGTAAATGATGAGAAGGATTTATGATAAATGTGAAGTTATTCCTACCGGCAGCACTACAACAGTTAATTTGCCAGTTAACCCTACTGAGCAGAAGTTACTGTGTGATAGCTTATAAAGTAGGAAATACAGAAAGAAGCTTTTGGCTTATGTCAGACCTCATTTAAATATTGGAGTTTTAACTTTTGCTTGGTGGAGGATGAGTTGGCACAGATCTGTGCTTGAGACCCATCTGCAGTGTGGTTGATTTTAATGAATTCCCTGAAAGTCTTAGGGCTTTTCAGTGGTTTTTTGGTTACAAAACAATCCCAAGAGCTTTGGTTCTTTCCAGCTCTGATCATTAAAGTAAGAGAATGGGAGTGAGTGGGTGAGTCAATTGTTCATTTTGTCTTCTTTCTGCTCTTCTGTTTGGTCAAGGTTATTAATGTACTTTGTTCACTTTCTCCATTTTATTAAATGCATCATTCTCTTTCTTTTCTCTTGGTTTTTTTTTTTTTTTTTTTTTTTGTAGGAGCTGGATGGCTTAATAGAGATAAACAAAATGACTCACAAGCTTCTGAGTAGATATATGACCTTGGACAGCTTTGATGCCATGTTCAGAGAAGCCAATCACAATGTTTCAGCCCCTTATGGAAGAATCACTCTTCATGTCTTTTGGGAGCTCAATTATGATTTCCTGCCAAACTACTGCTACAATGGATCCACTAACAGGTTGGCAAGGCAGCTTTTTTGTTTGCAGCTGTTATTCTACCACCCTTCAGCAACTTCCATCCTAGCAAGTGCTGACAAGGCCATCTCCATTCATTAAGTGTCTAATGTTTTACTTGAAATGAAGTAGCATGAGTCATTTTACCAAGTACTGCTAAATGTATGAAGGCCTGTTATTTGTCCACAATAGAAATCAAATGTAACCACATCATCCAAATTCTGACATTTTAATGACTTAGTTACAATATACTGAAAAATAGAGTGTGTCCAAAAACATTGCCAAGTGCATATCAGGAACATGTTTTGGTAAACAGGATCTTCAGCTGTGAGATAATTGAAATAAAATTATATTCCTGCTTCTGCGTTAATGTGAAGAAAAGGATTGTTTACTGGAGAGTGGAAGAGTTCGGTGTTTACTGCAACTACAGTTGCAGCCTTTAAGGAGAGTGAGTAATGGAAATAGAAAGAGGAAGGTAGGATCTAAGGTTTGAATGAGGGGGAAGGTGCAGTGTTCAAGATTTTTCATTTTTGGGCTTTCTACTTGTGTGCTGCTTTTAGGATTTGTGTTGCTTTTAGTCTTTACTCAGGTTTTGGTTAAAGCCCCGTGAAGTGACAGTAAAGTGATATTGAGATGTAGGAAGAGGAGGAAGCCTGTCCTCATCTTTCACTGTCTCCTTGGAGAGCTTTCCCTGTCTGACATGTTCTCTGATGGCTATGTTGTATTTTAGATCCAAGATTCTGTCTGCAAAAGAAAAGAAAAGGGAGTGGGGTTTTTTTTGTGGTTAAGCCTGAGCCAAAAAACTTCTGTTACGTGAATCTGTTTGCGTAGGAAAGTTAAATATATTTCTGAGGGAGTTGAAGTGCAGTTGATATATCTGGAGATCAATATTGGAATATCCAGTGCGCTGTATTAAGACTCATATAAGCATAATATTCTAAGAAAATCTTGATGAAATGCTGCTGCTTCATCTGTCAGCTTTATTGAAAGACATTCAGTAGCTCCTGTACAGTTTAGTCTGTGTTCATGCTGGCTGTAAGGACTGATGTACTGCAGACCACAGCGCTTGGGAAGCGAGCACGAAATGCCAGAGGACACCATCAGGACCCTGTAGTACTGGTGCTTGTCTGTTTAAAAAACTGTGTGCAGGAATTGAGTTAGGCTGAGCCTCAAGCTTGTTGGGTAATTAATTCAGGATAATTAATTTAAGAGACGATGAAGGGAGCCAGATCTTAGGCAGTCTGTGTACCATGTGTCCAATTTCATCACAAAATTGCTTTGGTTTTAGTCAAAAGCAGCAGCGTGGGGTTTAACCAAATGTGTCTGTTGCACATGCTATATGGTGCCCTTTGATATTTTTGGTGAAAGAGGGAACAGGAGGTTTTAAGCTTTTTATAGGTCATGGTCTATTTCTGCCTTGCTGGTTAGTATGAACTTTCAGTTGATGAGCTCTCTGCATTCAACTGTACAGATTATTGTGTGTAAATACAACACACGGTGAGGAGCTGTGTGAGAGCTGCTGGTTTAATTTTTGACTCTTGATATGTAATATCTTGCATGTAGACCACAGGTAAATAAGGGAAGAAAAGTAGCAATGAAAGGTTGGAGGAAAGAGAAATAGTCATTATGAAAAGCAGAGAGGTTACTTGGTGGTGTGAGGGTTTGGAGGCAGAGTTCCCAGAAAATGTATGATACCTGTGACTTGCCTTATATTAATTTGGCTGCAGCCTCAGTGTAAGGGTCCTTCTTTTAAAGTTAGTGTTTTTTTAACTTGTATCCAGTGCCTTTTGAACCTCTTTTACCAGAAATGCTTGAATCTGATAATTTGAAATATCTGTAGAAGAGTTCAAGTGTTTAGAAACCCTGCAAATGAGTTCAAAGGCTAAGGCTCTTCCATGCAGAAGTGCATTTTTAATTATTTGGGACCTAGGAATTCTTTTATATCTGATAATGTAGTGAGATTAAACAGTGAGGCTGCTATTAAAAGATTTAGCAATTTAATAATTGCAGTTGCCATATATCTGAAATTTAGTCTCAATAATGCTGGCCAGCTGTACAGCTGTGGCCAGACTCTGGGACAACTCTTTGTGGATAAGGAGTGGGGCGATGAGTGAGGGAACCTCTCTGGATGTGTCTTAGCAGTGAAACCCAGGGGTGTTTTTAATCCTCCTGTTGACAATGATGAAAGAAAAATAACAATGTTTGGATAATGCATGAGCATATGAACTGCAGGTTCAGTGCTGTGGTCAAAGGCAGGTGAGGTCAAAGCTATCTCTAGTCCAGCATCCTGTTGCTGTCAGCAGCCATAGAGGGGCCAAGTATGAAAACAAGGGATTGTGGAGGTGATCTCCCAGGAAACATGCCAGCCTCTAGCAACGATTAGGTGTTTCTGTAAAACAGAAATGGTGGGATGTTAGTGAATTTCTGACCCTTCACAGATATAATTTTCCCCCCCATTGCTTTGTCCTGTCCTTTTTATAAAGCTACATGAGGTTTTGGCATTTATGAAGCTGTGTGCTGCACAGAAAAGTATTTCTTGTTTGCTCTCAAGCTGTTGCTCACCAGTTGTTTTTCTGAAAGGGACCACTTGTTCTCTTTCCTGTGCTGCCTGGGATGTATTAAGAGCACTTTCCCACCTTGGCCCTCAGCCACGTGTCTTTCCAAGCCAGAGGCCTTTCCACACCAGGAATCTTTATTATGCTTATGCCTGCATCTGTACTTTTTCATTCCTCTGTATCCTTGTGAAGTTAGGAGGTCTAGGATTGTCCAGAGGATTCAAATGACACAAAGACAATGTCCACTTTTTGGTCTCTGTTCCTTTTCCACTACCTGTAGTGTCCTTTTTCCTGCCTTATTTTCTTTACTAATTCTAAGCTGGTCTTTTCCTTCCATGACAGCTTGTTTTGTGTTAAGGACTAACAGAGGAGCAAGTGTGAGACAGTTTTATGTTTATTTGAATCGAAGATTTCCTGTGCTTTCTTGTCACAAATGATACAAGCTTGTGGAGACAGTAGTCAGACTAGTAGCTCTGTCTCCTCTCAACACATTACCCAAATCTGCGTTCTCTGGTATAAATTCACTTGCATAGCACTCTTCCAAATGCAGTGTGACATGTTTCTTCTGAGGATACAGACTTGTCACAGAATGAATAAAAAGACAAGCTTTTTGTTTTTCACTCTTCCTGCCTGCCTGCCTCTCCCCCTTCCTTTTGCAAGCTCTGTCTCTCTCATGCTGCTTTTGAGACTAGTATTCACAAGAGAACAGCTGTGACTTCTTGTGTTGCATACACTCTGACAGTCACTGTTCAGAATAATTTTCAGCCCTTTCAGACGCTGCTGGAGCAAACCTGAAAAGTAGCACTGGCAGTGAAAACTACCTAGTTTCTGCTACCAAGAGCCAAATGGTGCAGAGATACAGACTCATGCAAACCAGGGCTGACTGTACTCAACTACCCAACCTGAAAAGGCAACAAACCAAACAGAAGTCTTTTGCCAAAAGGAAAAGTGATAGCAATGGATTGGTGGATATCTGTTACTCTTTCATGTGCTGCTTTGCCAGCTGTTTCCTCTGTTCTCTCCATTTTGACACCCATGTTCAAGAAGGATGAGTTGGATATAACATTAACAAAGAGAGCAGGTGTAGGGCTACTCTTGGGTCTGGTACGCAGGGCATACTAATTTGAGAAGGCTGGAAGTTAAGAGTGTTCATACCAATTAGACTGGAAAGTGCAGAGGAACAGTTTCTGTAGGAGCAGGGAGGGAGGATTGTGATGTCATTACTTCTGAAATGAAGCTCAGTAGGTTTTTGAATGAGATTGTCTAACTTGGTGCCTACAGTACCAAGGTAGCAGGTTTATTGACCAAAATGGTCTCTTTCAGAGATCTCCTTAAATAGATTATGGTAATTCAAATCATACAATCATTTAGGTTAGTGTGTGAAGTGCTCACTATGAACTTCTTACTGGCAGGTATCACACAAACACCAATATTAAATGATATGATCCCTAAAATACTTACTTTGGGGGCTCATGCTGTGCTTCAGCAATCACTGTTGCAAAGCTTTGGTAAGCCAGAAGGCTTTTCATCTGCGTAATCTACTTGGACTGCTTACAACCCGTGCTGATTAAAACGGATAAATTGCTATGAGATCATCATCACTGATTAAAAATGAAACTGATTATCTTGGAGTATGCTGAAACCTGCAACCAATCAGTATCCAAGGGAAAGTAAAAACTTACTTAGCTTTGGCATTGCTACTCAAAGAGCTTCAGTGCTTAAAAGAGATATTTCTGTTTCTTGGAGGAGGAGCAGGAGGAAGCCAACCAGCAGAATGTCAGGAAGAAAACACACAAACACAATGAAAAAGTTTGAAGAGCAGTAGATTATGCTGAACTGTAAAGGTTTCTATATAGCCCTTAGTTTCAAGGGAAGAAATTTCTAATACTTATCTGAATGATATATTGGGATTAGTCACATACCTCCTAGAACAATGTGCTCTCTCTAGCCTGTTGTGTCCTTAGCCTTAGGCATTAGCTCCGAGTATCTCTTGCCCCTACTCCCTTACTCTTTTTCTTCCTCTCTTGACCTCTTTCACCCAAGGAAGTATAAAATGTGTTCTTGCTTCAAGTCTTCACGAAAACTGTAAGACTTTTGCTGCTGCTCTGAAACATTAGAGATGGAGAAACCCCCAAGAATGCAGAGGATCACTGGGAAACACACAAGGGTTACTTGTGCTTGTACTAACTGGTTTGCTCCCAGACACTAATGACATTGTAACTGAGATATAATCACAGTACCTTTTTGGAAAGTCTAAAAGTTATAGTCACAGCTTCCACAGTCATGTGATGCACCCACTTATATTTTGAAATACTCTCTCTCTTGTGAGTTTAGTGATAACAAATAAACCCTTGCCCAGTATGCCTGCACGCTGAAACCCAGTCTTATCTCAAATGACATGGTATCTCTTATGATTTCTTCCATTTTAGAGATTTTCTTAAGAGCTTGAAAGTTGCTGTCAATTTAAAGAGGAGTGGGATTTGGAGAATAAAAAGGGAGAATAGAGTAGTCTTTGGGACTGTCAAATTTTGCAGATTATTTTGAATTCCTTTAAATGTTTATCATCTCTGGTAAACTCATTAATGAAATATCTGTAGAAAACAGATTCAAGTGATCTCTAAAGAGAGTTTTCAATTTCTATATAAGTGAGAGAGAAGGGGAGAAACTTGTAAACTGAGGAAATATAAATGTAAGGAGACATATAACAAACTTAATACATATAAAGTATATATTTATCTTCCAAAGCTCTAACTGCAAACACTTTCTGGACTGCACCAAGTACACGTATTTTTGGGAAGATGGGCTAAACAATGCATGAACAAGCAGCTGTACCTATTTTTGATCAAGTTAAAAAATACAGAAAACATTGTCCTGAAGTTACAGATTCTCACAAGAATGATTTAGATTTCTTAGAAATAAAACAGTGGAAATAACTGTAAGCAACATGGTGCAGTTTATAGTTGCCTGGATGAAGCAATTTTAGATTAGCATTGCTGTTTCTGTTTTCAGCTAGAAAATGGATGTATTAAAAAAAGAACGTCTATGTTCTTTCTAGGAAGAATTATTAATGAATAATTTATTTTGCGTGCAGTTTAAAACCCCCATATTTTAAACAAAACCAGATCAGGATATAATTGTATCTTATGAAATTATAGTGTGTGGCAAACTTCCTTTCCTGAAACCTTTTCCTAGGTGCATGTTTTGCTCACTTGTCGCTCAGACCAGCCTGATCTGTTACAATCATTCGATGTACACTCCTTAAATAGCTGTTTTCCCTCTTCATTATGCATATACAGCTTTGCAGCACTTAGCAAGAACTCCTTTTTAATCAAGTTAAAAAATAAAGTGGCCATCCAACTCATAAACAACAGAATATTTTGGGACCCTGTACACCACTAGAAGAACAGTAATTGTTGAACTGCACTGTGATTTGTGTTCGTGCTTTTGGGCAATGCATGTGGTTCCCCAGTTTCTGCTAGGGCTGAAAGGCTACTAGCCTGGCTTTGATTTTATATGCAGACAAAAGCAGTATTCTACAGGGAAGATACATTAGATGCATGCCTACTAACCTAAGTACAATTAATGAATTATTTTTTTTTGTTTTTATAGATTCGTTCGGACCGTGCTACCATTTTCTCAGGAGTTTCAGCGAGATAAGCAGCCTAATGCACAGCCACAGTATCTTTATGGATCAAAGGTTGGATTTAATTCCATTTATGTTTACACTTTGCTCGTGTTTAAAGGCATTTTTGTGTAATTATAGAAAGTATGGTATATGAAAGGTATTTCAGACTCTTTAATACTTTTTGTGTGTATTTTAAATTGGACATACACCTTTTTTTTTCAGACTTTGCTGTGAAGCTCACCATATGTTTCAGCCAAAGTGCAAGTGATTAGTCTGATGGTTAGTCTTGTCTGACATAGCTAAAAATAGGTCCTTCTCTCAACCACCTTGCATTGCACAGTTGCTTATAATGGCAGAACAGACTCAGAGAAAAGATTAATTACTCATCTGGTGAAGTGAGAGCTAGAGCCCATCTTGGGTGCAGCTGCTCCCTTGTTACAGTGATCAAGACTGAAGTAAAGCAGAAAGATAGGAAAAACTACTTCAGATGCTATCTGACTTAAAAAGAGTATAGATTCTGACCAGCCTAAGCTATCAGATACCAAACTGCTTAAATTATTTTATTTTAATGTAGTGTTCCTTTGGCATCTTCAAACCAAGGACCAAAAAGTCATTGTGATGAAATTGGAATTTGGCCATCTCATCTCCTGCATAAGCATTGTCTTCCTTGCACTGAAGGTTAGGAGGGCCTGGAAGATTTATGGAGGTTTTCAGTAGAAGTGTACTTGATATGCAGTCATGTCCTCAGTGCTGTAAGGCGTTCCTCAATACTAAGGGTGGAAAGGAGCTTGTGTGAGTGACAAGTTGAAAGACTACTTGGCACAAGACAGTAGTTGTAGGTTTTCGTGGGGCTACCCAAGTGAGGAAAGTTAACTAGTAGTCACAGGACCAGTGCTGTGCTCATGTGTGATAGGTTTGTTCTCCCTGCTCACTGCAGATTTATGTTATTACACTTCAGAATTATTACCTGAGTTTTAATGACAGTTAAAGGCATAGTGGATTAACATATATCTGCATTTTTAATATTCAGTCTGAAATATTGATATACTTCCAACAGCAATAAAAACCATCAGTGATATCTTAACCAAGTCTTTTGAGATTATTTAACAAGGTGTCACTCTATATTTTGCATTGTTTTATTGAGTACCAGGGAGGCAAATTGAAATATAAAAAAGGTAAATGAAAATACAAGGATCAAATTAGAGGATTGATAATAAAACAGCTTTAAAAATATTTATTATTATTTAAAATTATGTACTCAATTATACTTTTAATTTATACAAGTGTGCTGTAGGTGTCATGTCTTTCTACTTTCATTACCTACCTCCTGCTTAAACTTGAATGTAATTAGTCAGTGTCTTATTTTTATTTTCTGTACATCATATTCTAGTTATATGGTCCAATCTCTGCCCAGCAATCTAGTTTCTGAGAGCTGAAGAGATAGCTCAGAAGTTGCAAATTTCAGCCCTGAAATATCTGCTGCATTTGTAAAACTTTCATGCTTTTAAAGTGTAAAGGAGGTGGAAAAGGATTCACATGTTTTAGTGTGGAATGTAACAGCTGATTGTCTGGTCCTGTGAATAGTGTTTTATATAATTGTTCTCCAACACGGAACAGTAAATTATAGGAAAGTGGGATTTTCTTACATTAGAGTTATTGTGTTCCTTACTATTTTAGGAACTGACCAGATGCCATGTAGAGGAAAAAAAAAACACTGAATTTCATAGAGATTGCTAACTTAATTTATCTAAGTGATGATACAGTGGGGTGAGTGACAAAGGATTAACTGAGGAATGCTTTTATATCAGTCAGATTACATTATTAAAATGAGTTTAGTAATCGTTACTCTGAGAGCTATACATTTTCAGAAATCTTGGTTATTTTTCTATATGAGCAGGAGCAATTGAGGGGGGTCATCCTGGCATTTCTGGAACAAATTTCATAACTAAATATTGCCCATTTCGGTCAATATTCCTGACTTCGTGATTCTAAATTTTTATGAAAGTATGTTTTTATTCTTGAATCTGATATAGTTTGAAATTGAGGATATCTGAATAGAATTTTTTACATTTCTACTGTACATAGCCAGTAACAGATAGAAATTCTTACATGATAGAGGCTGCGTGTTCTAGTGTGTGATTTGACTGCATAGTATTATTTTGTGTAGGCTATAGCCAGGCTTGTTACAAAGCACATCCTTGTTTGGGTCCTTCAATGGTTTTGTTGTTGAATTGCCTCCTGACTGGATAATAATGAAGTACAGAGTATGTGTGTATTTTTTTTTCCTTTTTTGAGTTCTTGAACTATTTAAGAGATTCAGCTGAGTGCTTTCCATTGAGCACATAGCCAAGAAATGTGACTTTTCCCATATTGGACCCTTCTGTTGTTGGTTTGGGATTTTTTTTGACATTTTTGAGGTTTTAGGTTTCTTTAGCAATGCTTGGTGTTTATTTAGGTCAAGTCAAGAGTATTTTGATTTCTTGTGCATTTGTACACTCATATATGTGTGTATTGCACTGTAATGGCTAAACACTTTATGTAGAGAAGCTTTGCATAAGCAATGTGCTTAAGCGTAATTAAAGAAATTTTTAGTTTGGATCTCAAAGTATTCACATATTCCCAGATATTTCTAAATGGGTCAAAGCATTTTGCCTATACTAATGTGTATTGATGTTTAGCATAGACAGTTGCGGCAACATTCTCTTTTTGCATCTACAGTTTTCTGAGCAGTATCTTCATCCAATTAGCTAAACAAAACCCTACAGGTAAAACTTCTTTCTTCTGGCTGATATGGAAGCAGAGCTGTCAGGTGGGAACGAGCTGACCTGCAAAAGCTCCTCAGCCTTTTAAGTGGAGTGTTTTTAAAAGTGCTTTGAGCACGGTCATTGAAATTGCTTTACTTAGGTAATGTGAGTGTAGGATTAATGAACTTAGTGGCTTGAAATTTGGCAGCATGCAGTGGATTCACAAAATATTTAATAATGTACATATAAGAGTCTCTTCTGGGGATTTGAACTGACTTTGCATTTTAATGAAATATCTGGTTTCATAGAGGTTGTGTCGAACAGAATTTAAGACCTTGCTTTCTTATTCATTATTTTCCAAAGTTTTTCATGGTTGTATGTCTTCTGCATTTTGGAGATGCTAAGTCATTTGTTTTGTGAAAAGCACCCCTTTGGAAGATACTTCTCAATGTGCATATAATGTTTTTTATCTACTGTTGGTGCATAGATTAACATGAGTTTGCAGTATGTTGCAACACATTATCACTTAGAATGTTTGCCCCTTACTAGATGACTGTTAAAACTGGACAGTGAATTACCAAAACACAGAATTGCCAGAACGAACCTGAATGAGTCTGTAATAAAACTTTCTGAGCAAGAGACAAAGAATCATGTAGCTCTGTGAGTGTGTGATGACGTGAGTTCTTCAAAGCTAGTGGGGAACACAAATAACACTCTGTATACATCGCTCATTTGCAGGGGGTGTGGGATGGTTCATTGCTTGTGAGATGATGCAAGTTTTTATCTAAGCAGTGCACAGTAAACTCTGTGGGCGGAATGGTTTTATATTTAGATGAGGTAAATCCCTTTGGGAGCACTTCCATGGTAGCTCTGTGCCTTCTCAGTCTGATACGTGCCTTTTTGGATGTATGTGTTTATGTAAAAATAAGAAAATTCAGTAGGTGAATTGCCTCAAAACTGCTTTAAGACTGAACTGCTCCTTGTTCTCAGTATGGTGTATACATGAGTGTGTAACATAAATGTATGGAAATATATGGATTGGACTGCCTCATAAAAAACAGATGCAGAGAAGTAAACAGGTTTTCAAGGGCCCAGGATGTTAGGAGAGAGGAGAATATATGTCTCGGCTCCATCCCTTTAACATTGAAATCATCTTTTCTTTAATGAAAACCTAATCAGAGAAGTGTTACCATTAATTTGATTACAAGATAATTTTAAAGCCACCCCCTTTTGGCAGTTAACCTGTAGTGTTGGCTTCGTGCTCTGAAGAGGGTTTTCTCAGTGTCTGTTTCATGAAACACCATCATTTGAAACAGTGGTAAACTGTGGTCGTTCTCAAGTTTATTTGAGACTGATGTGCAAGACAAAGAAAAATGTGTCAGCTGGAGGAAGTGCTCTGTGTAGTGGGTGGACAACGCGTTTTTGCTAACTTCACACAATAAAGATGCCTTTTGAAGTGTTTTCTAAAAGTAATACTCACTCCCATTCGGCACACGTTTCTGTATGCTGTGCTTATCCTAGTTAAAAAAAAAGTAAAGAAGATGCATGAAACTTATGCCAGCTTGTGTCTTCCTACCGCTATGAGAGCTGATGCCTTTCACAAGTGGTGGGAATTGTTGTCAAAACAGAGTAGCTGAAGAGTTCCGCTACCTGCTGTGAAATATTCATCAGGCACTCTCTTGCCAAAATTGTACACTCCCCTAACTTCCAGGGAAAGGGGTGGCAGCTGCCCAGCCAGCAGTTCTCCAGCCCTTACTGGTACAACTGACCTGTGCCAGTGAGAGCTCACCTCACTCACACATTTGTACCAGTAGCAATTTAAAATGCTTGCAGTCACAGTGTACCTTTGTTTTCTAGGCATAATATACAGCAGTACTAAGATTTATTATGTTTTTATGGAACACAAATGCACTTAAGAGATTTAAAACATGGTGACTTACATGCATAAGTCAGATAAGATTTGTCATGTTGTGAGGGTGAACAGATTTCTGTCCAAAGAACCTTGGCACTTTGCCATGAAGCTTGAGGCAGAGTAAGATAATCGGCAGGTTTTCTTGTGAGAAAAATAAAATGTCTTTTGGCATGTTTTTACTATCTCACCCCCTTTCATTAGATAAAATGTACTGTGCAATTGGGAAGAAATTTGCAGCTGATTAATGAGTTTTATCGTTAAAACTGAAAGGGAAGGAGAGAAGGAATGGGCAGGAGCTGCTTCTCTGAATTCCCATTTCCTCTACAGGGAGCCACTGGCCTGTGGAGCAGAAGGTAGCTTTTGGTGGGAGCAGAAGAGTGCAAAATACGATAACCCAGGATGTTTCCTTAATTAGAAAGTCACTATTTTGCATGTATTAGGCAGAAGAAAGGATACCATTAAAATCCTCATAAGTTTAGCTTGTATGCTGAGGCTGACCTCAGTGCAGATTGGAGCTATGGAGAGCACGACGGCCAGTTAAGTTTGTAATCTGAGTGTGGTGGTTTATAGTGTGTGGTTTGGGAGGCAGTTGGGTTTGTAGGAGTAAAACTCATACTGGCAAACCACTGCATTCCCTGTGTATGTTCCAATTGCCTGTAATGTAGCAGTCTGGGCTGCCATCTGAAAACTTTTACTCAGTTTTATTCATGCTAGTTAAAAAAAAAACCAAAACAAACAAAAAACCGACAGAACGGGAAAAACCCCACAAAAATTCTCATGGTCACTTTTGATTAATTTTTATATTTGTTTGCTATTTCAGACTAAAGAAAAACAACCAAAAAGTCCCCTTGAAATGTAAACCCATTATTTGCTACCTGCTTCATTCTAACATAATGGAGTGTGACTGAAGTGCTCACTTCTTGGGAATGTGAACCTTTGCTTCTGAGTACCTCTGGATGCGTGTACATTGTTGGAAAGGGATGTGACACCAGAGGTACAGCTGAGAGCGCTGTGGTGAGCAGTCGGAGCTCCCTGTTGTGAGCACTGACAGCCCATGTGATGTGCTGGAAGCAGTTGGGATGTCATACATAGTACAAATCTCCCTGACAAGAGTTATCTAATTTATAGCAGAGGACTGTTGTGTTACTGGCACTCGTTCCTGACTTTTGGATGTCGACATGAGAGGCTCATTGCATGCTGAGGGATTCTCTATGATCGTGGCCAGCTGGATGCCACCTCGGTGCTTTTCCTCAGTGTCTTGCATCTGTTGTCTCTGTCTGCTGAACACCTCTGGGGTGTAAGCCACACTTTTGGTCCATGTCTCCCCGCAGTCTCGTTTGGAGGTCCTGTTTTGCTCTTGCAAACGCTCGCGTCTCCTGCGGCAGAGCAGGTGCAGGCAGCCGTAGAGGAGGATGGCAGCAATGATGAGGAGCAGGACGCTGCTGGTGAGCCAGATGCCCAGTGCCAGCTCTTTCTTGGTGTTGCTTGCGGATGCTGGGTCTCGTTCCAGTGTGTTAAACACTCTGCACTGGTCGCTGGAGGGGTTTGCAGACTGGCAGGTCACACACATGATGTACCTGGTTAGCGGAGTCAGGTTTTCAACAACAAAAGAGGAGCGACTGGTGGGCACCCTCTCTTCCTTCTGAAAGCTCTTTCTCGAGTAGCTGGAGAGCATGCTGTTCCAGTTAGGGTGGTACATGATGCTGTAAAAGCTGTCAACACAACTGGCCATTTTTGGCCAAATTACCACTGCCGTGTTTCCTGTGATGTTTTGGATCGTTATTCCCATTGGGATGTTGTTCGGGTGTCTTTTTCTCTCTTGATGCTAATCTCCCTGTGGAAAGGGAAGACGTTTTTTGGAGGTAACTGAGAAGCTGCAGCACTGAGGATGTTGCGTGGATCTGAATTGTAGTGCTCTGTAATTTAGGAATGGAATTTATTAGGAAAGTATGCTCTCATCTTTAGTACTGCAGTGTAAAAAATGGGAGATGAAAGTTCATACAGTTTGGGGTGTTATTCAACCAGAGTCACTGCCTGTACAAGTGACCAGTTGTGTCTTGTCTCCATGAGAGACAATGAATTTGCAATCAGGGAATCACTTTCACATTTTTTTCCCATGTGATTGTAAAAAAATGCAGCAGTTGTTTTTTAATCTAGTCTTAATATCTTACATTTTATGTTAAGTGGCAAGAGAGGTTTGGCAGGAGTGGATATTGAGGGATAAATGCTTCTACCATCCACAAAGTCTTAATTTTTGCCAGACACAATCAATTGAAAAACAAAATAATTTGTGGAGACATCACCGGATATTATTTTATCTCCAATATTTTACATTAGTTTCTTATTGACAAATATGAATATGAGCTCCTCTCCTATGAAGACTGACTGAGAGAGTTGTGGTTGTTCAGCCCAGAGAAGAGACTGAGACCTTTTTAGCACTCTCCAGTACCTAAAGAGGGCTGACAGAACAGCTGGAGAGGGACTTTTCACATGGGCAGATAGTGATACGAAAAGGAGCAATGACTTTAAGCTGAAAGAGGGTATATTTAAATTAGGTATCAGGAAGAAATTTTTTACTATGAGAGCAGTGAGACACTGCAACAGGTTGCCCAGAGAAGCTGTGGAAGGTGTCCCTGCCCATGGTAGGGGTGTTGGAACTAGGTGATCTTTAAGGTCCCTTCCAACCCAAGCCATTCTGTGATTCTGTGATACTCTCCATTTTTTTGCTGGTGAATTAGCACATCTGTAGCTACTGCGGCTACACTGCGGCAAGTGGCTGTGATGACCATGTTGGTGGTATCAGCATCACAGTATCTAGTCTTGATGCTAGTCAGCCTCTTGGAAAAGCTTTCTTAAGTTAAGCTTAGTGAAAACAGGTTTCACTGTAGCATACCTCTCAAAAAAGTAGTGGTTTTATAAAAAAATTACTAATACTCTTTCCTGTTCTAAGTGATTTTAAGTAATCCCATAGTCTATCTGCCCTGAGTTTATACTTCACCTCCTTATAATAAAATTCAAATTAGAAAACCTGCCAGTATTTTGAGATTCTCAGTATGTGTTACCACTGTAAATAGTGAAAGGAAAACATCTGTTTTTGGTGATTCTCTAAACACGTCTATGAAAGAATATATAATAACAGCCAGTGGGTACTTTCATTTGTTTGGCTTGGGTTTTTTTGCTTTTACTGTTGTGTGTGAAACTTTTGAAGAAGAGCCTACGTCAGCAATTTAATCTGATTCTCTTTCTTTAATCATCTGTTTCCAGTGACACTCATGTGAAAGTTTCCTACTTTTTTTATGAAGATAAATGACCATGACAATAACACTGTATTTCATTGTTTATGACTTCATTATGAAAACTAATTTTTAATTTTCTTATGATCAGGTTTAAAATGTTACATCTTCTGGCTAAGTAATAATTAACTATTGAAAATTCTCTTGAAGAAGAAAACTTGTAAGATTTGCTCGTAACATATTCTGAAATAATTCTGTAATACTTGTGTTTTATACTAAGTAAGAGACTGGAAAATATAGATATTATTTTAGTGGGATTTTGATAGTGACATTACATTAATATTTTGTGCCTGTTTATGTATGAAAATTGTTGCACAAGGCTTTTGGATTATACTTATTAGAAAGTGGGAAGAAAAAGATGTATGTTTATTGTTATTACAATGTAAAACCATGGATATGACTGATCTGGGTGGATGCTGCTGTTCTAATTGTGTGGTAAGTGCACCCCTTTTAATACAGCAACAATATGAAGGAACGGAGTTTGCTATCAAATAAACTTATCAAACAAGACACATTTTGGCATCTACCCAACTACTGCAGATATTGAAATTGAGTGCAATAGTAAGATCAGAGCTTTTACTTTGTCAGTTGTCCTGTCTTTAGCTGGTAGATCCCTAGTACTTAAAATTAGAATTTATTTTTTATAGAACACTTAACATAGCCTAGAAACAATAGTTTCATCAGTTTAATCCTCACAGCATTTTGTAAGTAGATTGTTGGGACTATAATTAAAAACAATTACGCATTTCTAATGTTACAAAACATCAGTTATTAGAAGACACATAATTACTGACATGTAAATGTTTGGAAAAACTACTTGATGTTTTATGGATCATAAAGTCAGTACTTACCGTCACTTCCTGATGAAAATTTCAGAACAGAATTTTCATATGGCGATGCTGCTGTGAAAATGATTTAGGCACCAAGTTTTCTGTATCCCTTTCCACATGAATTATTTCCTGACTGATCTCTGTTTGCCAGTTTGCTTTTTCTTCCCCTCAGATTCCCTGGACTGAATTCTCATTGCTTGGTGATTTCAGTTTTTTTCTCCGATGCTGCTGGTGGCATGGTTTCTTTGTCTCTTCCACTTAAATTCACGCAAGAGTACATCTTGTCTAAAGATGCTGTTGCCTTGCTTTTCAAAGACTGTACAGGGAAAAAAAAATGTCTTTTCCCCTCTCTCTTGCTTGCCTCCCCTTGGACAGTGCACTGCCTGAGCATCCCTGTTATATGCTCTCGTGCGTGGACCAGTGATGCTGTGAGTGATTAATGTTAGCACTTAGATGACATCAGCAACTAACAACTCTTTTTTTTTTTTTTTTTTTTTTTTTAAATTTAAGTAGGGGAGGGAGCAAGTATAGATTAAAAAATAATGAACAACAACTTGCCTTCCCTCCCTCTCCACCCCCACTCCCCTTTTGTTAGTGGCTCCTTCCCTAAGGATTTTATGCTTTTGTGCATCAGTGAGGGGAAGTGGTGGTGGTGTATAATGGTGTTTTCTAAATCCCTTGTCACAGTTCAGAAAGCTCCACTAATCCAGCATTTACAGTGGACCTTTTTAGGTACTTCTTCATCACAGAAAGGTGTATTTTTAGATTGGTTGGCTTCTTACTGTGTATCTGTGAGTTTTTGAATTACTGAAAGCATGATTTTAGGGCTTGCTTTTCTATGACAAGTTTTTGCTATCTGAAGAGGAGTTCCCTTCCCTTAACCTCATGGCAGTAAAAGGCTTTAACTTATTGAAGTAAAATTCTCCTTGAGCTAGAGCTGAAAGAGATAGTTTGGACACAATTGTTGTGGAAACCTAACTGTTTGGAAACATCAAAAACAAAAGAGGAAATCTCATCTTTTAAGGGCAATTGTATAGATGCTTAATGGATCAGGGCATTGATCTGCACATACGTTCATTAAGTTTAACCTGTTCATTCCACTCTCTCTGCCCCAGAGCCCTTTTCTGTATGTGGAGAGCTATGGAAATGCACAGGTTGTACTGGAGGGATGCTGCTTTAGGCTGTCCCCCTGATGGGACCTGTTTGGCCTTTTAGCCAGCTCCAATATAATAGCAGGACTGTGATATGTATTAGGATTCTAATAATTACCTAAGTGTCTGTTTTAGTATTTTAAATTTCTAAGACAATTGGAAACTGCTGTTTATGATCAGATTCAGAACAAAAATAAAAATGTGCGTTTTCAGTACTGATTGTTTCTAAAGATGATTTTTAATTTCTTTTCTTTTATGAGCCCAAAATCCTCCCAGAGCTTGGTAGAGTGTCTTTACTTGAATTCCTAGGAGTTTAATGCCATGTATTACAGTATCTGGCGTTAACTTGCATGGGTAATTAGGGCAGGATCTGCATTGAAGGGAATGTTCTTCCTGGGAATTTTTCTGTAACAGCTGTGTGTGAAGTTGAAAGTCTAACAGTATGCTCTTTTCCATGTGTGTATTAAAGAGAATGAAACCGCAGAAAATAGAAGGAAACACAACAGTGCCTTCTGTAAGAAAGGACAAGATTCCCTCTTAAAAGTAAATTTAGGAGAACAACCCCGTTGCAGAAATGTAGGATGTTAAGTTAGCTAACTCCTCTCTGATCTGCAGCTTCACAAACAGTTCCTAAATCCCCACACGCCATCAGCCTGTACAGTTGTCTTCACTTTCATAGAAATAAAGGATAATATGGCAAAGCACCTGGTTCTATTTATACAACTCTTGAAGAATTTCTGTGAGGTTACATCCCAGACTTGGATTTGCTTTGATCTTGTGTACAGCTAAGGGGTTTGAAAAAGAAAGACCCATATTAATTAATTGTGGAAAGCAGAAAGTTGAGGGTTTTCTGTCATTGAGTACTCAGAGACTTAAGACACCTATTTTGTACAGAAAATTAAGTAACTTCTTTGAAGATGTTTTGTGCACAAAATGGATGATACAGGAATAGAAGCTGTGTTTTAAAATCAGGGATCTAAACATTGGCATTGAATATTCTTACTTTTTTATTCTCCTGTAAATAAAAAAATACAAAAAAGGAAGTGTCCATGACTTTCTAAATGGTAAATGGAAGATGTCTGTTGGAAAAAAAAAAGGTATTTACGACTTTGTCTTGCTAAGGCAGAGATTTTGGTTGAAGTTCCTGCCTTACGAAAGGGAAACTTTATAATTAAACTTCCTGGAAAGACAGTGGGATACAAAGTTATTTTACTTTTAATATGGTTTAAAACACAGTTTAAACATTATTACAAAAATACACACAGACAAAGTTTTAATTAATCATATCTGTTCTCTTGTTTTAGGCTTTGAATCTGGCATATTCCAGCATTTACAGCAACTACAGGAATTTTGTTGGTCCCCCTCACTTTAAAGTCATCTGTAGACTTCTTGGATATCAGGGCATTGCTGTGGTGATGGAGGAGTTGCTGAAAGTTGTCAAGAGCCTGGTATGCTAATTGTCTTTAATTTTCTGCTATTGCAAATGTTTTCTGATAGGAAATGTATGTCTCAGGGAACACAAAGCGAAAGTAAGATCTTGGATAAAAATAACTAAAATAACTGACATTGAGGTTCAATATAAGCTGTGCTTCATGGTACTCAATGTGTTGTGTGAGCAAGAGATGTGCCATGGTACCCTGAGCCATGTTTTGAAAACCTTGGATTCTTAGTTGGAGATTACTTCAATTTTAGGGCCTCGGCAGACTCTGGAAAAGTATGAATGTTTCAAATTACTTGATTTCAAATTAAAGACTATACTGTAAATTTTCTTTCTCAATATTTTTTTTGAGAACAGCTGGATTTTGCTTTCTGCTTTGTGCCTAACTTCAGGGCTGTCACTAATGACATCACTAATAGATGACTCCTTGATAACAAGCAGGGTTTAATCTACATGCTTGATTTAGCAATGGTACTCGGACCAGATGTTGAAGATGTTATCCATATAGCCTGACTATCCTGTATTGGAAGGGGCCTTTTCTGTAACTAGGAGGAGGTTGAAGGGCTGGCTGATTGCTGTATTATTAGTTTCTATATATACAGCCATAATGCATTGCAGTTAATTTAAGCCAGAGAAATTGTCTTTTCCTCCTTGTCCCTGTTGCTTGTAAGAAGCAGGCTGCCAAAATAATCTGACTGTACTGGGGAAAAGCTGTGGCATTCATAGTTACACTTCAGGCACTTGACACATTTGGCAGTTTGCTTACAGTAATTCCCACAATGTTCTGAGTGCATTTTTGGTGTTCCAGAAAGGCTGTAGCCTGCTCAAAGAAGTGCTGTGGTCTAATCTTCAGAGAAAGAGGAAAACACATACACTGTTCAGGGTTTGGGTGTTGAGTGTTGGTTTGCGGTTTATGAGGGATTTTTTTTAATAGCTTAGTGGTAAATCATCTCAGTTCATTAAAGGTGGCATTGAACACTTGGTGGCTTGGTAAGGTAACCTGCCAGTGCCTGATGCAGATGCTCAGATGTGGAGAGACAGATAAGAGAAAGGTGTCTAATGGGAGGAAGGCATACTGGCTGTAGGCTGGGAACTGCGTCTCAACCGGTATGTCCAGAAGAGCCAGTTTGGGCAGTTAAAGATCATACCTGATCATAAGGGTTTTTTCTCATTGCTTTTGAAAACATTCAAATGCTTTTTGAATAGTTTTGAAAGAATGCAAAAGCAACTTTTTAACCAAAAATCTGAAAGTTAGTTGGACAGTACAGACAGCCTGCAGAAGAGGAACAGGTTTTCATCTTTTTTTACCTTCTTGGCCTTAACTGTTGTGCCATTCTTCCTGTGGCAAAAGGTGGCTTATGCCATATGAAGGACAGTGCAGTTCTGTTCATCTGAGTAAGTTGCCTTTTCAAATGTGATGACTGGCAGAATTAATTGCAAGATTTTTAGAGCTGTTTCCATTCATGTATAGTTTGAATGCAATTTGTTGTAAAGTTTTTTACTTCAATAACACTGCCATGTTTACACACACCTCTTTTCTCTTAGTTACAGGGGACGATTCTTCAGTATGTCAAGACCCTAATGGAAGTGATGCCTAAGATCTGTAGGTTACCAAGACATGAGTACGGCTCTCCAGGTTAGTTCATGTCTGGTGTTACCATAGCAGCCTTTAATAAGATGATACTAACCACTGTCTTCTGGATCTTGTATACATCTGCCTTTCCCTCCCTCCCTCTTTTACCTCCTGATAATCAGCAGTTAGTCTGGCTTTGGTGTTTTGTTTTTTCCCACAACAAGAATCATTGAATGCTGGTCTTTCTGAAATTACATAATGAAGTTTAAGACTTCTGTGTGTAGGGTGAAATGATGATACTCTGTATATAGACAGCCTTACAACAAAATTGATCTTGAGCTGGGATGTTCACAGTAGTTTCTATTTCTAGTCTTTCTCATAAGTGTGTTGAGCTTTTCCCTTTGCAAGTTAGCCTCTCACATTTTTTCTGTTCAAATGTCTAATTTAGATAACCCCGATTCTCTAGAAGAGCCTCTATTCCCTCTTCCTTTGCCCTTATCAAATGTAAGATAAAAGGAGTGATATTGCTGAGAGGCAAACTGGTCCTGCCGGAATAGTTATGTCTGAGGCTTGTGTGGGGCGCATCTTCGACGCTCAACAGGAGGAGTGACAGTTGCAGGAGAAGAAATGGCTTTGAAAGCTGCTTGCCACTATGGAGAAATAATTGGCTAATTAGTATTTATCACATTGTTCACTGAAATTTTGAATCTGCTTCCCCCCTTCAAAATATTCCTCCTCCACAACTTCTAATTAACTCAAATTAATCCTTCCATGTGCCACCCACCTCCTGAGTTTATTTTCCAGAGTCGCTTAGTTTTATTAAATGCCGCTCCAACTGGAATGAGGTTGTTTTTTTTCTGCTCCCCACAGCTTGCTTGACGCTCATTACCAGTGTTAAATGAAATAGAGGTCTTACTAAGTGTTTCCTTCCTGTTTTTCTCCCTGGAGTATAGAAATGGATGAATCATGGTAGTTAACAGTATAAAAATAATGTATCTGAGGCTTTTATCCATTCATTAAAGTCTTACCACAAAAGCAGTAGGTATTCTCAAATATGGATTATGCATCACCAGGGTCTGTGGTACTTCCAGTGACTTCAGGAAGCTCATAGTCTCCTGCCAAAAATCCTTACCTGTAAGGACTGAGTATTTGGCAGGAGATGCCATGGGACTTCAGGAGAAGCATTTTTCTTAATGCTAAAAGACAATCCATCCTATAGGAAAGGCAGAACTTGTGCAATGGTAACAAACTATTTTGACCTCATGTTTACACTTCCAAAAGAAATGCCATATGTTTAGATGCTACTGTACAAAGAGATCATAGCAAATAGAATTGGACTGGATCTCAAAACCCTACCTGATTCTCTGCTCCTATTCCTGTCAGGTTTTGTCTTGACGCATGTAGTTTCCCTGTTCTGAACTATTTCTAGCAGTGGATACATAATAACCCCCTGGAGAGTCTCTTCCAAGAAATGGCAGAGACAGCCTTTTTAGCTCTGTTGTGCCGCCTCTCCCTTTCCTTTCAAAGATGCCAGGCAGAAAAGGCTTGTGGAGTCTCAGGGCACCTCCATCCTTCTCTCACATCACGGGAGAATTGCATTATGCTCTCTGACACCTGCTCATCACAGAGCTGTCTGCCCCTGGAGCAGCTCTGACTCATAAAGGAAAACGTTCT
This sequence comes from Dendrocincla tyrannina, assembly GCA_035047865.1. Lineage (NCBI taxonomy): Eukaryota > Metazoa > Chordata > Aves > Passeriformes > Dendrocolaptidae > Dendrocincla > Dendrocincla tyrannina. The sequence continues at coordinate 85,108,278 of JAWWMP010000001.1, forward strand.
CTGTGGTGGGGATGTGCTGTGGATTTTAGCTCTCATCTGGCATCTGGAGAGAAACTGCCAGATTGTAGAAGGGGAAGCTCAAAGCATGCTTGATTTCAGTCACTCTTCTCTCCCTTCTATGCTAAATTCTCTTCTGTAGCAGTCTTTGCCACACCTTGTTTATGTGTTTTGCCACAGAAAATGCAAGCCAATACACGCCAACTGTTGTCTGTTCCCTCTTTTGCCTCCAGAAGCTTCCTCAGAAGTTACTGGTTGTAGTAGTAAGCCTGAGTGCTATGGGGTATGTCTGTGTGCTGCTTCTCCTCTTTCATAACAAATCATTCAATCACTTCTTTATAACTGGCACTACCTACCTACGCAGACCAGAACTGTGATTCCAGTCCCTAGATTAAACGTATAGATTCTCATCTATCTTGATGTAGCATGCATTGATCAATTCAGAATTAATTTTCTCTGTCCATTCTCCATATGCAAAGTGATTTAAGTATACTCAGTAAGCCTCTATCTCTTTCATACATTTTGGAGTTTTTATTTGAAGAGCTTTGTTTGGACTCTGCTGATTGCAATTCCTTGAGCCCTACATAATCAGCCTTCTAGGCTTGGCGATTTCTAAATGATGATTTATTCCTGCTAAAAGGAGCAGGCTACAGGCAGTGGCATCAGAGTGGTTCAGGACTCCTCTTTGCCAATGGGTTTGTTTCCATAGGAACAGTCTAAAGCAGTGGGGAACTTGCTCATCTTGTAGTCATAAAAATATTTGTCTAAAAATACATTAAGCATAAGGATTTTTAAAGGGACCTTTTAAAGTTGCTGGAGCTCTTAAAGGTATATTTGCCATATAAGAGTTTGAACTTGAAATTTCATCTTGGAGGTAACATTTTCTTCTGCTATTTTTGAGTATTTGAACATGGCATTCCTGCTTTTGTTGAATGAGTATCCTGCCATTCTGAAGGGTCACCGAATACCATTAGGAAAGTAGTTTGTCATCTCTGCTGTGAGATAAGGCTTTTGTCACTGGTATACCACCCCTCTAAAAGAAAGGAGTTTTTTAAAATTGAAGAGTTTAGCAAGATATAAACTTGATGAGAAAGTAGCCTAGTGTATTTTTTCCTAAGTATAGTTTTTCCATATTTCTTCTTTAAAAACCCCAACAAAAATAAACCAAAGAAACAAAACACTTAAGCTGGTGCAGAACAAAACACTTGTTACCCCAGGCCACGATCTCTTGAAATCCCATGTGTTCACACCACAGTTTGGGGAAGCCTCCCAATGCCCCGTGCTGCCAGCTGCTGTGTTCCCATCTCTCCCTGGGCTGATTGTGTAGTTGGCAACACCTTGTGAGGTGCTTCAGCAAGTTTGGCGAAAAGACTGTCTTCCATCCCTTCTTTTTCTAGAATATTTCAGGTTAGACACTAATAGGAACTGGATTGTGCCTGGGCTGGGAAGCTTGGGGGAGGGCAGTAGTGGCTGAAGGCTGCTGGGGAAGCATCACTTGGAGCATAGCAGGAGGGTTAGTAATGCCTCCTGTTATCCCAGGTTATTGATCAAACTCAGATGGGTAGGAGAGTAAGTTAAGTGGAGGCACGATGGCTTAAGTGCTCACTGGATGAAGGGAACGTAGTCATAGGTTTTTCTGAAATCTGTCCATTGGAGAAAGATTTGGGAGAGCATCACAGGCTATTTGAAAGACCTGAATCACTTAGACAACTGCAAAGGGGCAGTAAGGACTCGTTAAATATGCAGAACAATGGGGTATTTTTTTCTAGCAAAATAAACACAGTGCACAGGGTCCGTGTTCCTGGATGCATCTGTGCACTTAAACCTTATGAATATTTCCATTGGAAGGAATGGCAGGACCATCGATATGCAGAGTTTATGTGTTGATGGTCTGTATGAAAGTGAACATAAAGTAAAGGCCATTATAGCACCTGGTTTCTCTGCAGAAAATAACCCAAAACACAACTAGACTAAGAATTATATTAAAGATCCAGTTTGGTTTTAGTCAGAAATTGTTCTAGTTTTATCAGCTCATTTTTATCCTAATCTTTTAGGTACCAGAATTGTTACAAGCTCTGGAATGTGTTTGATGTCAGTCTGTAGGTGTGAACTGAGAAACGAAAGGTGACCAAAGTAGAGGAATCCCACCAACTTTGCGTTGCATGTGTTGATTTGCTCTGACTTCCTAAATTAATTAGTGTACAGACTGCACAGCTGAAACTTGGCATCTGCTGTTTGAGTACTGTTGAGATAGGATTTTGAAAGCAAAGAGGGAACCTAATCCTTTACTAATGTTCTGTACTTTACTGGATCTATTTTATATCAACAGTCTTTGCTTCTGTTGCGATCTGTGTAAATCAGAAACTGGGATTATAAAATCAATTATTATGGCACCCAGTGTCATCCCATCTGCAGGAATAGAGGGTTTTAATTAAAATTGCTTTCTTGGAGAGGAAGAGCAAAAACCTTGATTCATTTGCCTTGAAATATTCTCTCTCTATATAACTCAGTAACTTACAATTGCACCCACAAATAAAACTAGGGAAAGGAGGAAGGTTGTGTGCAGTTAAGTGAAATTAACTTTCCTTAGACACTTGTTCTTTTTCCAGGGTTTCAATAGACATGCATATTCTTTCATAAAATACAGTTCTGTGTACTGTATGTAGAAGTGTAATTGGCAATGCTGTTGCTTGAACATTAATGAAAACACAATGATGTATTTCTGCCACAGGACTCCATTGTGGAGCAGATTGTGCTTTCATCAAAAATAGCCTAAGTAGCTCTGTAAACTTTCATCTGTTTTGCTGGTAAATCAAGCCCTAAAGGAAAGTAGTACACAGATAATGGCAGCATTTGGAACAGCTGCATGCTAAATACTGGCTGTCAGATTTTCAAAATAATGTCACTATTTGTTCATGAATGCATGTGTGTGGGTGCTCGTATTTATATATCTGTATATGGAGACTGGGGCTTTGGGAGTAGAAATAAGGAACTTTGGTAAGGATTTTGAGAGGAGCTCTGTCACCTGGAGTGGCTGTAAAAGACAATATGTAATTTTTCTGGTATGAACCTCAAGCCTCTTTGACTTCTATTATCCTGCTGCTTTTGGGTGGACTTAATGTCTTGCTTTGTTGTCAGTCACACTTTCAGTATGAATTCCTTTTTGCTGATTGCACTTCTCGGTGGTGGTCTTGCTTTCTCTCTGTGCAATCCTGCTCCTTTATATTTGCTGTAGGTGACATGGGTTATTCTCAAATTCCACTGCCCATGAAAAAAAAAAATTCTCATCATCTTTCCAGACATCAATCTTTTTTCTGAAACTCCCCACAAAATCCACAGGCTGGACAGGGGATTGAGTGGAGTCTGAAAACCCTACCCATTTCCATCCCTGTCATAACCGATGGTTGTTTCCATGTTGCAGTGGCAGAGTTGTCCTTGCTGTTCTGCTCAGCTTCTATTTCTCACCATGTTGCTTTCCACTCACCATACAAGCTAAAGGGAAAAACATCTCCATGGCTATCCATGTCACCAATGTCCTGTTTGCTCAGTTAGTGTTTTCTCAGCATGGTGACTCTGAGGAGAAGTCTACAGTTGCTCACGGTGTTTCAGGGAGTCTTCCAGCCCTCCTCGTGGTTCACCATCAGTCTCTGTGTATGACACAGATACAGAGACCAGAAGCAGTGGTCAGCATTCTAGTTTGATTTCCTCTATGGCACAGACTTAAGTCCAGCATAACATGATAGACTTTTGTTTCCAGAAGGTCTTATATGAGGAAAGTATTTGACTTCTAGCAGTTGATCTTTAGAAGACCTTTCCTTCTAGTCATGGAAACCCTTTCATCAACAGTACAAAGGAAATACTAGTGTAACTGAAACACTGTACACTTGTGGTAAAGCATACTTCAATGCCCTAACTTTGCATTTTTTTCCTGGCATTAAAAATGTTTTTGTGAAAAATTTCCTGCCTTTTCACCTCATCTTTAAAATACAAGTCCTAGTATTCAGCACTGCAGCCTCCCATTGCCATGGTGGACAGGTGAGTTTAAATGCCAGACACAGGTGTTCACTGCTCCTCACACACCTGGGAATTGCAATTGGCCTGTATATGGCAGGATTGAATGAACACTGACAGCCTTTTCCACAGCTTTTTCTTTACACAGTCCCTGTGTTACAGGGAGGAGGGAGTTGGTGTGCTGGCATGACTTGTTTGCTTTTTAGCTAGAAGTAAATATGTTTCTTTTGAATAAATTAAGCTCAACAAGCACTCACTACATCTGACCTTTCCCCATTAGTTTTTCAGTTCTGTGTTTCTATTGAGTCACAGAGTAGTAAAGTTAGATCTGAAATTTATCTCCACTGAATACATGTGGGAATACTCATTTACTGCTAATTTTCTATTGACAAACACTTCCTTGAGATGTAACAGAGCCAGCCCCGCATCCCCTTGTCATGTACTTTACTGATGTTTTGTGTTACTAATTTTAATGACATAAGGCTTTTTGTAGAAGTGTGGGGGCTAGCTACACAGTTTTCTCCTTCACTGTATATTTTCCAGTTCCTCTGTTGAATTTGAGGGGTTTCCTTGGAATAGAAAGGCTCTAGGCTGTATTTTATATCTGCACGCTCCCCTCAGCCACTGCGTTAATGGGCAGAAATGAAAGTCTAATTTTCTGCATGGGAAGTGTTCATCAGTTGTGTCGAGGAAACACATGGGAAGGTGGTGAAGGGCATCTGTGTTCTCTTTCCTTGTCTCCTCTCAATTGCTTTAGATGCAATTGGGTTGAGATTTATCTGACTTAATTCAGTGTAATGGAAATGAACTGCCTTATGCAGCATGCAATTTGAAACCTTTGTATGATGCAATTTCTTGTGTTATAAGTGGAGGCTTTTGGTGGCTTTTGAAAAGGCTTGTGCAGACAGGTGGAGAAATGCTGATGAAAATTAACTTGTTAAAAGCTGAAGAGCTGTCCTACTGACTGTTCTCTGCTCTTCCTCTCCCATTCTGCACATCGCTTTAGCTTCTGCAGTCATGTCTCTGCAGAAGCTGCTGAACCCATGGTTTGCTGGGCTTGTTTCTAACCAAGGGACTGCACAACCTTTCTGGGGCTGGAGGATATAGAGCTGGAAGTCCACCATCACGTTACACATCACTGTTGTTTGGCAGAGGTTTGGTGGAAGAGACATATGTTTGTGTAAATTGCATGGTTTTGAAAATAATAACTTTAGCCATTTCTTAACAGCTTTTGGCAAAACTTTGACAGAAATTGTGTTCTGATTATGCTTGTCAGCAAGATCTAATGTACCCTTGCCAGCAGAGCTTTACTTGTAATCTCTGTATTTAATTGCTTTGTGAGGATGCAGATCACCTCTGGCCCTGTGGCACTCAGAGTCACAGCCTGACACTACCCCTGTTCCCTGTATCTTTAGTTCTCTGCTCCTTACTGGCTCTGTCATCCATGAAAATGGCAGCTGTGAATTGAGCGTGTCGGGTGGTGCAGCAGGTTGGGGAACAGAGGCTGGAACAGGACTAACAGCAGACAAGAGCCCTAGTCTCTCTTCCTGCTCCTGAGTATTTTTTTCTTAGCTCTTACACTGGCTCCATTTTGCATGATGTATGCAGTTAGAAAGGTCAGCCCATTACTGGCTTAACACTTCATAACCTCTGGTTTTTAGTGCATTTAAATGCTGCTCCGTTCAGTTTCCTCTGGGCTGCACATCTGGAGATAAAATCTCACATGCTGATACATGGAGAGAGAACTCTAAACCTGCACCCTCAGTTAGTTTGTCTGATACAGTGTATGTATGCACATTTGTGCAACCTTTGAATAGGCAGATTGGTTAGAAAATCAGAATGGTTTTGAAGCAGAAAGAAATATTAGTCCTGGTCTGTATGACTTACCCACCTGCAATATCTTTTGTCTGTTTTCCTGAGGTAACAAGGAGGTAACATTCTGGCTCGTGAGCTTTATTTTCTTTTTTGCCTCTCTTTTGATTTCAGGTATCTTAGAGTTTTTTCACCATCAGTTGAAGGACATTGTTGAATATGCAGAACTGAAGACTGTTTGCTTCCAGAATTTGCGGGAAGTGGGAAATGCTGTCCTGTTTTGCCTCCTCATTGAACAGAGTCTGGTAGGTGCCTGCTGTGCTAGTTTAAAATCCATCTGTCTCTCAAAATGTACTCTCATATTTTTGTTACTAACGTCATCAATAACAAGGTTGAAATCTGCGAGTTTGCTCTTACTGATGGGCAGATGGGTAGAAACAGTTCCCTGTGCTAATCTCTTACAGTCTTGCAGGGGCTTTCATGTCTGTAAGACAGCAGTGATGCCTGACTTTGCTGGGTGTGAGACACTGCCTCTTATACAATACATGAGGATCTAATATTGTGGTCTTAACCATAAATTATAATCACATATAGTGCTGCTGCCTTCAGTCACAGGGTGGCTACTCTCTTTATGTCAATGAGTTGTGTGTCTTGTAGTGTTATATTCCTTTCCTGCATGTCATTCATATTGTCATCACAAAGTTAACTTGGACATCCTTGGACATCCTCCTCGCTGCTTGGATGGCTCATAGTGGTGCCAGCTCTGACCGACACTCATCTGTCCTAGTGTGAACGAAGCTGTGAAATGTGTCCAGTCATTCCAATATATCTAGATTCTACTTCACACTGTGCAAACCTGCCCACTGCTGAAGGCACAGTGCTACAATTGCGCTTTATTCCTACCTCTAGTTTTCTTTTCCCACTCTTCTTCCATGTTATTATTTTTTGCTGTTCAGACAAAAGGGCCAGCGCTGTAATTTCTTTGTCTCCAATGCTTTTGGGTGCTTACAGAGGGAAAGGTGGACATTGATAATGGACCAGAACAGCAACAGGTGTGCTGCCTTCCCTTCCTTTACCTGCACTGTGCTGTTGAGGCTTGGGTGGGGAGTCTCTTCCTGCTGTGCATACAGGCACTCTGCCCGGGCTGTGCGGGCTCACGGCGCTGCCGAGGTCGGGCATCACACAGAGATCTTTGCTGACTGCAAACCAGCCACGTCATTTCCTCAGCAGGCTGGATGGGGGCCTGCTGTTGTACGAAAATAAACCCTCACGGAAGATTCCTTCTCTAGGGTGTATTAAAGCTGTTGATGTTAGATAAGGTAATGAAGACATGCTGTTCCTTCGAGTCCTGCTCATGATGTTAGAGGATCCCTCCCTTGTGGGGGAGAGTAATTTGAGGGCCAGGTGACAAGCAGCAAATATGTATTCAGTAATGACATGGCTGAAACACAATGAGAAACTGGATTACTTTGGATTCAGGCCAAGTGGGTATGTGGTAAAAAGGCCAGGCAGATGAGGGCCCTCTCTCCCTCCTGGCAGAATTGCTTGAGGGTATATCAAAGTGACACCAGCATGGAGGTACCTTCTTTGGAACACAACCTGTGTTACATTTTCTAGTCATACACCTGTGCTCACTGCCTCTCCTCTTGGTTTTGCCCTCAGTCATGTGCCAATGTCCTTTCATGTAATTTCATGTTTTTCAGTTCTGATCATCCATCATAACTAATCTAGACTTTACCACAGTGCAAAGTGTAATTCTGAATACATCTGTGCTAGTGGGTGGGTCTTGTTGATCTTGACTACCTAATACATGCATTTTCCTGGCGTTGACACCAAGGAATTAGACCTGGAAAAGGCACATGAGCCCCAATACCCTGGCCTTGCTGAGAGTATAGTCGATGAAGAACTCTTCCAATTTTGAGGGATTACAAATTACTAGGGCTTCTGCTTCAAAAATAAGGATAATGTCTTAGCAAAGTCATTCATCTGCTTCTGGTCATCTCGGTACAGAGCAGCCAAGAAACAGGAGACATCTGTCTTCCTTTCCTCTGTCCCTAAAGATGTAAAATGCTTCCTAAGATATGGTTCAATGCTGCTGCCATGTGTCTCAGCCTGCCTGGCAGGGGGATGCTCCCACTAGGATAATGGGTTGTGGCTTTGGTAAAAATAACCAAGCAGTGAGTCATCTTCTTCCCTGTTTGTCTGTGCAGGAGCCGTCTGCCACTTTCCCACTGAAATTACTAATTCTGCATTAGTTTATTTAATAAATGCCCTGCCCTTTATAAACTGCAGCTGAGGATGGGAGGAGAGTTGCTGGAGTATATTTGGGAATTCAAGATAACCTGGTGAAATCAAATCGTCTTTGGGAGTGATCTGTGAGGAGAGGGAGGGCTCGGAGGGGCTCCCTGCGGTGGTGATGGAGGTCGGCTGCCCTCTGGTGTTCCTGCCATGGCATCGGCCTGCATTTGGAATCCCATAGTGGGCTCTGATGTGGTTTGGGGATTGGTTCATTGATCCTAAATGCCTCTCGTTTTCTTTTGTTTCAGTCCCTAGAGGAAGTGTGTGACCTGTTGCACGCGGCACCATTCCAAAATATCCTGCCCAGGGTTCACGTCAAAGGTACTGGTTAAATGAAAATACCTTCTTGGGGAATGTTTTCCACTTTCCTTGCTGCTGCTGGTTTTTATAACCATCCCTAGACACCCTTTACAACACCGCTGATAGTTACAGGACAGAGGTAACACACTCAGGCTTGTGTGCCTCCCTGAAAAAACAAGTGTTTCTTAGCGAGGCTCTGTGCAAATTTCAAGAGGAAGGGGGGGATGCCATGACAGTGAAAAGCAGGATGGATGCCCAGGGCAGTATTATCCTGCTTTGTGGATATGGTGAGAGGCTTTTTCGAAGGTCCAGTTTATATTATAGAATAGTTAGTTAAATGGGGTGGGGTTGATCACATACAGTACAGGAAATCTGTCAACAAGTAAGTAAATATAAGTAGTCCTTGGTCCCCCGAGATTTTTCACATCCTTTTTACTAAACTGAGTATGCAGTAGTGTACATTTGCAGGATTGCTTCCTTTGGTATCTGCCCTCCTCTTTCATCATCAGAAAGTGACCTGTCCCCTTGCCCCCCCTCCTCTCTTCTTTCTGTGTTGCTCCTCTGTCTCCTTACTTCTTCATTTCTCACTGCCAGAGCAGCTCATTTGTGCTGCTTGGAGAAATCCCATCAGCTAGAAATCTTTGAGAATATTTCCAGCCTCACAGTAGCTACTTTCATCTCTGCATAAAACTAACCAGACCATTGTAAATAGTGTTTTCCCATTTGCCAGAGAACATTTCCTACTTGCCAGCGTTGAGGGTGTGCCAGCAGCATTTTTAGCCTGGCTATAACACAAGATCCTCATTACACCTCAACTTCTACAGACAAGCATTTTATGCATAAGGATAAGTTAGTTGCCTTAATACAAGTGAGGGTCAAATATGTCAGCAGCACCTGCATAGTAGAGCCTTATATTCTTCCTAGAATTTAGTTAATTAAATGTATTCTACTACAAATCCTTCTTACTGTATGCACAAGTAATGGAACATTTTAAAAATATAAATGTATATTTTTCTAAAAGCACACATGATGAACCAGCTATTTAGAACTGAAATTACTTATAAAAATTACATGCACAGTTCTCTTCCTCACTGAATAAAGATTGTGTGAAAATAAGAATTTTCTTGGTTAATTGCAATTTATCAGTGCTGTCTTTTTTTTTTTCTTCTTTCAGAGGGTGAAAGACTTGATGCTAAAATGAAGAGACTGGAATCAAAATACGCTTCACTACATTTGGTTCCTCTCATTGAAAGACTTGGCACGCCCCAGGTAATCTCTCTCATTTAGGTCAGATGCAATTCAAGAAATTTCTGAGCACCTGAAAGCCTGTCCTCATAGCTCTCAGAACTTCAACCTGCACATCCAGCTTGTTCACACAACAGGGCTTGTTTGTTTTTTTCTTTAGATCCATGAATTTGGTAAATCTGTTAAAGCTCAGAAGTTTAATACATTTGAGACTGGCGTGAAGGTGACACTTGGGGGAAAATGCTAATTGGTTGGTATGTGATAGAGTGTAAAGTCCAGGCTGGGAGCTACTCATGCAAATTTCACCAAGAACAGTTTTCCTGTGCACATGTATATATGTTTTTAAAAGCTTTTATTGCTCTTTCAGCCAGTCATTTAGAAACTCTTGGAAAATGAGCTGTCATTTGAGTTTGAGTGCTCCTGGAAACAATGACCAAAGAGAATGTTCTTGAACTGCCTTTGCAGCTTCAGCACTATTTCCCTTCTCTCAGTGTAAGGGGTGCATTAATTCCCTGCTAACCATAGCAGTTTACAAGTGGTTGAGATGTGAATAGTAGAAACTAAGAGCAGAATGGCCTGAAGCAAACTTCAGACTGCTTTCATCATCACAGATGCTGCAGTTCAGCAGGTGCCACTGCAGCAGGAGAGAGCTCTTGCTGTGATGGCACAAGAGGGGACAAGCCCTGACAGCATTGCTTCCTGTGGATTTTGTCTGAGCCTGTTTGTGCTCTGTTCAGAGCTTTCCCATCTGTAACAGCAGCAGTCAGGGAGATGTGCAGCAGAGCAGGGGCAGGAGTTACTGCCCATACTAGCAGCAGAGCACTGAACTCTTTGGTTTTGCTTTCTGCCTCTATTCAGACAACAAATTCTTTAAACTTCCCTGAGACAAGTCCAGGACTAGCGTTACTGCAGTTAGTGTCACTTCTTTTCAAGCCTGTCTGCTTGAAAAAGCTTTTACAATTTTCTGTCAATGTTTTTTTCCACTCAGCTGAGCCCCAGGCTAGCGATCACTGACCTCACTTGGGTCTTATTTCTCACTTATTTCTCCTAGAATAAACCAAATAAAACTGAAAAATGTGTTGTATTTATTTTTTAAACTATAATCTTATGGTTAAGTGGCTTTTACCAGGAATTTTTCCTTTGTTTCTCTCCACCTTAGCAAATAGCCATCGCAAGGGAAGGGGACCTGCTGACCAAAGAACGCCTCTGCTGTGGCCTGTCCATGTTTGAGGTTATCCTGACGAGGATCCGCTCTTTCCTGGATGATCCCATCTGGCGCGGCCCCCTGCCCAGCAATGGGGTGATGCATGTGGATGAGTGCGTGGAATTCCATCGCCTCTGGAGCGCCATGCAGTTCGTCTACTGCATCCCTGTGGGAACACACGAGTTCACTGTGGAGTATGTACTGCCAGCTGCCAGTGGTCCACCTGCAGACAACAGTGCTTGGCTTGTCCTCCCTGTCAGTGGCAGTGGGGCTGGGACGGAGGCGTTTGTCTGCCTGTCTGCAAGAGCTTAGTGCAGAAACAAGGAGAAGTGCTGCCATCGCTGGGAGGGGCTCATAATCCATGAACACAGATACTATTGTGTCTTTAATGAAAATAACCCTCTATATTAAGTATTGCCAGTGTACAATGAATGATCCCATGACAAACAGGCCCTAGCATGTCTTTCAATAGGGGTCATAGCCCTATGGATGCTCAGCTTAAATAAAATAGCAGAACATTGCTGCTTCTATTTCTAACAAGTATTTCTTCTCTGAATTATGAGCAAGAATGAGCGCTTGGAATTTAACATGATTAACATGAGTTAACCAGGAACTGTTGTTCTTGGTTTTGTTAATTTTGAGAATAACTCTATTTTGAACAACTATTGAGCTGTAACATGCTTTTCACTGAGCAATTAGAAAACAGCATAGGACATTTGCTTCCTTTTATGCCTGCAGCCTAAAAGAACAGAGTAATGTTGAATTCCCACTTTGTTTTCTTTGAAAGTGTTGTTTCCATTGAAAATGAAATGTAATGTCACAGGAGTCTAATGGGGAGTAAGTGTTTTTGGAGTAACTTTACATTATGCAAAACTTGGGGGGACTTCTGTTTTTTTTCTTAAGCATCCTTTTGAATCACTTATGCTATCTGCAAAACAAATTAATATTTCCAGAGCTTTTGCTTTCTAGATTCATGTCTAACATACTTATTATTTAGTGTGTTTACTGTAAATATGGTTCTGAAGATTTAGGTGAAACCTGCTCAGTGTGGTGTGTTTCCTGTTCCAGGCAGTGCTTTGGAGACGGCTTGCACTGGGCTGGCTGTATGATCATCGTGCTTTTGGGGCAGCAGCGTCGCTTCGACGTGTTGGATTTCTGCTACCACCTCTTGAAAGTCCAGAAGCACGATGGCAAAGATGAGGTTATAAAGAATGTGGTGAGTTGAAAACATCTGTATTTGCTGTAGTAGTAAGGAGAGCAACAACTCAGAGCTGTCTGTACTCAGATGCAGTGTAGATGTAGCAGTCATTTTTTGGAATGAATTGCAGAAAATGGGGGCACCAGGAACTTTAGAAACAAAAGATTAAGACATCAATACTGGAGTTTGGAGACTGGTCAAGCAGAATTCTGACATCTTGAATGTGTGAGGTTTTCTTACTGCCTTCCATCTCATATATGTGCATACACATAATGAAAAGGCTGCTGCAAATTAAACTTCTTTGTACTGAAAGCAGCACTGTCAAAAACCAAAACATGCCTTGGATTTCCACTAGCTTAGCAGTGAAAGGGAAACATTTGTAACATTGCTGGGAGAGGTAACAGCATTTGCTGCTTTTCTGCCTAAGGCTTTTCATCTCCAAAGCTAATTCCTCTGTATCTGGTTTTTTGATGTTTGCAGCCTTTGAAGAAAATGGTTGAGAGAATTCGCAAGTTCCAGATTCTGAACGATGAAATAATTGCTATTTTGGATAAGTATTTGAAGTCTGGTGATGGAGAGAGCACTCCTGTGGAACACGTGCGCTGCTTCCAGCCACCTATTCATCAGTCCCTTGCCAGCAACTAGACTTCACACCTAACGATACTTTTCGCACCTATTTAGGTTAAAAGTATGAGAAAAAACCCTAAGAAACAAAACCCACACCAACAGTTTTAAGGAATACTCTCATCTGCATTTTTTCAGTATCCCTGTGCCATTTGAGTGGTGCACTGTCCTCTCCAGGCACAGTAACTGTATACAATCCATACTTATTTTTCTAGACTAAAATTTTATACACTTTGATTAAAAGCCTGTAAGATTTTTGAAATCTCTTTGCATTCCTGTCCCAAGGTGACCATTTTAGACTGGACTGGTATCATTTTCCCCTGAAGCTATCAAAATAATGGCTGTGGAGGATAAAAACTGGGTTCTGTAGAAAAATAATTTTTAGAAATCAATGCATAATTGTTTGTATTAGAGCCTTAACTGCTTAATTTGCCTTTATTAAAAAAAAAAAAGAAAAAATCAACAAAAAAACTCTGCTGGTGCTTTGTGAATAATTTTCTAGTCAGTTGATTATTTTTCCTCTTTGCAAAACTGTTCTCTGAGATCAGTATGGAAATGAAAGCTAAATTAAAGTGTTGGTTTCAAAGTTATTTAGCATGGGGGTGACTGATAGTATTCTGATCTTTTTTAAAGGCAGTAGTTTGATTGATTAGAAGGGGGACTGTTTACTTCTTCCTAATGAGAGCTTCTAACACAATTTATATTTTGGTTGGTGATACATAATCTGTGCACCCAAACATATTTACAAGTGATACAGAATTCCTGACTACAGCCATCAGGTCTAATCTATCCCAGTACATAAATTCTAATTATGTTAATCATTATTTACATATGGAAAGTATTTGTTTAATTACACTTGCTATATTATACAAACACCACACCAGTAAAATTGTTTGTAAAAGTTTGCAACTGTAGAAGTTGAATTTTAAAGCACCCTCTTCAGCCAAAAGTAGCAACTCCTGCTTTCTTATTCCAGGATTGTAGCAGAGTTTGTCAGCTGGCTCTTGGGATCAGCCCAAACCAAACATGATTCAAGGTGGCCAGAACCAACACAGACAGATAATTGCATGTTTTACCTAGGATATGGATTTCCGGAGATGTTACTTGGTTGTGTTTCCAACCCATAGCATGAAACCAAGGAACAAAATTAACTTAAGGTTCCTCAGCTAAACAGAGGATGGAGATTTGTCAGGCAATGTATAAGCAAGTTTCCACTTGTCACAGGTTTTCCCAGGACATCTGTGCTTGAAAGCTGCCGTTCTGGAATGGTGTCTGTTGTGGTGAGAGCACACGCAGCCCAGTGTGTGAGAGACAGAAGTAAGAAGCACTTGTGCTTTGTTACACCAGCTTGTTGCAGGATTTCTTTTACAAGTGTTTAACAGATTATTTTCTTCAAGAACTATTTTTTAGTTCTTGGAAGATTTCTGGTCAGACTCTTCCTTGTGCTTTAGGGTTTAAGTACATGAACAACGTCCCTAATTTGTTGAGATAATCATTGGCTTAGGGATGTCTCACACCTAAGACAGCTTTGGCTTGGCACTCCGGTGCAGAAATGGTTAATTAATAAAGCCCAATTTTTTGTTTAAGAACTATTTAAAAATAATTATTCATGATGTGAGTAAAGCAAGTTCCAATTCTCACCAGTGAACTTTCAGCAGTAGGAGAACTGATCTCTTAACATCTTAAAACTACTAGCATTGATACATACTTTATGATGACTAAAGAGGAAAAAGTTTTAGAGAACTCAGATGTTAGTCCTAGGAATTTTCAACAGCATTAGACTTGATAACAGCTAAATCCTCTTCACCTGGTGTAACTTTTTCTCCTACATAAAAGGAAAAATGCGGCAAAGTGCATAAAAGGTGTAGTGTTTTAATTAGTTCTCATCAAAACCAGTGGGTCTAGAGCCAAAGTGCCCACCACCAGAGAAAGTAACAGACTCTACAGTGTGAAATTATAACCTGCTCTTGGGGTAGGCTGATGCTTTGATACTGGACATGGCAGCCAAGGTCAGTGACACCTCAGCTGTTTGACATCCTCCCTGCCACTCTGTTTCTGTGCTCTTCCTTGCATAAGCACTGCGAGGACTTCTTCCCCTTAGTGTTGCTGATGTGATGTCCCTTACAGTGGGGTAGAAGTTCAAAGTCTGTTCTTCAGGCAGAATTTAAAGAACCTTTTTCTTGTTTGACATCTTTGCCCCTTCTGTATGTTATGACAAGTACCAAAGGAAGGCAGCAGAATTTGTTTCACAGGTGGGAACCATTTGTTTTTTTCTGTCCTAGAAAAAAAGTCTAAATACTTTCAAAGAGTAAGTACTAAAATTGATAACAACCAGCAGTAACTAATAGTCTCTGTCCCAAATATTTCCAACCTTCATATGCATGGTAGAAATGGTCTTATGAAACCTCTATCACTAATTTTTGGGGTTTTGCCTTTGCAAACTTAAATTACCACCTACCTGCCTTACCCCTTTTTTATGCAATAACATTGTGTTCCAATTTTTCTGTCCCTTTTTGAAAAACTCAATGTCACAGCCAGTAACTGTGTTACTGCGAACAAAACAATTCTGTTCAAGCTGCAACATCAAGAACACAGAGCAGCTCTGCAGAGCCAGGGCACTGCGGTGCAGCACAGACAGAGCCTGTCTTCTTTTACAGAACAGGGAACAGCTTTTTTTGGCTGCTATTAATGACTCAAATATGGCAAGGCAGAAGCCATAGCCTCGCCTACCTAAGCAGAGCAGAAGTTCCTGCTGCCTTATTATCGCCAGCCAGTTATTCTGATTTGGTAAAGTTGGGGTGTCTGGATGCAAATGCGGAAAGTTTGAACATACTGATTAAGTAAAGCTATGCTAAAGGATCAGTTGTGTTTGGTTGTAGCTCTCCCTTTCCTCTTTTACAAATTAGGATGGATCAGTTGCTGCAGCTCCTGTTTTGCTATGGTTACAGTCACTCTGTGGTCACTCAGGGCTCAGGTACAAAGGATCCAGGTTCACTGCAATCTTTTTACCACTAATGCAGAAATAAAGCCATTTATTTTTGATAAAATTGTCATTAGTGCAATACATCTTAAAAATAAAAGAATGAAATGAAAGTATTTACACATAACTTAAGCAACAAAACCAGTTGTGGTCTGAGGTCATTTTAGTACTTTTTAAAGTAAATATAAGGCAAATAAAACCCACTTCAGTGTTCTTTACCCAAACTAACTGAACTTACAAATCAACGATTGTCTACACATACTGTTAAAAAGTACATGAATTTCCAGACAAGATCAGACATTTCACAGCAGAAAAAAAAATTCCAGAGTTACAGAATTGTTCTTTTTTTAAGTAACATGTAGTTATTTTCAGAAGGCTGACAGACTTCCGTTTCTCCTGGCTGAGAGACTCTCAGTGGACTGCATTTCACCTAGACAGGCAGAATTTTCTTCATCATCATTAAAACTGTCGTATGTGCTCAGCAAAGTGCCATTTGCTGCTCTATCATCCTTCCTCAAAGAGAGGGGCAGATTTGCTAGGGTGAAATTAACATCTTTGAAGGCATGCAACAAAAAGATCCCCACAATAATAGTCAGGAAGCCACTGAAGGTGCCAATAATGTCATCAGCCGCCATGTGTTGCCATTCCTTGAAAAGGATAGCAGAACAAGTTAAAACAGATGTTGTAAAGATTACATAATATATTGGAGTCACTATCGAAGTGTTGAATATATCCAGAGCCCTGTTTAAATAGTTGATCTGTGTGCTCACACAGACAGTAAGGCTTAGCAGCAGAATCCAAGACAAGGGATGCTTCAGCACTGGTTTTCCTGCAAAAAGTTCCTTTATAGCGATGCCCAAACCTTTCACACAGGAGACTGATAAGGCTCCAATTACAGAGCAAATTGTTATGTACACGAGAATGTTGGTCTGTCCATGGCGAGGTCCCACCACACATATTAGAATTAAAGACACAATGACAACGAGCGTTGCGAAGACCACAAAACCTGTGGTTGGGGGAAAAAAAAAGATCTTGTTATTTATGGACAATATCAAAAGCATCTGAGGGGTACTGAGAAAACACTCGTTAACAATTTGACTGCCTCCGCTTAAACAGAAGAGTTCAGGATGTTTCTCATTACCCCTCCAACATCACAGTTAAAATGATTTTAGAGTGAGCTAGCCAAAACCAAGAATGAACCTTAGGCATGCTGTATTACCTTTACCAGTCTATTGGCAAGACAACTACAGGATTAGATTGCTAAATTGCCTTACACACAGACTCACTGTAGATGCCACTGGATACAGGCTGGAGTCTGAACTGAGTCTTTTCAGGGAGCCCATTTCCAATAACCAAATCAGTCCTTAAGAACAGCTTTTTAATCTCTGTGCTGGCTATGTTCTCATGTTTAAGATGGGAATTGCCTTTGTACAATTAGTATTTTGCAGATGTGCATTTGTGAGGGCCTCATCTCCCATGTATAAACATAGCAGCTCGTCTCTAGTATTTCACTTCTCAGCAGACACCACCACACCTACTTTTTCACTTCAAAGGAGAGCTCAAAGTTGGACTTGGAAACCGACACGTCAATCAAAATGTATAAAAGTTCTGTTTATCTACCTGTGCTGCTGCATTTATTTAAACAGTCATCTCAGTGGTTCACATCAATACTCTTTGTTCAAGGCCAGACAAGTTCACTGGCATCACACAGAGTTCCCCATGGGATTATGTTACAGAATTCAAATCTCTGCTTTATTCGGACAACATGTAGCAAACACAGGCTATCTTACTGAAACTTGAGAGCTGCAGTAATAAAACTGTAATAAAGAAATGATGCACTGTGTATATATCAAGCCAGCATTTTTCTTACCTGGATCACCTAGTTTGTGGGACATTTCATCCAAAGTTTCTACTTCCTCCTCTTGTGGGGCATGAATTACCATCACAGTTGATCCCAATATACTTAGCAAACACCCTATTTTTCCATGTAAGTTAAGTTTTTCATTTAAAAAGAAGGATGACAGAATGGCACTAAGAAGCAAAAAATGCAACAACAAACATGGAATTAGTAATATTCATTTGCTCATCAACTTACAGGTTGCTTTGACTGTACAGGTCACTTGAATACACAATGTGCGACTTAAAAATAGCTACACAGTTATTTTCTATCTCAAGATACTTGTTACGGACAGAACTACCTGTTAGTATTTGGCATCTCTCCCCAGGACCTCTTTTTTATGCAGCCTGCGAAAAATACTCTAAGAACTTGCAAAAATAATTTTAGAAACTCCAAAATCTTCACTTAGGAATGAAAACACTGCTCTGTATACACTATGTTCTTGAAATGCAGAAGACAATAGCTTTTCAGAGATGAAAGTGTCAATGCATTGCTAGAACCCTTTTATATTATAGTCACTACATATTTGAAGAGACTTAAAAGTTACTCCTGATGTTTTTAAGTACTCTTTATTTATTGTTAAGAACAAACCCCATTTATTACAGAATAGTTCCATGACGTATTTGTAAATAAATGTTTTACTTCTCTCTCAAATCACACTGCTTTCTGTTAGTGTTTCTTACCTTACAAGAACACTGAGAGCTCCTAAAGGAGTCACTAACGTAGCTGGTGCAAAAGCATAGGCAGCAAAGTTAGCTACTTCGCCAGCTCCCACTGCAGAAGAACAGTAATTAAACAGGAGTTAGGCTGTCACATGACAAACCTGTGATTCAGTGCAAGGGTTCGTGTAGACACAGACATGCAGGAAGGGAACAATGGAAAATTCTAATGATAGCATTCAGCCAGCAGTACTAGCAGAGCACACCCCTACCCCTCTCCACCAGTATTAAATTTTAAAAACAGGCTGTGTAAATGCAACAAGTATTAGAATTAATTCTACCAAATCAGGTGGTTTTTTATTTTAGTGTCTGTGTTCTAGCTCCCCAGCCTCCCAACCTGACTCACGAACTTCTGCATGGAGAAATCTGCAATAGCAGGATACAGCGCAGCACATACAAGAAGCCAGTTACCTGAACACAGCCAGTAAGTTGAGAGCTTGAGCAATGAAAAAAGCTCAGAAAGTAGATGTAATCCCAAAATATGTTTCCCTCTAAGGAATCCTATGTACCTAACCACTTTTGTCTGTGCTAAGGCAAAAACCTGAATGCATATGGTAGCAAAGATATACAAGAAAACCAATGTCTGCCTAGTTCCACTACACAAAGAGGGCAGTTCAATTAAAGGAAGAACTTCTGGCGTGAGAGAAGTTACATTAAAATCATTAGAGCTGCACCCATCAAATCACCAGATAGCATTACCAGGCACTGTAGAATCCTAATCTCATTCCTTTTTTGGTAATAATTGCTGTCATCTGTGGTGTAGTTATTTATTACAATTATATCATGCAGATTGTATTTCTGACCCTTAGATGAATATATTTTTGATACTTACTTGAAAGAAGTCCAGCCCACCACAGCCACTCCTTAAGGTATGCATGACCACCTTGACCTAGAATTGAAAAATGCTTGCTACTCCACTGAAACATACATCAAGATTCCATGACTATAACAGTCATGACATAAAATAAGTTTGGCAGCCCATGCCTTTAAAAACATGGGCAGCCTTTTGATACTTAGGTTTTCTAGGCACAGGGATTGAAATCAAAGCATCTTCAATTTCTGACATGCACGTGCCTCCTACAGCCTACTTTGAAAACAGTTATTCCTTTTGTATTAGAAATGGCACTGATGACCATATATGCATTATTGTGAAAAGGAGTTCTTTCAACTCACTGTAATGACATGAAAAGCCAAGTTGTGTGTCTCCTGTCACTCTGTGGAAACCATACATGGTTTATGTGTTGATTACCTGTGCAAACATCATACTTTCTCATTCCAAACCAGGGAGCATGAATTATGTATATCAAGATCAACCATCTTTTAGAAGCAAAGATGACAGGTACTGAATTAAAAATATTCAGTCAACCTTCTGCATGATCTGAGAATGCTGCAACCATCCAACCTAAATCTATTCTCTTTCTGTTTAAAACCATTGCCTCTTGTCCTGTCACTACAGGCCCTGGTTTAAACAAAATTATCTCTGTCTTTCTTATAAGCCCCCTTTAGTTATTGGAAGGTACTATGAGGTCTCCCCAGAGACCTCTCTTCTCCAGGCTGAAAAACCCCAACTTTGTCAGCCTGTCTGCATAGGAGAAGTGTTCTGTCACTCTGATTATTTTCAGTTCTCTGGACTTGCTCCAACAGGTCCACGTCCTTCCTGTGCTGAGGACCCCGGAGCCAGATGCAGCACTCCAGGTGGGGTCGCAACAGAGCGGAGGAGCAGAATCACCTCTCTCGACCTGCTGACCACACCTCATTTGGATATGATTTGCTTTCTGGGATTGGCTTTCTGGGCTGGGAGCACACAAATTGCAGGGTCATTTCCAGCTTTTCGTCCACCAGCACCCCCAGGTCCTTCTTGGCAGGGCAGCTCTTGATCTGTTCATTCCCCAACTGGTATTGCTACTGGGGTTGCCCCGATTCAGGTGCAGGACCTTGCGCTTGTTCTTGTCGAACCTCATGAGGTTTGCACAGTCCCACTCCTTAAGCCCATCCAGGTCCTTCCCTCTAGAGCATCAGCTGCCCCACTCAGCTTGGTGTCACCCACAAACTCACTGATAGAGCACTCAATCCCACTGTCTATACCACTGATGAATAATATTATCGCTTCCAATGTGAACCCTCGAGGGACACGACTTGTTACACTCAATTGCTACACATGATTTTTAAATTTCCAAAACAATCTCCTGCCACTCAAACATAGTTAACTCTCCTAAATTCACTCATTCAGGAGCACAGATATATTTAAGAATGCTGCTTCCAAGTTCAGTTTGCAAGTAGAATTTAGACTTAACTGACACATAAAGAAGCAGTGTCCCCAGAGGGTATTACATGCAAATTAAATAGTATCTATCACACACAGAGTTAGGGGTATGTGACACCAGAGGAAAAACATACCAGCTCTCTGTTTTAGGTTTCATGCAACGAAGAAACAAGTCAAAACAAGATCATTAGTTTAGAAATCTTCTGCTAAACAGCAAAATCTAAACATCAGCAATATATTAAAAGATGTATTTCTTTACCTGCTCTCATGGAGCCTTTCCTGGCTAACCGGAGGAGACCTTTTTTTTTCAGGATGAAACTTCCTCCAATGAAAATGCTGGAACTCATAGCCAACACCAGACCAATACAGAAGTCATATCTCCCACGAGTTTGGCTCATCTCGTAAACTGCTAAACACTGTCACATTGATCAATGAGGAGCTGAACTTCTGTTACTCAAGACAAAATGATGCAACACTGAAACCTGAGCAAAATAAACACATTAGAATTAAACTGGTAGGAATACATGCTGTATAGAAAAATCCTCAACAGCTCATATGACTGGTTCTCCTGTAAATAGTCTCAGTGCTAACAGCATTTAAAAAAAAAGGCAATCTTTGAAGAATGTGTAAGCCTGCACCATGGATGAGTAACTAACAAGTCTGAACATAGAGAAGGAAGGGTTTCTGACCTGGCATATAAAACCCAAAACTCAAACAAACAGAAGTTCTTTCAGAAATATTAAGCTTATAAATATGTGACTTATCTTTCTTTGCACTGAGTACACAAATCTGTGGCTGGCACACCATGTAACCGATGATACTGATCAAACAATTACTTACGTTGAAATCAGTTTCCAAGAGAGTTTGAGAACAGTCCCAGCATTTCTTGTATATAAACTCCCTAGAAAAATGAAAAAGACTATTAGAAGGGTGTTTAATCATATAGTCATCTCCATAACACAATCCTGAGACATGCATGCACATGCAATTATTCTTTAAAAAACCGGAAAATCTGGCACGAAACAAGGCATTTGATTGTTGATCTATATTACAGTTTCCCATACCTGAATAAAGTACCTGTTTCTTCAAAACCTGCTTTCTTTCAATACTACTTTTCCCTGTACTTTCATCTTTCTGACTTTCATTAAATTGCTATATCCCTAGGAAAAACCCAGCAAAGAGCTACAGGTAGGTAAACGATAAAACTGAACACTGATCCTCTTACTTGCATCCAGCAAGGCTGTGAAAAAGTAAAGGAAAACAGTCCTATTTAATAAACACTCAAAGTGGAAACTATTCAAAGTGCTGCAAGAGCCACAGTTCAAAATTCTCAAATCCTCTTCCCTTAATCCTTGCATAGTAACTTGTAGTATCTTTTTTTGTAGGAGAAACTAAGTAAATGATCTACAAGAGAGTGCTTTCATTTTCTAGCAACTTTTAAAAAGAAACTAGATTCTTGCATGGCACAAAAATCACTTATGGAACAAAACCAAGAAAGGCAAATCATTAGTGTGTGAGACAGACCAGAGGCAGTCACCTCACCAACCACAAAAAATATTCCCCTGGTTTTGAATTCAAACAAGACCTTCAGTCACCTGAAGAATAAAGGGATTTTTTAATGCAAGGAAAAGACATCAACAGACTTTTGTGACTGTTCTCTCTACCATGTCTTCCAGCAGATGTAAGGCACACTGTTCAGGTAATCGAACTATGAATGTTCTTCCATCTCCAGCTGGTACAAAATGTGACACTGGTATAGCAACACCTGGGAGAAGAGGGGCTGCTTTTGCTAAGCTTTTATACTCTACCACTTTTTTCAACAGTTGCTACTTTAGTTATATTACTAAAAGAAGTATTTTTACTAGCTTAGTTTTTTACTAAAGGAGAACTCCCTACATGTTTTTTCCCCTTTTCTTCTTTCCCTGGCTTGCGTATCTTCACCTACACTGATAGAGGTAAAGAGCACCAGTTAGTTCCATCCTGACATCTTCCACCTACTGCATTTCAGAGACAAGAAGCACATGCTGCTTTTCTTTGCAGCAGAGGAAGAATCTGATTCCAGAAGAACGAGGAAACTTGTGAGCTAACAGGCAAGTTTACGAATCTAGACTTTAAAAGGATGCTACAGTTCAAAACTAGTAGTTCTATTTTCCCTCATATCCCTAATACACTAAAGAGTTTTTGATGCCCTGTCAACCACTTCATAAAAGTTGTAAACAGCTCAAATTTTAACCCCTTACATTACATTAATTCAGATAAATAATTGCTAGCTCTTCTCCTCAAGTTTATTTGTCCTCACAGACATGGCCAGTCCCATTTCTCCTTGGGCTGGACTGTCATACTTCCATGTAAGGTTTCATACAGATGTCTACAATTGCAGACAAATGTCATACAGTCATGGTGAACTCAACTTCTCTCTGAAGAGATGTGGCTCCCTTTGCATACAGCAAAGATATAATTTGCATGTGTAGAACTGACATGTACAGCTGCAAGGTCAAAGCAATACCAGAAAGCAGAAGCCTTACTTTTCAGGAAATCAGTAGTTTAATTCTAACCCTAAGACTTAGTAAAGAAGAAGAACTAATGTGTCCTCAAAAATACCAGCAAGATAAATTATCATTGGAAATGAAAAAAGACAATGCCATGAAATGAGCAGTTTCTGGAATAAATATGCCTCTCATGTTTCTGCTTCAGGATATGCCAAAGCTGCTGCATCCCAGCAGTCAGGACCACTAGTAGGTTATAAACACAGGAGAAGCCAGAAAATGCAAGAGTTAAACAAAACTGGCAGTAGTGGAGTTCTGCAAAGGTTCTTTATTCAAGTTCAACCTGATTTTAACACAAAGAACATTTCATCCACTTGAGACATGGAGGAATACTAGTTTGCTGCTCTGATCTCAGAGGAGTACAAGGAGATGAGACTCTCCTATCCACAGAAGCTACAACATTTACAATGCCTCCAAAAACCACTTGATAATGAACGGCCTGTGGATCTGCTGGTATCATGAGTCATAACTCTCAGTACACAACAGTGCAATAGCAGACTACACAGAGAACATATACTGGGTTTGAAGGATAACAGACAGGTTGAGATGGAGAAATTTGGAATGTAAAAAAAACACCTGTGGGACGTAAGAAAATTCAGATTAGCCACAAAGTCTGTTTGTTTATTTTCAAGATATAACAAAGAAGTATCACAAATGCTTGCAAGATACAGACTCTCTGGTCTAAAACATAAGGTAACACTTCTTTGTCTCTCTTTGCTCAAAAGTCCTTTGCTCCCAAAAGCAGCACAGTGCTGAAAGCTGTTATATTTATTGAGCAAGTAAGCTCTCTGAATATTCAGAAACACCAGAAGTGGTGTAATGAGATGAAATAATAGTTTACCTTTAAAAGCAGATCAGCACAAGTAAGCATGTGGGAGATATCACCCAAAGAAAATTAGTATCACTTCCACAAGCCATACGTTGTATGGAAGCAACAATTAGAGTTGGGAAAGGCATGGTAAATTGTTCCAACTTTGCCTACTTGGCCTCAAGCCCTCTGTAGACAGTCTCACAAGACTTACAAGAAGTAATCTAAATATATGCTAAACTATTTAAATGCCAGAATTCACAGTTTTCTTATCTACAACCTGATCTTTTAAACTGTGAACAGGATGACTAAACAAAAAATTACCTTAACAGGCCATTTACTTCAACCTTTTGCCCCTTACTACATCATTCACTGCTGCTTCTCATTACAAATAACTCAGCCAAGCATGTCCCAGAAAATACTTGCAAAGGATACTTTACAAACAAGGTAGCCATGCTTTGATGCTGTCAGGTACTCTCATTATCTAATGATCTTCACCTAGATCTTCACTTTCACTACCAAAGCCCATCGTGTTTGTCCATTCTAGACTTGGAAAAGATACAAGTCCCTTTATCTTTGCACCCACATATTAACACTACTCTGCAAGTTAGGTGCTTGGCACCTCTTGCTGTGCCACCCTCTGGGTTCTTTCCCAATAGCTTTTTTTAAATGCAACTCCCAAAGCTTGAGTTATTATTACTTCCACAAATCTAGACTGCATTTCTTCTTATGCACCCAAAATGGGTGGTCTTCTTAGCCCTTTCTCAGCAGTCACCTACTATTAACTCATCTTCAACTTCTCTATTAGTATAACCTCCTGCACTTGTACAGCAAATTATTCCTGCCTGGATGTAATATCTTCTATTTACTCCCATTAAAAAAAAAAAAACCAAAACTCTTTTTTTAGAAATGTTTCCTGAAAATATTCATTTGAGGTTACACACTGGCAACCCTTTCCTGCTCAGTGTCATTGATTGTATCTTTGTCTTTCCACCCAGATCACTAACATTAAACAGCACGAGGTTCAGATATGACTCACATGCAGGATTTTTAAACAAAGGCCTGCTGAGTTGGAAGGGACCCACAAGGATTAAGTTCATCTCCTGGCCCTACACAGGACAGCCCCAAGAATCACATTGTGTGCCTCAACACACACAGGTTTGAACTCTGCCAGGCTTGGTGCTGGTACCACTTCTCTGGGGAGCCTGTTCTAGTGCCTGAGCACCCTCTTGGTGAAGAACTTTTTCCTAACATCCAACCTAAACCTCCCCTACACACCTTCATGCCATTCTCTCGGGTCCTGTTACTGATCACCACAGAGAAGAGATCACTCTCCCTTCACTTCTCCTTATGAGGAAGTTGTAGGTTGCAATGAGGTCTCCACTCAGGCTAAACAAAGCAAATTACCTCAGCCACTCCTTACAGCTTCCCCTCTAGGGCCTTCACCATCTTCAAAGCCCTCCTTTGGATATAGAGAACTCCACGGCAGTGGGGAGTACGAACACAGAAATATTCTCAGTAAGGTTACTAAAATCTCCCAAGTACACCTATTTTAGTTCAAGTCTTCCTCAGTTATGTTCTATCCACTCATGAACATATCTTTTAAACATAGGTATAGAGAGAACAATGAAGGAACAGATTTAAAATAGTATTAGGATAAGAGAGCTGCCAGTTCAAAACTTAGTCACATGCATCTTTAAAAGGCCAAGATGTATGCACACAGTACTCAAAAATTATACATACACTGTTTAGGAAACAATACATTCAATTTTGCACTGTAAATCTGCCCCAATACAGATACAGTTTTCCAGCTCTGTCAAATGACTGCCCAAACTGATACACATAATTATTTAATATTCCACAGGCAAGCTAAAAAACTAATCTGTTTACAATGTTATATATATTAGCACGTGCTCAGAAAGCAAAACATATCTTAACCATTCTAAAGTTGCCTATTTTAAATGGTTTAGTTAAACTATGGTGAACTTTATTCTTTACAGCAGATTTCTATTAATAAAGAAACAGCAACAAGCATTCCACTTAATGAAACCAGGAAGAAACAAAAAAAATGCCACAACAAAAACTTATTCTTTACGTGTTCTATTTGTAGTTATTCACTTCTACAAAAAGAATGACCTTTAATTAAAGCAATTTCACGGAAAGCTAAAAATATCTTCACTAAAAGAGTGTTATTTATTAACTGAATGCAAACTACAGTCAGTGCTACAGAGAGCTGATACTGTATTGACTGTTTTTCTGGAAATCTATCAAAATAGATTCAAGACTTGCTTCACTTTTGCTGTACCTGACACACTAGCTCCACTCTCAGTGGGAGGAGTCATCAGCGCAGGGTCACTGACACTCCACCTTTAGGACTTAAGATGGGCAGTTTCAAAGTTAAGATAACTCAGGACGTTAAAGTCGAATCTAGACATTAGTCACTGCTACACCTTTGACATGACAGATACAACCTCTTACTACCTGCTTGCTTCCTGCCAGGATTTTATCCTGAGAATCAACCACTTAAACAAAAGCAGAACAGGTGTGACACTGACTTCTAAATATGACAAAAACTTCCACAATAATTTCCTATCAATCAAGCTGTTATCTTCCAGGGGAAGACACTCTATACAACAAGGCACATCAAAAGCATTAAGAAAGAGCCACGATGTCTTATGTTTACTATGGTTTAATTAAAAACGTTAAAGACATTGCAGTGAAACTGAAAAAGTTGACTACTTGAAAAAGAGAAGATCAGGTTACAAAAAAACCCCAGGAACAAAAGAGTCAAATCCAGGCAACATCTTCACAGTGTATGAACACACAGAAATCATCATTCTGAATCACAGAATCAATTAGGTCAGACAAGATCTCTGAGATCATCAAGTCCAACCTATGACCCAACACCACCCTGTCAACCACACCACGGCACTAAGTGCAATGTCCAGTCTTTCCTCAAACACCTCCAGGGATGGTGATCCCACCAGCTCCCTGCGCAGCCCATTCCAATGCCTAGCCACCCTTTCTGTGAAGACATTTTTTCCTTATGTCCAGCCTAAACGTGTCCAGCTTAAACGTCCCCTGGCACAGCTTAAGCCTTGAATGGACTAAACCGCAAAGTTAAGGTAACTATTTTCCCCGCCAAACTAAGCACTGCCATGGCTCTGAGGTCCTGCCGAAGCCGCTGTGTTCATTCCCCAGCCCCGGGTTACCCCAGCCCTGACCCGCGCCGGGCGCGCACCGGTGTGCTCCGCGCTTACCCCCTCCAGCACCGTGCCCGGCCCCCTCTGCCCGCCTGCAGAGCCCCGCGAACACCCACACCGAGCGGGTTTAACCTCTGCCCTCTCCGCCCCACCCTCAGCGGCCTTCCCGCTACGGGGAAGGCGCCCTTGTGCTCCCAGGGCCGTGTCCGAGGCCCGCCCGCTCCTCACCCGCAGCGCCCAGGGCCCCGCGGGGACGGCGGGACGGAGGGAGGGAGGGAGGGAGGGAACCCCGCCCGCCCCCGCCCCCGAGGGGGCCGGCCGGGCCCCCCGCCCGCCTCTGCCCGCCCTTACCTGCGGTCACGGCCCCCTCACATCGCCGCCAGCAGCGGCGAACGAAGAGGAGGAGACGGGGGCGGGGGAGGCCGGAGCGGGCGGCGGGAGGGGCCGGTGCCCGTGCGCTCCAGCGCCATGAGGGGACAGAACGGGGCAGGGGACGGGCGGCGGGACAGCGGGCGGGCAGTGGCGGCGGGGGCGAGGCGGCGACCCGGGCCCTGCGGCCCGCCGAGCTCCGCGGGTTCCGGCAGCGCCCGCCGGAAGGGGCGCGGCCCCGGCACG
>JAWWMP010000001.1:85136097-85155206 GCA_035047865.1 Dendrocincla tyrannina
GGCTGTCTCCGGGTCTGGGCTGTCCCCGTCCCGAGGGTGGGCTGTCCCCGTCCCGTCTCGTCCCGGGTCTGGGCTGTCCCCGTCCCGTCTCGTCCCGGGTCTGGGCTGTCCCCGGGCACGGCGCCCGTCCCGCAGCACCGCCCGCAGCCCCTGCGCGGGCTTTGTACGGCTTCACAGAATCTTGGAATGGTTGGAGTCGGTAAGGACATCTTGACGAAGATCCAGCTCCAGCGGCCCTGCCCTGCGCAGGGACACCTTCCTCCCCCTAGACCAGGTTGCTCAGAGCTCCATCCATCCTCCACAGCTTCCCCGGGCAGCCTGTTCCACCGCTTCACCACCCTCACTACAAAGAATTCTTCCCTAGTATCCAACCTAAACTTACGCTTTCTCGCTTTGAACCCATTTCGCCTCGTCCCGTCGCTACATGCTCTTGTAAATAGTCTTGCCTCGGCCTTCCTGTGAATTCCCCTCGGGTACTGGAAGGGGCAGGTCGGCCCGAAGCCTTCTCTTCTCCAGGCTGAAATAAACACTTGGAAGCCAAATGCACTGAGAGGCATTTTACAGGGCTGGGTAAAGGGCATGGTTAATTAATCGATTTAATTCAGATCCCACACTCACTGCATGCTTTACAACCTCAACCGCTTTGATCTCATACTAAATAGTTTGATAAATATAGTTAGACAAATATTTGTCCTCAGCTTACAGCAAGGAGTCTTTGAAATAGTCAGGCTTCAGGTTCACAGGCCTCTTGGGTTTCTTCAGGACTGAGTAGGCTTTATGCCTTGAAATATTAAGTCTGGACAAACACTGCCAAAATACCTGTGATAGCTCCACATGGAAGATGCAGCTCTGCCTCTTCAAACACGATGAGACAGTTTTGTCACATCCCTTAGTGACAGCAGTTCCTACTTATTTTAGCCTTCTTGGGATTTGTGTTAACATTACCCTAATCTGCACAAGCAGCTGTTTCATTTTTGCTAGACCTGGAAAAACCTGGAATACAAAACCAGAGAACCAATCTTGGCTTTCCCTCACCTGATACCCATAACAAAGCCAGTCCTCATCACATTACCTGGTTGGTTCTTTCTCATTAAAAACGGTCCCTCACTCGGTCGCAGAAATTAAATTTCTACACCACTCAAAGCATATGGATAAACTTTGGGTCTATTTTATTCTCTAAGGCAACATTCCATTTCCCAAGGTAAAACTAATCTGGTATTCTTGATGTAAACATTGCACATATGAAGTAATTTTATATATAAATGTGTATATAAAAATACATATATAAAACTGCTTATCAACTTGCAATCATTACCTATGTAATTACATAGTAGGAGGCTGGGTTTTCTATGTTTTACAAGATACCAAAAGTATGAAGTCTTTGAAAAAAAGTTCAGCAGCTGGTGAAAAAAAAATAAAAATTAACACCTGTCCCACATAAACCAGTACAGTATAAACAGAAGCACCTAAGTACTGATAGCTAAGTTCAAAGTTTAAAGGAGCTAAAGAAATTAATGTGCCTGTGAGCATGCGAAATGCTGGTAGCATGTATGTACACATACATACTCCTGAGTTAAACAAGAGTCATGTCTGAAACTAGTCAATTTAGTCTTCCCTTTCCATTCTTCTCTCCTTCTCCTTTCCTCTCTTCAAAAACATCTCTCAAGCAACCTAGAACAAGTAAACACCTGAAAGGATTAACTGCACTCCTCTAAGCATTATAGATCCTTGTGGAACTTCAGTCATTCTCTTTTAATTCTCTTCCTATTTCTTCATCTGCTAATTCTCCTTAATATACTGTCATCTGTTCACACAAAATATGAATTCAAGTGCTCTCAATTTGACACAAATCATTAAATATTTACTTCAAAGACAGGGGTTGTGCTCAGTAACGGAAAATACTCAAATCATCTCAGTAATTTACAACAACATGGCATTTCAGGCATGTTTGCTGAGTATCTGGAAAGAACTCCAAATATGAGAACGGTGGTAGCCTGCCCAACTTAACCCATTCTTGTAGGGCAGCTCAGCCACGCAAGCCCTCTTTTTGCCCAATGGCTTTCACGAGGGAGCTCAGCTAGCATAGGTACTTTTGCAAGGCTATGGACAGGGTTTTTCAGGGCTTAGTATCTACTTTGTGTATATGCATCTTGTAAAATTTAAAAGGACAGAGAGCGAAAACACCACCCATACAACTTCAGGAAGCATGACCAAGTTAGCAGGTAGTCTAGTTTGCGTTGTGTACTGTCTCTTGTGCAGTGATTTTGGATGGTGTAGACAGAGTGAAGGGGTTGCCATGAAAGGCACCGTGCACCACCCGCCCCCAGCTGCATTCTGGTACGTGGTCCCTGGGTAGAACGGGGCCAGCTAGCAGAGGTTTAAAGCATCCCATCAGGATGGTGAATCCTGTCAGGTGTGTACCTGACAGAAATTGATTAGGGTGTCAGGAAGCTCTAACAGGGTCTCTGATCTCCCCATCATGCTGCGTTTCACAAAGATGGCTGAGCAGAACAATGAAGCCACATCTGCGAGTCTACTCATACAACTGACGCACTGTCACATACAAATAACTTCAGGGACTCTGCTTAGATCTTAAAACTCTTACAGCAAACCTCATAAAAAAAAATGAGTGGAACTTTTTTTTTCCTTTGACATGATCAGATTTTGGTCTCTAACACTCTTCCCATATGAACTGTGTTGGTGAGATAAATATGCTCAGGATTACTATGTCCCAGACTGTCAACAATACCAGTAGTGTAAATGGCATGTTTGCCTTCAATACAATAACGCTGCCTTAGAGGCCTAACTCCAGAATGAACAAGAGGAGAATAGAAAGTTGAATTTTCCTGATAAAACATGTTGTCCAAATACACACTCCTTTATCCTACCTACTTAAAAATCAGAGATGCGGAATGCAGAAGCAAAAACCTCCCTAGTTTTCAGACTATCTTTGTATGTTGCATTAATATCATCAGCACCTTTAAAAATAAAACTGCAGTAAAGAACCTGTGCCAATCTTTTCCACTGCATACATTTAATATTGGAGAGGAGCTAATTTCCTTGTATAAAAATAACTTTGAATTTTGACCAGCAGTAACATTGATGCACCCCCTAAACCACAAATGCCAAGACTGAAACAGTTCTTAATCATAAATCCCACCATTAAAAAAAATCCAAAAAACAACCAACCAAAACCTAACACACTCACAAACTAATTGTAAGCCATGTATTTGCCAGTACCTGATACAAGATGCTAGGAACTTCAGATGAAGGATTAGATGGGCAGTCACTGTAATTTTCCAAGTGATTCTTTCTACAGGAAGCTCTTGTGACAGACAACAGACTGGTGACTTCCTTACAGCTGTTGCCACTTGATACACACCCAAGTGTGAAGAAGTAGATCTTGAAACAAAAACACTAGCAAGCAGCCAGTGTGCAGCAATGCAGGAACAGAGCACATGTTACCCCTAAACACACAGTTTAAAGTGACTCAGGCCTCAGCAAACATTTCTGCCAGAGAAGTGTTCCTTCTACCTGTGAGCAAACTTCAGTCCAACGAAGATATTAAGACCATAGCCTGATGGTAGACACCAGTATAGGACAACTGAGCCCTGTCTGTGGCAACTGATCTGTACTCATGCAAGAACCTGCTGTTCTGAGTAAATGCAAAACTGCTCTTTTATGAAAGGGTAATGGCAATAGTTTGGGCTTATGAATTGGGATTAGGCTGTAAAGCAGCTATGTGTGTAGGAAACTCAATTTTTTTCCCCTCCATGGGATAAAGTGGAGTCACAAAACAAGCATTGAGCTAGAAATAAATCATTTATTTTAAAACAATACAGGTTAATAAATAGATTAGTTATCAGAAAACTTAATAAATAGCCTTTAATAATTTACACAAGGCAAATACAACATGCCTATAACTATTTTTTAAAAAGCAAAGAGAGTAAGCTTGACTTGTAAGCCATTAACAAATCTATATATACATTATTTGGAAGCTAATAAAATAAACCATTTTTATGTAATCTGTAGTAACTATGTTGCAAGAGCATTGAAGCAACCAAACCTGACACTGTATGTTTGTTGCCATCCACCTTTTCCCCATATCCCATTAGAACTACTTTTTACATTCCAGGAAGGAAAAGTAGGAGGAAAAAAAAAAAAAAAAAAGAGAAAGTTCCACACTCGAAAAAGGATTTAATTTAAAAATACTCCTTTTGCGTAATCTTTTCCACTCTGTAGAGCAACTGTCTGGGGAGGGGGGAGGACATGGGAGGACCCAAGACAAAAACAAATAATTAAAAAACCCAAACTTATTTGCAGTTTTTAAAAAAAGATTTCTTAATCCATAACATTTCAACACTGCTGTCTGAAACACTTGGGCACTAGTAATAATAACTGTTGACCACATTGGTGCCTAACACAGTACACACTAAAATTCTGCATTCTTTAAGCCCATATATAGCACCAAAAATTATTACAAAGATAACAAGTAATAGATAAACATTTGATAATGCTTGATTTAACAGTAAAATGTCAGCAGTTACACCATCTCAAGACAATGAAGATCTGTAGAATCCTTGATATTTTATATTTATGAAACAAGAATGTGAGAGGGGTACAACATGCAAACAACTGCCTATTCAAAGCACCGCCCATTTATTAACCCTAAACTTCAACTACAAACCCTCTGTTTTTTAAATAAAGAGGAAAGCTAAACCTCACTATCTAGTGTTTCAAAAAATTAATCCAGTGTTTCCATTTTTCAGTGCTAGTTACTCCAGAAAAATATATATGTTCCAATATAAATCAGTATTATTAATAGGAAGCCTCACTTGTCAAACTGTGATATGACAGGTTCTTATGTTAGTTGCAGCTCACTAATAAATAGGCTCTATTTACACATACAGAGTCCTGGAAAGTCAATACAGCAGATAACTTGTTTAGACATTTTTCTTTTTTACATAAGTATTTAAGGTGTAACAAATGTTTTTTTTGGTTGTATCAAAAAGGTTTCTATTCTCCTACTGAACATTTGAAGGATTTTTGTGTTTGACACCTAATAAAGATCGTGACTGACATATGCAAATCCTCCATAGACTGAAGGGATAATGATCAAAGCTATCCTCAAGTAAGTACCAAGTAAATATGTTTGACAAGTATAACAGAAGTCAGACATACAGAGTGAAACACCTTACATATGGATTTAAATTAAATTCAAATGCACATCACTAATGCAATGAGTCCACTTTTTGTATGTGTAGCCTCTCCCACTTCTACTTTGGAATCAGAGCTGAAGTCATCTGGCTCCCAGCTATCAACAGATGTAACGCAAAGAGAACGTGAAAAGGGCAGACCCATGAGGGAGACCAAAGCTCAGGAGACAACTATGCACATTTGCTCCCTGAGATGATGAAACTCAGATATTTGTCTTATTCAAAGTGCTTACTTATTAAAGGGGTGAAATAAAAAGAAAAAAAAAGAGTGAGCAGCTAAAATTCAACTTCAGCATTGCCTCCTTTTAAATCAGAAAAGCAATGGGACTAAAAAAGGTAGGACACCTAGAAAGAGGAGGGTGTGGGATGGAGTGGGGGAGAATCATATCAACAGTGACAACAGGAAATGCTAATACATTTCTAAAGTTAGAACTGAAACAGATCCAGGTACAGCAGAACTCAAAAGAACACTGCTACACACTGAACAAAGTAGCAAAAATAAAGGTTTTCATTACTTAGCATTCAAGATGTAAAAGGCTGCAGATACAAATGATGTGCAAGGCCACGAGAATTTCTTTCACCTTATGCTGGCTTTTGACATCTCTGTTTTAAACATCAAGGGTAACTAGACATTTCTAAAAAGCTCACCACAGATGAGGAGCAGCTGGGGAGAAGAGAACATTTATCAGTTGTAAGGATGGTCAAAGGACCACAGAACATGACTGCTACTTTATTCTTCCTCTGCATAGTGAGCTCTTATCAAGTAAACTTTGTGTGGTGCAGAAAGTGGCAAGGTTTAGACAGGGCAGTCAAGTTATTTTAAATCTAATATTAACTAATAATTTGCATATGCACCTAACATAATAGGACAGGCACTTTCTAAATAATTAAGAATTAATATTAAAACAAACCAAGACAAAAAATTATGGCCAAAGGAGGAATAAGATGAGACCACAACCATTTCCATTCTGACCTAAAGATTTTCACAGAAGTCTTCAGAGATTAAAGGCTAATACGAAACCAACATGCAACTCACAAACTCTGAATTTGATTTTGAAAAGACTACTTGACTGCTTCAGAAAACAGCTAACATTGTTTCAAAAAGTAGGTTAATATGAGTCTTATAATCCATGTACAATTCCAGTTTCAATCAGAAAAGAAGGGAATTAATATGGCAAAATATAATTGTTTGCTGAGAACCAAGAAACCATCTTCCAACCAATAATGGACAGAAGTTAGTTTTAAGCAGATTTCATGACCCAGTCCACTCATCTACAATTTTCAAACTTTCTAAAAAACATGCACAATAGTTGAAAATCCCTGAAGATGGTCTTATTTCTGCTAGTGCTATACTATTTCATTAAGACACCCAGTTCATGTGCTGCCCTATAACAACACACATTTCTGCCAACTCGGAGTCACACCCACAACAATTTGCAGTTATAAAACAAACTTGCAAATAACAAAGTAGGACTCTTATTCCCTCAGAACAGTCCTTTCAGAATACTAAATCTTTAGGATTCACTTTCACGATTGTTGCTGTCATTAGTAGGGCTTATAGCATTCATTTTAAATGAAAATGCAGGCTGAGTTTTAAGGAAACATTAATTCAGGTCAACAAAAAATATCCCAAGAGCAGACAGTATTACTCCCTGCTAATCAAAGTCCATGTTCTTGTCAGGCAGCCACAAAACCACATTCATGATTTCTTGATAAAGTGTCATGAACTTTCTCAAATACTGTCTTGTAATCACGTTGGGGTTTTTTGTTTTTCTCAAAAGACATTCCGATCTAGAGGTGTTGAATTCCACAGTCCTCTTCTACTTTTGTCCTTAAATGGAAACACTCATTGCTTTGCAAGCTTTCAAGTTTTTGACTCATGGTGTTTTAGCTACCAAATGTAAGTAGAACGTGAACATTAACTTTCTTTGACATATTAGTATTTTCTAAATGGTTTAAACTGAACTGTTCAGAGTCATCCCCATCATCACTTAAGCTATCTGTACTACTTGTCAAAATATTATGGCTAAACCATTCACACAGGTCTATAAATTACTGGATCAGAATGTCTGTCCTCGTCAGTTATCAAAAACTCATCTCTCTGAATGCCTAAACTTTTTTGTCTTTAACCTCCTTTTCCCATGTCACAAGAGTACCAGACCATCTTTTTTGAGCTGAGAGAAATCTCATGCTCTTCTCTCTCTTAAATTTTTTTTGTGGTCCCTGTTTATTAGCTGCTTCACAAAATGGTCTCCTGCCTTTAGTCACTAAACTAAAATAAAGGTATGCTGGACTGTTTTCAACACTCCCCCTGTAGATTACCCCTTCCCATTAGGGCTATGAGGTTTTCAGAAGCTGTCAAGGCATCTAAGAGTTTCAGTTCAGGTTTGTCAATTCTTCAAAAAATACATGGGTCCTTCTAGCTGCTTTATGTGTTTAGAATTTGAATATAGTCCAATATTGTAGACAGTGAAATTGAATTACTAAACCAGTATAGGCCATCTGAAACAAATACATTCACAATTATGCAGTATTTTTGGATTGCAAAGGCACTGAAACAGTTCTGAGCTGCTTACAAATAAGCCACTATGTAGGCAATGAGTGTGTGCATCATTTCCACACCCTTCACAGGCTTTCTGTCTGCTCCCTGTTAAAAACCCTCAGATGAATGCGGTATGTCTTAACGCACATAAGTTACAAAGAAAAATGCATACCTGAACACTACCATCAGCTGATAAGTAATCAGTGAAAGAAATATAAGGGTCCACTGCTCTGTATAAAGAATTCAATTTAAAACTCCCCAGTGTCTTCACCGCATGGCAGACAAAGTTGCCAAGACAGTCATTAAAAAGGACAAATCTGCAGTTCATGGTTCAACCAACATTTGTCTCAGAATTCACAGCCTTGACGGTGAACACATTGCTATACTGAAATTAACAAGTTGTTCCACTTTTATTCCCTCTTATTTTAAGGTATACATCACTCATGATGAAAGGTATCAGATTGAGTGCATTAGAAACTGATGTTCTCTGCCCACAGAAACCACAATAAAAGCTTTCACATGCAGGTCTGTTAGAAAATCCACAGACCTTTCCTGACAGACTACCTTTTACAGTAAGGAAATACATCGGTCTCTATGCTGACTCAATCAGTGGTTGCAAATAAGGTCATTTATTATGTCAACTGGGGTACATGGACAACTGTTCCTTTGAAACTGGATGGAGGCCTCCAATTCATTTCATATAGGCCACCAAATCATCAGAGGGTAGTTACCACCCTGAATCCTATTTGAATCAGTGACCTAGAAATGAAACGCTCTATGTCCTTCCCTGAGCCATCCAGTTTCCCCTCAAAAAATATTTTAATCTGTCTTCATGTTAGGTTTATTTAAATCTCCAATATTGAAGTTGAATTCCTTGAAGACTTGTATAAGTACAATTCCGATAGATACTGTGGTGAATCCACAAGCCATTCCCAAAAAATCTACCACTCCCACATTACTCCATTCCCTGAAAAGGATGGCTGAAGCCAGCAAGACTAGGGTGGTAAACACAACATAGTAGATGGCACCAAACACAGAGGAGTCAAAACATTCCAGTGCCTTATTGATGTATCTGAACTGAATGATAATGCTACATCCTAATACTGCCAGAAGTACCAGACAGAGGTACAGAGCCCTTTGACTCGATGGGTTATTGTGAAAGATATCTTGAGCAGCCAACCCAATGCCTTTTGTACTGGGAACAGTGAAACTGCCCAACAGAGAGCAAATACTGATGTAAACCATGATATTAGTAGGTCCATGAGCTGGAGCTATCCAGAAGATAAGCAGGAGAAGCATTAGCAGCACTATGCAGAGATAACCCACGAAAACTGGAAAACAAAAAGAAAACAAGATAACAGCAAGGTCAGAACTCTTGGTCTTCTAAGGGTTTTAGCAGGTAAATCATGTCATACCAGGGACCTTCAGTATACATCACGATTAAGATTTGCTATTGAATATAGATCAAATCATTGAACTTCTAAAGATGTTGGTGGCATCTGCAACTGATGATGTTGTCAAGTTATTTGGGTAAAATAAATCATCATGTAGTAAATTACACACTGTTGCACATTTGAACTGGATTTTAGACAGATTTTTAATTTTATTCTCTCTTCCATCAGGACTGCAGTCCTTAAAGTCCCCTCTGACAGACAGCAGGGACAACACCGCTATCCTAACCAGTCCAATAAGGCACGGTGTATGGACCCAGCAAAGAGCTTAAACATAAAGTTAGATCCCATCAAGGTGGAAGAAATGTAAGGCTGTATCATTTACATTACAGCATCACTACACAGATTAGATCAGTGAAAAACATCTCATGCTTTAGATTTTTAAAGAAATATATTGCCAATTAATTTTTTTTCAGATTTAAATGGTAAATTTAGACCAGGGTATTTGTTTTCTTTTCTTTGTCTGCAGATTTTTTGAATAGCTGATGTAAATAGGTTTGAGTTTCTCTCACTTAAAGCAAATAAGGAAAAACAGTAGTTGGTAGTTTAGCTAAGCAAGAAAAATGAAACTGGGCCTGGAACATATTAGCACCAGTATGTGTCTTCCAGCAGCTAGAGAGAAAGAAAAGGCATTTCAGTATACGTCTCAACAGCCTATTTCTACACATTTTTATTGTGCAAAAAAATCTGGGAATATAACTGGTATCTAGTATAAACTTTTAATCAAAAAAATATGGAGAATTAAAGGAGAGAAGAAAATCAGTATTTTTTGTTTTGCATAAAACAGCTTAAATCGAGATTGTAGAATTATACTTTTCATCTCTAAGTAGCAAGATACAGTTTTTCATAATGTTATAAAATTACAAGTTCAACTGGCTACTGCTGTGAGCTTACTGTGCAGGATAACGTTTTCAAAAGTATCCGTGTTTCCCTTTTGGCACACATCTTTAAAAATATGACAAATTCTAAGTAGAGCAAGGCATAGTTTTCCTACACAAAACCTGTTCTGTTTTGCCTCTGTCACATCACGTTTTCTTCAAAAGTCAATTTTCCTACCTGGTAGAAGTGTTAAGCCTCTTCCTCCTGTGTGGTCTTGCTCAACCTCACAAAATCATTACGAGTTAATAAAAAAACAGAGTACCTGGATTTGTAAGCTTCTCTTCAAGCTCAGCCTGAGTCGTTACACTCTCGGACTTTGGGGAATGGATTATGAGAACAACAGACCCAGCGCAGCTCAGCAAACATCCTAGCTTGCCAAGAATGTTCAGTTTCTCTTTCAGTAAGTAAGAAGCTAAGATGGACCTTTCACAAAGAGGAAGAAAAACACAAGTTTGACCACATCCTGTTAATAATGTTCTAACAGTGTTGTGCCACGTGAATTTATCTTACAGGAAAACTATCAAATGCTGGTGAATCCTCAAAATGTATTTCTGACTTTTCTTAGGAAATACAAAATTTTACTCAATCCTTGACATCTCACCTCAGGGCAAAAACAACACAACAAAACCCAAACCCCACCAAAACACCTCAAAAAACCCCACAGACAGCCCAATCCCTCCAAACCAGACATCTGGCCCCCAAGGCAGATATTTACCCATCCGTAAGTTGGTGAGCTGTGACAAAGCCCCATTTTATAGGTCCTACACAGTCATGAGATAAACGTGACCGTTGGTTACAAAGATCACAGGGCTCAGCTCAGAAATGAAGCTGACCAAAGGACACAAAATTATGTGGCCTAGCATAAAAGAACAGGTGGTAAGTAGAGCATCATCTTGCTGATGTGTGAGCACATCAGCACTTGCGAAGTGTGCTTCATAGTGCATAAAACTAAAGACAGCCATGAAGCCGATGCAAAGCCATCTACATTCTGAAGCAGATGACCAGTGCAGTCAACAGAAAAATCCTGAGGCAATATACAGTTTTGTTAAAGAGTTGTGCTTTTTCACTGCAGTAGTTCCACAGCTGTAGTTTAGTTATTCACAGAACATTTAGTTGCACGTTAAAGTCCTTAAACTCACTGCCTTTTCTGTACCCCCCACAAACACATTTAAGAAGCTGGGGGCATGCATATGCAAGGAACTACCTTGCTACAGGAAAAGGGCCAAATCCAATGAAACAAAAATCAGCATCGATAGATACATGTGGGCTGTGGATAGCAGGGTAGAGAAAGACTGAGACAAAAGGAAAGATCTACATAGTAAGGGAACTGTGAATAAGAGAATAGGCAGAAGAGTCCAGAATAACCACAGTGAAAGGAGAAAAAAAATGTTTATCTGTTCCAAATCATAGTGATAGCTAAAGCCGAAGATACAAAAACCTTTCCTCACCACTGCCTTCCCCTAGTCCCTGCTTTGCCAGGCAAAACAGGAAGAGGTGACATTATAACACATCATTAACAGCCATAAGCCCGAGATCTTCCTAGTGGTCCTGCAGTGAGCACTGAGTCCATCTGACATTTTATTAAATAGTAACGACATCCAGATAAGAACAAGAAAAGCAAACTCTTACCCAAATGGAACGCCAAGAGCTCCCAAGGGCGTCACTAGCACAGTTGGGACTGCAGTGTAGGCCAAGAAATTCCCTATTTGACCCAGAGCCACTGTGAAGAGAACCAGAAATAAGCCTTTAAAGCCCTTTGTAAAAAGAAGTAATCAAAACTTACCCAATATTGTTTGGGAAAGACTGACCTAATTGGAAAACAGATGATACAGATTTGCTTAGTTCTATTAATTTAGCACTTAAACAAAATGGCTGGGATTTTTTTTATATTTCCTTATTATTTCTTAATATAGGATTTAAATTTGCCACACAAAAGTATCCAAGTGGGCACAGTGAATAATCTCATTTGTAACTTCTCTTAGTTGAGTAAGACTATTAATTAGAAGCACTCATGGGTTACACTCAAATATCTCAGTGTTACATTTAACTATTTTTATGAGGGGGGCTAAAAGTATAGCCATGTTCTCATCTTTAGAACGTGCACACACATTTAAAAAAATGCACTTGGTTATAGTCCCTAATAGTAGCATTACTTTTTTTGGGGAAAAAATAAGGACAGTACTGAGGAATCTTCTGATGAAATCCTAAGTACATGCATAAGGGCTCTTCAATACACTACATCAAATAACACCACTATATAACACCAAAAGTCATTTCTGACCACTGTGAACAGATCTCTGACAAGTCACAATAACAATGTCAAATCTTATTTTTCTTTCCTCCAATAAAAGTAAATTCCAAGATGTACCACACTATTGCAAAGCACAGCTGTGATAACAGTTCATGCATTCAAGTTTTCAGTTAAAAAATAAAAGCTGGATGGTTTTGCAA
Organism: Dendrocincla tyrannina; assembly: GCA_035047865.1. Lineage (NCBI taxonomy): Eukaryota > Metazoa > Chordata > Aves > Passeriformes > Dendrocolaptidae > Dendrocincla > Dendrocincla tyrannina. Next base: position 85,148,637 of record JAWWMP010000001.1, read on the forward strand.
GTGCTGGCAAGTTTATAATAGATCAACATACTTGTATAGTTACAGGGTCTGTGGTAACTGGCAAGAAGCTTGAGATTGAGCACAAATTATATACAGCTCAAATTTCTAGTTGCTGTTAAAAGCCATTATCAGCATTTAAAAACATTTCAAGAATTCAAAATGTCTATGCTCAGGCTGGCATTGCCCTCAACTATCAAGTATCATTACCATCATCCTGCTCTTTACACCTACAAAGCACTGTGCAAACACTAATTAATTTACCAATTTTCCTCACATTATCAGTAGAGCTGAAGACCTGTGTAACCTCCAGGAAACATGAAGGAGACAAACAACCTTAAAAAACTGCAGTGTGGCAAAATTATACCAATTAAATTCACTTAGGCTTTCTCTGCATGCCGAAGTGAGCCACAGAAGTTGATGAGCAGCATTTCTAAAGCACAAAAGACAGTGGTGGTCTCCCTGCCCCTGGGAAAGCAAGCCTCAGGCTTAGTTTTCAGATCTATGTGCCAAGCTCTGGCATTATCTTCAGGGCATCTGAAGGCACTGGGGCAGATCTTGGATGGAGGATGGAGCACAGCTGGCATGCTGCATTTCTGCAGATTACAGACATTTCCAAATGACTCTGACAAAAGGTTGCTTTTTCGGAGGTCAGGCATCTTAACTTTCTGTTGAAAGAACTCTAAACAGATGGCACCAACAACTATCCAAAAATTAGGTCTCTGAAGCTTTGGTCAAACTGAACATATTGTAAGGCAACTGAACTTTCACGAGGTTTTCTGTATCACCATGGGGTAATATTAACAGTTCCTTACCACCATGGATGACAGACCTGGCCTAATTAAGACCAATAAAAAAAACTCATTAATTGTTACAATCTACCTAATGCTGAGGGTCTTTTCTGCCAACCTACCCAGTCCTCTCTGGACAAAAATTCCTCTCCAGACACATCAGTGCTGTAAGTCAAGACATGACTCCAGTTCTTGCAGGCACTCCAAGCTTTAAACTTGATAAAGAAGTACCAGTATCCCCAAAGTTATTGCAACACAAAACTTGATGCACACTGATATGTCCATATTAGCAAGAAGACAGGAGTAGACTGGGAATACAGAGAAAGATACATGCTCTAAGGCATGTCAGGGGCTTTATTTCAGGCTAAATTCTGCCTGCTCCCATGAACTGAACATCTTTTTGAAACTCATATGCATTAAGGGTATTCCTATAGTGCATCTTCCAGCACAGCTTCATTTTAAAGTCCAGTTCAGGAGCTCCGACTCTGCTAGGAAATGTGAAATAAAGCCCAATCCATGGTGACATACAGGAGGTTTTCTTCCTAAGTGTGGTTTCCATCTGCAGTAAAATACTAACGTAGATATATCCACTATAAAAATCAGCTCCATCTATGCTGCTATCAAACTCTGCACTGAAACTAATTAATTAGCCAATTAATTATTTTAATGCTCACTGTAATATAGCGTACAAATGCTGCACAAAAATGCAAATGCTTCAATCACTCTTTTGACAATTGTATAAGAAGTCCCTTAGCAGAATCTGCAGCCCTTCCTCTGAAGTCCTCAGTAATCCAGTGGATCTTAGGGCCTCAAAACAGTTAGGCAGCGTTATGCTGAGTCAGCATGCCAACACAGACACACTTGTTCACCATCTGAACAAATACTGTAAAAAACCAAGTTGATAGAGTTTATGTGGGTATCGTTAGTCATTCCAACTCCGAATTCTCTGCTTGATAAAATGATGGCAGCTGTTATAATTTCATCCAGATACCTGGGAATATTGCTAATTCCCCAAACAGCATCGTTCTCTGCATCCCATAGGTGCCTACCTGGCCCTTACTATTGCTGTTTGTGACTCTGTTGCCATTCTGAGTCTATAATATCTATAAACAATTCCTCTTGGTTCCTCTGTAAAGCTACTGAGGCTGTGTTGTGAAATACCTGCATCTAGCTACTGGAATAAAAAGCCTACTGATACTATTCCCTTCAGCTGTTTTGCCTTCATTCAATTCAGGCAGCTCTTTTAAGCATGAAATTGTTTTCTCTGATTCACCAGGATAAGTCCTGTAATAAGACCTCTCTTATTTTAACTCCTTCTGCTCAGAGATTACAAATGGGAGCCTCATGAGTGATAAACAGAGACTGATGCATAGATATATTTCTACTTAGGCAGTAGTGATCCTGGCAGAGGAGGAAGCTGACAAAGAACTACTTGAACTCAGGTTAAATTAGCTGAGGACTTTACTTCTGAAGCTCTGTTGGCTTCTACACTTGCTGTGAACTTTGTCCTTCAATGGGATCTAGCAGTTTCAGTTCCTTTAGCATAGCTTTAAGACAACAAAAACAAAAACCAGAGACTTACCGTGTTGCCACAAAACCAGACACACAACTGGACTCATATACTTTTCAAAAACAGCATCAGAACATTTCCAAATAATTCACAAAAAGCTGGACTAGAGTCTAAAAGTGGGTATAATTTTAAGCTTGTGGGTAGAACTAGGGCTGAGCTGAAAGAGGAGAAAGCTAGTTGCTCCCCATGCTCCAGATTCACATCAGAGAATGAACTTGGTGTGAGCAGAGTTTACAAAGATATTAAGGGTAAAATTACACAGATCTCATATCGGCACCACAGAAGGCTACACATTAATCTTGCAGATTAAAAGCAAAACTGAAACTATATCTGTCAAACTAGAACTCAAAAAAGATTTTTTTTTTTTTAAATTGAGGCTGGTTTAGTGCTTTCTGATCTGAAAAATAACATGTGCTCAATGAGCCCTTTTGTGCAGCGTGACAATTTTTAATTCAGCTTTGACTTTTATTAAAAACTGAGCAGGCCAGCATAATCCAGAGACACAAACCATGCAGGAACCCCAAGTCAGAGCAGTGTGTGGCTGCCAAGGGCTGCAAGTACCCAGTGGTTTGGAAATGTGGAAAGACATCTGACTTGTGTCTGTCCCAGCTCTTTGCCTTCTGAAACATCAGCAGGCACGGTAGCCACAGTAAGTGATTACTAAAGGTGGGATATTTCTGAGGGATGGGAATTTCATGCCAAGTGAAGTAAGAGATTCAAGATGAAAACCCAGATTTCCTGATGTTTCGTATCACCCTCTAATCACAAATTCTCTTTAAAAAAAAATTCAAACCTTCTAAGATACTTACTTGCAATAGTGCCAGACCACCATACTATATCTGTTAAGTAGGAAGTACCTGATAGAAGAAGTATAGGAAAATATATTAGAAAAATATGAAATTTCAATATTGGAACTATGAAACAGAATAATTTCAACAGTCTCAGCTATTAAGGACCTTCATCTTAACCCAATTCTTCAAGGCAATTGAGTGTGAGACCAAAAAAAAAAATGGTTTTCAGATTTGGCTTATGTGTCCAAGTGAGATCTTCTTAAGACAATTAGTCAGAAGTTCTGATTTCCAGTTTGAAGTACCTATGTGATGCTAACGTAGTATTCTGTAGAAAAGCATCCGAAATGTCACCAAATGCTTCTGAGGCTGACATTTAAACATACAGATTAGAACCTACTAGAAGAATGGGAAACCTATGGAAACTAAACACAATTTGGATCAGTTAGTTTGCTAATATAACCTCAGTGGAATTGTTTCAGAAAAATTGTAGCAGAGGAATTGTTTTGGCACACAGATTTGGCAGGACCATAGTGTGGGCCAAGCCTGCATTTAAGCATTGGGAAATGCTACGACGGAACTCTCTGAATTCCTGATATCCTGCCGTTTCAGAGAAAGGAGTAAAAACTTTGAGTTGTCCCTTAGGGCCTCACAAGCTTGAGGATGATTATTTTCACTGTCATATTATAGACTCTTGTCTTGGGATATGCACATGTGAAGCTTGCGCACCACATTTTTTAAGTTCTGCTTCTGTAGAATGTCAAGGCTCATGACCACTTCCTAAACAAAAGCATGGCCTCCTCAGAGCACAACCTTCACATCATGTTATGCTTCTACACTTTGCTCTCTTTCTATCAATACAGCTCTGCATATATTTGGGAAGATGCTCTCTCAAAAGCCACTGGAGCAGTAGGCAACATCATACCTACTCTGAAATCCCAAATGAAAGAAAAACACAGCCATCTATAACTCTGGAAATGTATAAAGTATTAAGTGATTGGAAATCACACTATATGATTGAAATGAGATGGAAAATGACTAATGAAAATGGCCAGCTTTAGAGTGGGTGTAATGATTTTTTAGGGTTTTGTTATTGCATATAAAATAAAAACACTGATGGGGGCAGAAATTATAGAAAATATTGACTCAAGTAAGGTAACTCTGCAAAATATTTGTCAATTGCTGCTGTTTCTAACTAGGCAAGTATTACTAATTGAATCGATATTATTGATTCAATAGAGAAGGTGGAAAAGACTTGTTAATTATACAACACCTGCTGAAGGCAGTGGAAAAAAGACATCATCTGACACTGAGGATCTCGGACTCACAGCTCCCACAGCTAGAGGTAAACCCCCACTGCTTCATAACATTAAACAGAGAGAAACCTGGGGTATTTTCCTGGATGCCTCCACACTGAGCATGGCAGTAGAAAGTACCACGAACTCCTCAGCTAGATACACAAATAAACATCGGTACTATCTTCAAAACAGGATGTTTTACAGCCACTAGCACTGAGAAAGCACACGCCCATCACCCGCTCAACTCAGTGCTCCACTGAAAGCTCTTCAGGAGTAATTAGACCCAACTAAAATGCAAAATGGAAACTTCCTCCAGCTGCCTTGAAATGGAAAGTTACTCCTTTCTCTTGTGTTTTCTCATTGTTTCCCTTACAAGAAAAAGATTTGTATTTGTGATGCAAACATGATCTTTCTGTGGATAATAAAAATAGATTGCAGGCATCTTGGAGGGAAAGTGAGCCTAGGCTTGCAAAACAAAGTTTCTCTGAGGCCCTCAACTTACAAGGTCATTGCAGGAAAGGCAAAACTTTTTAGATCAGGCTGCCAGCTGGTAGTAACATAGTTCCAAAGCTTGCTTTGTGCCACTGCATCCACCTTGAGCATGCTAGATGCAGCAGGCACTGGAAATAAACTGCTGCTCTAACAACCATCTCAAGTACACATATATATATACTTACATACATGGATGTATACGAAGAAAATACCTTGCATGTCCTGGTCACTAAAAAGGTTTTTTTGTAAGAAAGTTCCCAGAACCTATGGACACATGCTCATACACAGACACCATCACCTACGAAAACAGATGGCTACTGAACATCGTAATAGAATCCAAAGGCCTCATGCAACCTGTGTTTACAACTTTCCCCTTACATAAAGCAAATTAAGAACAAATAAATACACTGAATTTTCCTATATTCAAAGCATGAAGACATAACTAGCAAGTGCTGTTCAGCTGCATGCTTTGGGGAGTTCCAGTTTCAAAATAAAATACAGAAGATCCTCACACTCTGAATTTAGTTTTGTTTTGGCTAAATTTTCTAGAGAGCACAGTCACTTTCTGAGTATGTTCACCTCAGAAAACAATCATGTGGCATGGGATTTTAATAGGAAACATAAAAGAAATAAATTATTTCATGTTACTGGTGCATCCTTCTTCTCAACAAGAGGAAACCACCGTGTGACTGATGCAACTTGGAAGAGCTGGAATAAACAAGTGACAAGATGCGCGGATGATGCTCATGGCGAGAAACTGGCAAAGCCGCAGAAAGTGGCTGGAAAGTCCCACAAGTACATTAGAAAGAGGGGCCTATGTATGCACACAAGTGCAAACAACACACAGTGTATTCTATATATCTCGATGCATTACAAGACCAGCGAGCTGACCACGCACCGGGGAACTATTGCTGGTGCCCAGGTTCACACCCTCGCTGCTCTCCATCCCTAACACATCCTGCCTGATCCCCCCACCTGCCGCCTCCCCGGTCATGTATCACCCCCCGGCGCCGTGACCCGGCCGTGGACCTCAGATGTCCAACACGCTTGAGGTGACAGGCTGAGGCCGGCGCCCCGCTCCGGACAGCGGGGAGGTGTGCCCCGCTCCCCGGCAGCGGCTGTCACGGCCCGGCGGTGCCCGTGCTCCGCGGCAGCCCCGCCGCACCCTCCCGTTCCCTTTTATCCTTTCCCTTCCCCTTCCCTGGCGGTCCGGCCGCCGCCGCAGCGCGGAGAGGGCTCCGCGGGGCCGAGCGGCGGGCACGGCCCGAGAGCCGGGGACAGCCGTGCCGCACGGAGCGGGGGGAATGCCCCGCACACCCGGGGACAGCCGTGCCGCACGGAGCGGGGGGGATGCCCCGCACACCCGGGCGTGCCGGGGACGGCCGTGCCGCCCGCCCGCCCGCCGCCACCGCATCGCCGGGCCCCACCTCTGCCGCGGGCCCGCACGATCCCCTTCTTCTGCAGGACGAAGGTGGAGCCGTTCACCAGGCTGGAGACCACGGCCACGCTCAAGCCCAGCGACACGGCGGCGGGGCCGGGGCTCTGCGCTGCGCCCTCGCCCGCTGCCGCACCGACCGCCATCCGCACGGCCCCGCCGAGCGCTGCAGGCGCGGCGCTGCCCGGGCCCGGCGCTG
>JAWWMP010000001.1:85155458-85171291 GCA_035047865.1 Dendrocincla tyrannina
GCCCGGGAGTCGGGAGGGATCAGAGCGGCTGCGGGCGGGATCCGGGCGGGCTCCCGGCGCCTGGCCCGCGCGGCGGCGTGACGTCACGGACCGGCGGCGTGACGTCACGGACCGGCGGCGTGACGTTACAGGGGCTGCCGCCTCTGCCGGGCCCCGGCGCGGGGGGACAGCGGGCAGATGGGCAGGGGGATGCGGGAGGAGGGCAGGGAGGGATGCGGGAGGAGAGGAGGGGCATGTGCTCGGCAGGACAGGCGAGCCGCGCCCGGCCAGGGTTTTTCTGGATTGGGAGCAGCGCTGCTTTCCAGCGCGTTCCCGTGAGGTTTTTAACATTCAGGTCCGGTCCCGGCAGCTGCGGCTCCATCGCCTCTGCCCCGGCCAGGCCAGGATCAGCGACATGGACTGTGTGCATACAGACGGAGGATGCTCGGCCGCTGCCGAGGGTCATACACACTGCCCGAAAACTGAGGGATCCGCAGCCACTGCGGGTTTGTCCAGCAGCGAACCCCAGAATCCACATTTATTTCCAGAGAAAAGTTCACTCTGTCCTAATGGCACAGGGCAAGGTGAGGTGCTCAGTCAAGCACCTCCCCTCCTCTCTCCGCTGTCATTCAGGATCTTCCAGGCTGTGAGGGGGCAGAACATGAGCCATCCTGCCACCAGAGAGAGAAGCAGGAGACCCCTCTGGCAGCAATACAGCTGAGCCATCACAGAGCCTCGGGTCTCTCTTTAAGAGAATTGTCTTCCAAAGCTGAAGTGCTGAGCTGAAAACAATCTGCCTTGCTCAGCAGAAATATTTTGTAGCGGGTATCTCATTGCAGTTCTTACCATTTCCAGATTTATATATTGAAATAAATCAATCCATAATGGATTTCTGTGGCAACATCCATCTAGGGAAATGGGTTATGGTATCTCGACTTAACATAAATGAAAGTGGATATTTTTATCTAACTATTGAGTATGGTTCTTGGCATACATTTTCACATTACCAGGAAATACAAGTTTAGAGAAGAGGCAAACTCCTCAAAATGTTTCTCTTGTTGGCATATTTCTCAGTTTGCCTACACTGCTCGAGGCAGTTGTCCTAGGAAGGCACAGGAAGGCTGTGATACACTTTTGTTAAGGCTTAGTGGCAAGATATGTAATACTTAACTGCAGTAGAGCTCATATTTTCACCTAGGTTGCTTCACCAGGTCATTGTATCAATACTTAATGCTATGGAAGAGAAGATTCATCCTTGTGAGACTCACAAGACCTAGAAAATGAGAACACAGGAGGTTATCATGAACAGTAATCCATAGCAACCCTTGGAAACAAAGATAGAGGTGAAGACCAATACAGGCTAATTATAAATATCCATTTCTAATCTATATACAGCCTAGTAACATGTACAGGGAAATTTATTATAGGAAATAATTTATGCTTGCACAGTGGAACAATGGTATATATTTAACAATCTTTGCATCTAATTATCAGGCAAGTTTCTAAACAAAGCTCAAACCTGACCAGTTTTTATACTCAAATCTCTCTCTGGTGTGGTTGAACCAAGAAAAAACAGTATCAGAGATCTCAAGAAAACAGTTTGTTTCTCTCTAGCCATGTCGTTTTAATATCCTACTTGTAAAACTTATATATGCCTTTCTAAAGTATGTATTTGAATAGGCAATTCTAAATATTTTAATCTGCCTTATTCAGTTAGTTACTATTCCACTTGCCATATAATAGGTGTAGTGTTCCTAAGGATTAGTCATAGATTAAAATAATAAGCACAGTTAAATATTAAATTTGAAAATAGCTAGAAAAACAGAGCCAGAGTTCACTAATAATATCTGCATTATACAGTTTACAAACCATTTGGCCCAAAACATAAAGGTACCTCAAAGAAAACTGCTGTTATCATTAGCTGAATGGAAATTAGATGACCTTTCTTAAACTATTACATATATGGTGAATATAAACTTCTGAGGTCTATGTGGTCTTCTGAGACTGAGTTTCATTGTGATAGCATCATTCCTTCTGCCCAAGTTGTGTCATCGTGTTTGTAGTAGAGCAGAACAACATGCCTTGAGTTAGTTTGGCTTGTACGTTGCAATATTACTGCAGTTTTACTGATGTCACAGCAGCCTGATGTCTCATGAACTTACAAATTGCATGAGGAACCTCAAATTTATGTGGCATTTCCCTCAACAAACTCTGTTCCCTTCCATCAGTCTTACGAAGCTCCAGTCTAAGCACTCATAGTACTTTTAGTTCCACATTTGTTTGCCACGTATTGCGAATTCAAGTAATGTGTAAGAGCTGGTATAAAGAGTGTTCAGGTTTCTTTAGCCAAGTAGCTAACACTGCCCTGGTAGAGTACAGGTGTTCAGGATTAGTCAAGAGGTAGGAGTGTATTTGAAGGGCTCCTTCTCTTGGAAGTCAGTGAGCAATGTTGGTAGAGGTTACACAATTTTTTTGCAGGGGTGATGGACCTTTTCTGGGTAGAATGGTTTTTTTCCCTGATCTGAAGGGTAAGAAAAATGCTTGTGCCTGATCTAAAGGAGCGTATTGCTTCCTCTGTAATGATTTGGGTTCCTCTGCTATGTTCGTTTTATGTACGCGACATAAAAACAATTTTTATTTTTTTTTAATTAAAGCAGTTGTTGGAGTGTTTTATCGAGGCTGGAAGAAAAACAGATCATTCTGTATTCGGCATAAAATGAGAACACAGTAGCTGAGCCCAGAAGATAATGTGAAATTCCTTATAAAATAGCTGGGAGAGCAGGGTGGAAGTTTACCAACAGCTGTACCAGACCCTGAGGCAACAGCAGTAAATCTTCTTGGCAGAAGAACTATAGAGATCTACTGTGCCAGCAATTGAAGCAGTACGAACTGAGACTGTAAACTAAATAGCAAGAAGACAGTGGCAAGCCTTTTACTTTTTCCAGCTCTTGAGAACCAAAGACCACAGTAAAGGGAGTTACATGAAGACTCACGTAATGGTCCACTGAACCTAGGCCTGAAGATGGCCTAAAAATCCTTTCTGATGAGCCATCACTGATATGAGTGGGTCCTGTTTTGGCAAGGAAGTCACTTGAATCTTGGTTGTAGTCCAGCTCTTGATTTGCTATGGGCATCCATATCTGTTGATGAGAGAATGAATGGAAACCTGCTGAAAGGTACTGCTCTGGATTCTGTAAGTTTTTTGGCTCTCTGTTCCATTAAGAAGAACTTTGTTGAACTGGACCAGAGAAGAGTCCTTGGGCCCAAATTTGTTCTTTAAAGTCTACAGTGGTCTTTGTAAAATTAAATTGTAGCACTGAGTTCTACTGCACTGTCGACAGTGGCCAAAAGACTGACTCCTCTGGAGCTAGAAGTAAAGAAAGATCAAACTAAATCAAGCTCAGTCTTGATGTCTGAATTTGAATGTCTGAAACTGCAACAGAATTCTGCTTTATATCCTATCTGCAATATCAAGCTCACACAAGCTCCTGTGGCCTCTCTGTCCTATGGGTTACAAGAAGAAAGATAGCCCTTGGAGTACACCAGTTCTCTTCCAAGACAGGCCAACAGGCTGCAAGTCATCCCAATTTAGTGCAGTCTTGAGTGGAAAAATGAGGACTGGTTAGTTTTCATTTTTCAAAGGGCCCAAGGTTGATTCAGTGGAGCTTGTTATTGATGTGCAATTCTTAAAGTCTGGTCTGAATGAGAGAGGCTTGCTGCCACTTGTGCACATGGAAAACAAACTCCCTGCTAAATGAGAGTGGCCATATATAATTCTGCAGTTTTGGAGAATTTTGTCATCCTTCCTGAAAAAAGGGTGCAAGACTGATGTTAGGTTACTGACACAGAAAGCATAGCAGTTGTACTGCAGACAGACCACACCAGTTCAGCTCTTCTGCAAGGAAAACAGTCTCTTCAGAGAGAACCTGCCCTTTGTGCAGCAGGCAGAAGTTACACAGCTAGTTCTGATGTAGTATGTTCATGATGACGCTGTGAAGAATCCTCATTAATTAACATCATACCTACTCACATTTGCTCTGCAGAAATCACTTCTAGAATCCTCTGTTACTAGGGAACACAGGAAAAAGCACAGATTTCCCAGATAATCTTGTAGCAGATGCTATGGTCCACCTACATTAGTTGCAATCTCTGACCAGGACATACTTTTCTGTGCTGATTTCCGGAAGCTGAACACACAATCTTAATGTGATGAATATAGCAGATGTATATCCAGCTCTTTGTCCTCCTATACTAGGAGGGTGGCAAAAGCCTAGCACATGCCAGTATTTTAGCATGAAACTTCAGAGCTAGGTTTCCAAGATACGGTCATCACAATCATCTTAAAAAATGCCCAGGCTCTATCTTGCATGAGGAGAATTTGCCTGTCTTTCCCATATCTTTTCTCAATTAGTCTTACTAATCTTCTGTTTGAGCTAAAGGAAGTGCTGGCTCATGTTTCAGTCCTAAAAATGTTGTCTGTGTGTTATTATAAGCTTTGACGTGGTGACCTACATTGCTTCATAAGCTACATATCAAAATAGTGTGTAGTAATGAATCACCTATGGATGGAAGTCCCTTTCTGTTAAGCTGGTCAGCTGCTGAACTCCATGAGTCAAGATCAAATTTTAGGGTATATCTTGAAGTCTTGGGCAAATAAAATTCTCTCAAGAACACTGGAGGCACTCCTACTCATCCAGTAAACTCACTTGTAAGACCTGCTGGGTACTTCCAACAATATATATATATGATTTTCTACTACATTTTTCTTCAGCAAAACAGCTCTTCTAGCAGAAACCTCAGGGAATACAGCAGTCAGCTGCCTACTCAGAGATCAATCTTTGTGCAGCTGAGTGCTTCCTGTACTCCAAAGCTGGAATTTCATGATGAAGTTTATTTTTATATGGGTGCTTTTGTATGGGGTTTCAAGGCAATATTGCTGGGAAACTGCAAATGCATTACAGTGTATCTGAACTGGAATTTTTTGTCTTCAAAATAAACAATAAGGTACCAATTTCATCATGAGAGTGGCCCATATTTAACTACTTTCCTCTTGAAATTTCACTTTCAACTGACTGTGCATTTGAAAACTGTAAGCCACTGAGCTCCAATTATTCAATTATAGGTGTTTACAACATGCCACCATAGTAATATGTTCTATTTACTAAATATGTGCCTTCGCAGCAGCAAAGCTACATCTCTAACCTCACTCACCGTTGCTCCGGAGAGCAGAAAGAAGCAGTTTGTCTGGTCTGAGAGAACAATGCTCAGATGCTGCAGTTCCCAGCTAATGGACTTAAAAAGGACTGTAGTTGGAGAAATTATGATAGGCTGATGCAAAAGTGATAGTCTGATGCAAACTGTTTCTAGGGAGAGTCTACCAGACACTGCATGATAGAAGGAGTTTTTCTATCAAGTTCCTCTGCTCCAAATCAAGGCAGCTGCAGAGCCAGCTACATTCCTGAGCAGTGACTCTTGGCCAGCTTCCCCACCAGTATATATGCTGAGCACGATGCCATATGGTGTGGCATCCCTTTGGCCAGTTTAGATCAGCTGTCCCAGTCTGACCCCATCCAATTCTTGTGCCTCTACATCCTTCTCACTGGTAGTGCATGAGGAGCTGAAAATTCTTTGAATTAGTATCAACACTACTTAGGAAGAACTGAAAAAAACTGTGGCTTATCAATATTGTTCTCATACTAAATCCAAAACACAAACTATACCAGCTACTAGAAAGAAAATTAACTCTATCCCAGCTGGAACCAGGACAGTATTTAATATTTAAAACTGAGTTTAATATTTAAAGCAGCTGTTTGAGATTTGAAGGCAGCTGTGGTAGTTATTTATCTATGCTGGAAGGAAACTCCTGGGCATGAGGTTAGTCGAGGTTAGGCTCACTGTGATCAGCAGATGTTATGCCACAATCATTGCACATGCTGATCTGCACCTTTTAATAAAACAAGGCTATATTTGTATTAAATGTGACATTAAGATCTTAGGCAATGTCAGAACAGTATTGTCACCTTCTCGGGAGATTTATTTATCGTCTCTGAATTCTGGCAATGTCTATGCTGAAAAGTCATTTTTCATAGTAGTTAAAGGACCTGTTATGCGCTAGGTCAATATTAATGCCCTATTGTACATTATGGATCCCAACATAAAGTGGGGTTTAGTGATGACTAAAATGCTTGGGTTGAATTTGGTCTGAGTTCACACAAAGCTGCAGACAGGAATGCTAACTAACTTAGGTGAAATTGGAAGTCATGTTTCTGGTCCTTAGCAGATGAAGTACTAGGGATGCGGGACAATTACTAGACTGAATTACTGAGTTTCTTCTGATTTCATAAGCTATTCTACTTATGTATTTGGGGTCTCTTTGACATACCTCTGTCTTAGATTCCTTTGATACTGTTTTCTCGTTAGATACTTACTCCAAAGGGTTTGGTCCCTCTCACAGTTCTACTGCTAGTTGTCACAGTGTTGTGTTTATCCTGGATATATGAAGATTGTGACTACTGGCACCCTGACAGCGACTGACTTGTGCACAAAAGGTATTAGGTGCTAAACTGTCAGAATAAGATCTGAGAACTGGAATCCCTGTGCTTAGCTGTCACTAAATTTAAAGTGCCTAAAACCATTTACTGTCTATGTGAGATGTCCAGCAAATATTGTAGGTAGCATTAGTCTTTAGGGCAAATCTTCCTATGTGCAGACTGCAGAGAGATAAAGTGGTCTTTGATTTACATCCTACTATCTCTAGTTTTACTGATTAAGAGTATTTTAGCAATGATTTTAATGATAATGACTGCTGAAATGAGATCTTGTGGTAGAGAGAGTCATGGACGACTGTAATAAATAATAGTGTCTCAGGTCTAATGATCTAATCTTAGACTCAATGAAATTGTGAGGTTCTTTTGTTAAATAAATGCCACTTAAAAAAGGAAACAGAACAAAACACATTTTAAATGGAACCTGCGAACAAAAGAGTATTTTTAAATCTTTTGTTTCAAGACATCTTTCCTTCAAATGAGGCTGCTGCATAATAGCACTGTAAAAGGGAGATAATTGCTACTTCAGCAATAGAACAGCAGTAGTGCCTGAAGCTCCTTCCTGTCTGTGATTTAGACAATAGATGAAACAGAATAATTCTCTACCTTAATGTTTCTTTTGGACTCTGCCTGACTTCAGTTTTGCCAACCCCCAAAATTAATATTTGGGAGTCTTCCCTCTCTAGGATCTTAAATAAATCACTGGTTTGTCTGGTTTTCTTTTGTTTGTTTGTTTTGTTTGTGGTTTGTTTTGTTGTTTTTTTTCTTTTCCCTTTTAACATCTTCTAACTCACTCCTAACTCAGGGACAATGACAGGTGCAGAAACACCTGCCACTTTAGAGTAGGGAAGGCTTTCAGCCATGGTTGTTAGAGTTCCCTCTTCTCAAAAACCAAAAAGCCAGCTGGAGTTTGAGATAGTCATTAGTCAGATGTCTAAAGAGAAGGAAATATGCCAGCTGCAATATCAAGTAGGAAAACAGAGATCTTGGTTCAGGAACCGGAAGATGCTTCACTAATCCTGCACTTCATCCGGGACTTCAACCTGACTTAGGAGAAAAACACATTTGGGGCAGGTTCTTTTTGCAGATTCCTATAGCCATGCCAATTCTTCTGCTGTGGGAATGGCTGAGGAGCATTGTGCCTATCAGCTTTCCTGCACAAGTCATGGGGGTTGGGGGCCAGGCACCAAGTATTAGCCCTTTCTGGCTTCTGCCTTTGAGATGAGTGTGGTCAAGTTGCTGCTGATAGTATAGAGGGATGTAAAGGTTCTCTTCCCTTTAGAGTCTGGGCACCTATATCATAAAACACAAGCTCTTATCAAATTATCTAAATGAGAAAAACAGTAGTAGCAGAATCAAGCCATGGCTTGTCTTGCTACTGAAAGGTAGGCTATAGCCAGGCAGTAGCTTGAGGAAATGGCCCCCCTGCTGGGATGCTGAGATAAAGTGGATGGATTTTTTTTTCTATCAAGTAAGAAAACAGCCTGCTATTTGCAGCAGTGCTTAAAGCAAATACATGTGAACACTTGCTGATCTGAACTGTGAAATGAATGCATTCCAGTTAGGCTCTGAGATTCAGTACTGAGCTCTTCTTAGTATTTAAGACTGGGCAAGTGGATCTACTAACAGCAGCATGGTGAGAAGAAATTGGCACACCTAAATGCCACCTGAGTGTCTAGACCACGAGCCTTCTTTTCTGGTGGTTCACTGTTTGGCCATCTTTTTCCATACAGAGAGGATTTCAAGCAGGAGCACACAGGTTTTTGAGTACACAGTGATTATTCATCGGTGAAAGAAGAGAGCTAGATCTAGCCCATAGGGACAAATAGGTCTAACATCTCTGGCATGCAAACCTCAGCATCCCAGGGCAACATGTTTTTCTTGGCAGTTGTAAGTCACATGGGAAAGAATCAGATTTTTTTGCTCCTTGGAACAGGATAATCCTCTGTCTTGCTGAGCTGCTGTCTTCTACATAGTTTCTGGGATTTTTTCCTCAGTTTTCTAACTTTCACATCATTGCTTTTCTCTTGAGGCCTTGAGTTAATGATGAATATGAGTCAACACTTTGAATTTTCTGTTTTTGTTTTGGTTTATGTGTTCTTTTCTTATCTTGCCTGGCTCTCTCACTTCCTGACAATAATTTTTCTTCAGTAAAGCCATACATCTTAATTAATTGAATGGATGCTGGGCTGTGGGCTACTGTTTATGATCTTTGGAGAGGACATGGCATTTTAGCACAGCTATTGTAAAACTGATAATGGTTGCTCCATTAGGGATCTGGGGAATACATCTTCTGGTAAGGGAAGGTGGCCTGTGCCTAGGGAGCTGCTGAGAGATGAACAGGGGAGGGAAGAAAGCAAGAAAATGGCCTGGGAGCAGAGTACTTAAAAGATTCCCTCTGTGTGAGGAGACAGGCAGCAATAAAAAGCGTGGCTGAGGCATTCTGTGGATTTTAAAAGTTGTAGTGGAAAAACTTGTCCTATTGTCTCTGGTCCTGGTGTCCCTACTGAGTGATACTGGTTTGGTTCTGTGGCTTGTAGCAGTTACAGCCTTCTCCTGAGTCCTTTCTCAGCCTGGCTGTCAGCAGCAAATTTGTCCCTTTCCCCCTCTGCCTTCTGCTTGCCATCTTGCCTGCCATACTCCAGCCAGCACTCACCCTGAATCCATCCAAACCAAGACCAACTCCTATGTGGGAAGAGCACCCAAAATCCCAAACATACTTATGGTGAGGGGGTTGTAGAAAAGCAATCTGAGGACTGTTGGCTCGAAGCATCTTCTCCCACATTGCTGGGGAGGAAGCGGCACTTCTCTGCATTCCAAAATAGAATGACAACATTTGAATGCCCAAATGTCACTGTGTGCATGTATGACAGGGGTTTCTGCTTTGTCACAGGAAATATCTCTGTGGGGCCCATCCTAGTACCTGTCCAGCTCACAGGGAAACAGCTGGGGAACTTGTGGGAACAGATGTTCACTCTGAATAAATCACAAGTATCATCCACTCACCTTCTCTGTCTCTTCTAGGTGGTTGTCCAGCCTATCAGACTTGCCTAGCGCTGGCTTAGGTGTAAATATTGCAGTTCACTGTTATTGATAGGCTCCTGCTGTCCTTTGGTGTGGTGCTCAGAGGTGCTCCCTCCATGAGAGGAAGCCTTAGGTCTATCTCCTGTTACTACGTGACAAGGACTATAATCCACATAATTCATACAAAACCTAAACAGCTGGAAAAACTGTCATTTTGGCTGCTGGTCTTTGCTTGTTATTCAAGCGTTAACAGAGTCCATCTCCTTTTCCAAAGCTCCCTCTCTGCTGTTTGGATTCTCTGTAATGGATTTTTGTTTTTGGATTTTTTTGCAGACTTCAAACTCTTCTCCTGTTCTATTCTTCTGAGTATTTTCTGGTTGCTTAGCTGTGTTCCAATGACTTAACGTTTTTGAAGGGGTGAAACTTTTTGCTTTCTGTTTCCTTTCAGACACTTAAATATTATTGCAATAGGTCTCCTACACCTAAATGTAGGAAAAAATGGGGCATAAGATTGTTTACTGAACTTTTATTTAGCAGTAGTCATTATCTTTGACCCCCTACATATATGATGGAATTAAATGAACAAAGTCCTTGCTGTGAGACTAGTTTTCTGCAGTATGAGAAATACTTGCAAACTGAATCAGCAACTTAACTTAATGTCAGTTTATTAGGCAGTCTGGACAGTTCAGATGGCCCATGTAGGTTAAACACAAATTAAGTTTAGAATGGTGGTTCAGACAAGAAATGCCCAAATTCAGCCTTCCCACGCAATTTTAATATGGCCCTCTGGTGCAAGTATATGCTGATACAGGAATATTGTATCAAAAAGCCATGACTCACTGAACCTGAACAAGAAAGGTAGGAGTCAGGAAGGAGACAATGAGACAGAGGTTCTCTGCCTCTTGGAGAAGCTGAAAGATGTCAGATGACTTAGGGGTCCAGGTGGGTGGGACTGTCATTTTCCTCAACAATGGAATACAGTGTGGAGTGGCTGGACAGTCCTGCTGCCAGGGCCATAAGGGCCCCTGTAGGTATGACTTGCCCTGACCTGCCTCCACATTCGCTGCCCACTGATGCAGCAGCAACCCTAAGCTCAGGCCTGGGTATAATCTATGCCAGAGCAGTGTGTGCTCCCTGACAGCTTCCTGACATGCCTGAACTGTTGTTTATATATCCAAGACTCACCTCAGACCCGATTTGTTACCTTGCCTTTTCTTGTCACCAGGCTGCCCTGTTTGCCCAGCTCAGGGACTGTGCTGTGTTGGTGAAGGCACTGCCTGCCCTGTGGTCACCTTCAGCTCCTGGCTTGCCTTACCCTATGGAGTAGCTGTTGGTTCCTAGCAGTTAGCACAGGTCTTCCAGAGCCTGGAGCTGAGTACCACAGAGCCTGCTCCCCAGGATCTCTGTCTGCAGCAGCCTACCCACTGGCTCCCAGGCTGCACACAGGGGCTTGCCCCCGTGTTTCCCTCTGCTGCTCCTGGCTGACTGCTGAAGCCTTCAGGAAGCTATGGAAAGCATGGGAAGCATGCAAAGGCAGGCAGCAGCAGCCTGACAGGTTTCCTTCTCCTTCACATCCCCTACACCCGGAGCCACCTTTGTCCCCCAGCTGCTTGGACCCTTCAGCTGGAGATGGCCAAGGTGTACAGAGCATTGTATAGTGAGGAGTTAGTGATCCACATAACAGTGAATGTGAACAGAACCAGGTCTGTGCTTTGCTACATGTACAGGTTGGCCTTCAGGCTCGTGCTGTCTGGCACCTGCCCCTTGGCTGCTGGAGAACCTCAGCCAGCTCTGCAATAGCTCCCATGCCATACTGGTGATTACACCACCTGTTTGTCCTTGTCCTTATCTAACAGTGCAGCAAGTTCTCATGTGACCAGCCTTTCTGTTTGACCGTAGAAATGATGAAAAGAGTTATTTTCTTGTATGGAAATCCCATAATAGCTCAAATGATCAAAAAAGTGTAACCTTTTCCGTGGACAGGGTCTGCACAGTGTGCTGTGTACGGATCAGAGGCCCATTTGATGCTGCGTGACTTGGGGTTTCCGGTATCCAAAGGTACATGGGATGATCTCAATTATTCTCTCTTTATTATAGTGTTATATTTTATATGACACTTTACAGAGTCTTAGTGACTTTCTTACTGGCATAATCGTGGACTGGCGTCTCCTGGTGCAAAACCTAAGGATACAGGAATTTTCCAGTCAGATGCAGCTAATCTTTACTGCCTGCCCAGGGTCCCATTCAACAGATACCAGCTGCTCACAGTGGCAATTGCAGCACCAGAAAGCAATATACCCGGACCCCTGGAGGATCTCTGCTATGCCCTACCTTACTGAGCCCCAAAAGAGGGAGTCCACAAAAGCAGATGTCACCTAACTTCACTTCTCATCTCAGTGACAGGATGCAGATGGAAAGGAGTGAGAAAGGCCACTGTGTTGGTGGAAACTCTACCACTCCATTTCCCAGGGTGGGAAGGATGGGGTCTTAATCCCTGTGTCGATTGCTGCTAGTCTGTAGTACTAGGCTAAATTCAATAGCTGAGAAAGTCAACTGGATAGTTTTAATGCCCCATCCTTTATTAGTTTTAGGAGAAAGCATAGCATTATATCGAATTTCTGATTTAAGCAGTCTAAGAGGAAAACCTTCCTAGGATGAACATTTTCCTGTACTTAAAGCTTCATTTTGTTTGCAAAATGCTGCCTCAGTATCTGTTTTTCAGCATATAAGCATGCTGTGAAGGGACAAGGAGATGGGCCTAAGCTCCAGTGTCAGAGTGGGAAGGAGGGGAGGGTTATCACTTGCTACATTTCAATGGGGAATAAACATGGGAGACTAATGGGTAGTGAAAAAAATGATAGCTGTCTTGTCAATGGTAAAGAAAGGAGAATCTCGTGAGCAGGAAAAAGGTGATTAGACTGGCAACTGCAACGAAGCAAGACTCAAAACCAGAAAGAAAATGTGTAGGTCAGCAGTGAGAGGGGGTGATTCTGACATTAAAAATTGTGTACCAGCCAGGCATGGCAGAATTTGGCCTCAAAAGAGAAAAAAAACCCGTTACAGGGAATAGGCTAATCACTGTCACTAACAGGGTGGAAGAATTTATTTTTTTTAATTAAAGTTTGCCAGGTACAAAATTGGCCCAACAAAATGTCACCCAACCATGGCATACAAACAAAATTTTATGATACTGAGCAATTTAATTTTTAAAGGTCGTGGCACTCTGATTCTCATAGCCTGCATTTTAGGTAACTAATAGGCAGTGCCTCCTTTACTACCTTTTCTTAAAAATAACAGATGTAAACATGCACTTTAGATTTTAAAGTCTAAAATGGGCTGAGAAACTGAACAGGTATGAAATGACAGCATAGAAAATTCTAGTACATGTACTTTCTAAGTAAATTATTGCTGCAGCAAGATGAAAGCATTTACTAACTTCATATTTAGTTGTTTCTGGATGCTGCTCTATGCCTGTGATTCCAACACCTCTAAACTTACCATCAGCTTAGCTGGGTATGCATTTAAATAGCTGGTTGAACTGAGATGACTCTCCCCATTTCTCAGCTGCATTTAGCATGCTTGGGAAGACTATGGTAAAGCAGTGTTGTTATCATAAGTCTATCCCCTTTGGAAAAAAAGAGAAATTAGGTTTTTGTCTGACAATCCTACCATGAAAAACTGATTAGTGAAACAGCAAAGTAAATTTTGTGTAATGCTTTCCCTTTCCAGCATCCTTTATTTTTGTTGCTCCCTGTGCACATTCCTCCCACAATGTGGAGCTGTCTCACAAGGGAAATGGGAGAATGGGTTGGTAAATCCTAGACTTCCACTGAAGAGCAGCACTATGCTAAATTCTTGGACAATAGGCCATCATTTTGAAGGGAAAGATAGTTATTAAAAAAGAGACTGTCTGTGCTATATTTAACACCTTGTTCTAATGCCTTAATTATTTTCTATACCCAGTGAAGGAAATCTATTGTTTAAGATAAGTGATCTGTTGCAAATTGTCAGCTGAATACTTCCAGCTCTCAGGGTTCCAGCCCTTGGTTCCCAGGGTTCCCTCCCCTTTCTTGCCTAGCACCGATCTAACTTTTCATAAATTATGGCTCACTCAAGGTCAAGACATTGAAAAGCTCAAATACACAGACAGCTCTTGTGAAGTATGCAAAAAATAGGTTCTTGAATGCATATCTCAAACACGTCATGCTCCTTTCGAAGAGGTAACTCAAAACTCCTTCAAAGGCAAGAGCTGACCTCAACCCCTGATAAATCTAATTTAAAGCCATTTCGGAACAGCTTCCTTAGGCCAGCAGCTGTCTCTGTACTACATGGTTTACTGTACCTGTATAGACTGATTAAACCAGTGTGTCAGTTTCTTCCCTTCCTTTACAGTGAAGAAGGAGAAAGGTGTCCGAAAGACTTTAGACTGTTGTACAAATCTTAATGTGTTTTAATTTTGTGCTACATGATTTGAAAATGGAGAACACCACTAAGAGTATGAAGTAGTATCCCCATGACAGAATTATTTTTAACTTGCCTATGCTTCAGCGTGGGAATATTGCATGCTGTATACCTATGAGAAAGTCATCTTGGTGGGCAGCAGGGAGAAAGGCTGCCTGTTTACCTTCTCCCCAGCTGCTGAGTTTTGGTCATGCTGGTCCTTGTGACAGGGAGGCAAGGTGGCACTATGCCTCCTATGGAAGGACCAGTGGAACGAACTCATGGGCAAAGTGAGGAGAAAGGGAGTCAGTAGAAGAGGAGAAATTATGGAGAGTGGTGAGAAACTCTGGTCAAAAGAGGGAGCCTGTCTCCACAAAAGGCAGTCCCACAACCATGCTTGAGAGGAACGGAAAAGTGAGTTCCCATACACTCTACTCTGGGTCCCTCTAGACTTGGTTAGGAAAACACTGGTCTGTGAGGTGCTTTAAGATTTCAGAGACGTGGGGAAGATCCCACAGTTCAAAGGACATGTTTCAAGTCTTTTTAATGTGGTTCACCTGGCAGATCTGAGGCTGGGTGATCACACAAGATTCACACAGGAGCCATTTGGCATGCTTACTCCAAGACTGCTCCACTGGAAGTTGTAACAGGTGAAATTACAGTATTGCAAACATCATTGAAGTTCAGGTGGGACAAACCCTTAGATGTATCTGTGAGAAGAAAAAGATACAGAGGAGAACAAAGGACTTACTTGTTCCTCTACTGAAAGAGCTTCAGGGCTTTACAGTGCCTGCTGCCTCTGGGGCTTTTACTCTGTTTCAAGGAGAGGCTGAGAAAGCTGTCAGTCTTAGCTGGTACTTTTTGGTACTGTGTGTAAGTGCTCACTAATGTGCAGGAAGTTTTTGGTCTAGTCTGTGCTAGAAAAACTAATCAGCTATGCAATCACTCACACAGTTCCTTTCACTTTCTTATAACTCTGAATGATGTGTCAACCCAAGGGACACTGAGTTAAAGTTAGAGGAGCTTATTTTTCTGATAGATTCCTGTGCTGAGAATTTAACTGTATGCAACATTCATGTTATGCCATTTCTACCTTAAAGAAAACTTTACAGAAGACCTGTTTGGTTACAGAACTAAGGCTTAAAAAAGTAATGCATCAAACACTGAGACAGAATCAAATACATGTGATTCCTTCTACTATTAACGTATGTGCCTAAGAAGAAAAGGCTTAAGAAAAGGAAGGATAAAATGGGAATTTCCATTTGTCCAGGTTCCCTTCAGGCCCTTCCCTGAAGCCTAAAGCATAGGCAGCAGGAAGGAGACGGGAGGCTTAAGGCAGGCAGGGTTAGATGGCACTTAATCATCCCTTGCTGCTCAAGGACTATTTGCTGTCTGTAGATGTTGAAGTCAAATTTCCTTCTGGACCATTTACTTTTCTATTGAGGAGCAGGATTTGCAGGAGGTTTGCTTTTAGTAAACAGGTGAATGCTGCTGGGGGGGGAACAATTGTGCCTTTGAGTAGCTGGTTTTATCTACAGAAGAAGCTAAAAAACAGCACAGGCAGGTGAGTCCCTGATAGCACAGCATGGGAGAACAATGGTGTTGAGAAGGGCAGCCAGTTATGACACTTGCAGCTTCTTACTGCTAGGTGGAGTTAATACATGTCTCTAATACCCTCTTCCTCCCCTGGACAAATAAAGCTAGAGGATAATTACTATTGACACAGGCAAAACTCCTTTCCCTGTTCCTCACAAATAGTCTTTCCACCCTGTCTTAGTTCAGGAGAAACTAAGATATTATGCTAACCAAGGAAATCTCCTCTCCTTTGAATTTAGAAAAAAAAAA
>JAWWMP010000001.1:85171887-85191929 GCA_035047865.1 Dendrocincla tyrannina
TGGGGCGTTGGCTCCAGGCTGTTTGGAAGGAATTCCACCTTGGAAGGAGTTTCCACCTTAGGTTTGAAACTCTGACACACCCCAAAATTCAGTTCCTGTAAAATTATTGTATGAGCAGATGACATGGAAATGAGACCTAGCTGGCTCTGAGACATTAGGCAAAAGGGAGAAATGCTTTTTCCGTTTGTATAATTCCTTTCTTCCCCCCTCAAATTTCAAGTACAAACAGAAGTTGATTTTTTTTTCCAACTAGAATAATTATCTCCTTCTTTTTTGTACTAGAAAAGGAGCTGGTTAACTTGAGAGGATGGAGGTAAAAAATGAAGTCATCCAACTATTTTAATAAGACTAGTGCTGACAGAGGCACTGAATCATTTGTTTTCTTGTTCACAGTGGTATCCTACATATAAATCAATAATTACATTTCTTGGCTCAATCTCTACTGTGACAAAGCAGGAGTAATATCTGACTCTGCTGAAAATGTGCTGCAGAACAGCAACAACTATCAAGTGAAGAAGCATGAACTGTGTAGGAGAGGTGCCCAGAGTGGTGGCTGAGCAGGCCATGTGCTGCTCTCTGCTCTGCCATTTCATGAAAGGTGAGGCTAAAACACACAGTAACTTCCCTGAGTTCAGAGAACTAGGTACCTTCCCTGTCTGAGGCTCCTTCTGAGAAAAAAGTTGGCCAGTCAGCTCCAGAGTGGTTTTGGGGCAAATGTTTGCCACTATTAGAATCATCTTACACAGCCAGACAACCAGAGCGACAGCAGGTGAGAGATTGAGGTTTTTTTGCCTTTCATGCCAGGGATTCATGCCAAGGGATTCAGCCCTTTTCCTGTTCAGGGACTCAAGATAGTTTTGACAGTGATTAAGAATACTTCAACTGCATAAAACATGATTTTAGGCTGAGGCTAACAAACATTAGGATAATGTTCAATGTGAATTTTGCAGTTATAAATGGCTGTTCTTTTTTGATTAACTCTTAAAGGCTGTTGCAGGAACAGCTGCAGTTATGAGATCAGGGAAAGATGAACAATAGCTAGATTTAAATTCAGAGAGCACTGAGTTCCCAAAACAGTCACAAACAAATATATATTTCTCAAAAGCATGATAGAGAATAAAAGCAGGAGGACAAGATGTGATATGACTTAAATTCATTTCCTTCCAGAGACAGCCAGTACTGGCATTGATCCAGAAATGCAGCTTAAAGAGGCTGAAAGAACTATTAAGAAACAGTCTGAAGCATAAATGTGTGGGTGTTTTGATAAAGTGAAAGGGATTCTGGAAAGATGATGGGTGGAGGATATAGGCTGAGCTTCTGATATTATGAAGAAAAATCTAAACCTATTTTTCATTATGATCGAGACTGAAAATCTAAGTCCTGTTGGGCAACAGCTGTGGATAACTCTGTTAGCCCTGTCTCTATCCAGTAGGTAAGGCACTTTCCTGCTATGCCATGGATGAGGAGCTGGTGCAGCAGCACCATTTCCATCTTCTCTGGCACAAAGAAGAAGAAACTCTTACGAGCTACCCCAAGATCTCTTTACCATACTACACAAGATATTTATCCTTGTAAAAGTTCGTAAGTATGTAGGAAAGGGATGCACATTCTCTAGCAGTCTCCTGCTAGAAAGCTTTTGAAGAATTTGTGCCCAAGCCCTGTGGTGTCAGCCTGGTAGTGGTGCAGACAGAGATGCATAATGATTATCTGAAGTAATTTTCTTACAGTCTTCATAAGGTCAGCGCTTTGGGGCTGGACACTTAAATTCCAGTCTGTGAATTATGTAGAGCCTATGTGAGCAGTTCCATCCAACAGCAGTGTGTGTCCCATTGCGCAGGTTGCACCTCTCCAGTGCTTCTCTGATCTCATGTTACCATTAAAATCCCTGTTCTTCTTTTTCAGGAGTCAAAGGATGTGGAATTAGGCTGGCTTCACAATCAACTTTCCATAGACACTTTGGAATTAACAGGTCTAAGTAACTTCTCATAGAGTTATTTGATATGATCTATGCACTGGTTATACAAATATGTCTGGGAATACTTTGGAAATTAAAGAAAGATGGGGTGTTAATGTTGGTCTTACCTTAGGACATCTTATCTATGCTTTTTGGTTAACTTTGTTGGATTTACATTGATCCTAGGCAAAATAATAGGGGAAAAACTGGTAGAGCATTACACTGCAAAAGAGAAGAGATTGATATGAGGAGATTTGGAAAGCTTCCTTATTAAGCAGAATTGGTTCTTCATCTTTTCTGAGAGGACAAATTTGTTAAGAGTAATTGTATATATTTAACAGACATAATTTTCTAAAGACATTAGACTTTGTTTTGACCACAACTTAGTTTTATACAGCATTAGACAAGTACATACCAGATGAAAGAGCTGGGGTGTAACTGAGCAGTACCAAGGTCATGAACATACACTAACAGAGTTGTCATTGTCTAATCCTGGAATAGCATGATCCAATGGCGCTCTGTGCTATTCCCGACCCATAGATAATGAACCTGGTAGATGACACAGTATTGTGTTAAGGGTATGGGAATTTATCAGAGTTTAAATCCCCTTGCATTCAAGCTGGTTCTCAGAGATCAGAGGGGCTGGGTGAGCCTGGGTTTAATTTGTGATGATAACAAATTTAGCATTATAAGTCTGGTTGAGTTCAAAAGGAGAACTTGCATGAGGACAGATGCACAATTAGTGCAGTTTACCAATGCAGTACTGTGGGTCTGATCATATTCAATAAGGACTTGGCATGTTCCAGATTCATAAGCAATGTGGTGTATTGAAGCACCAGGAAAGCAGGTTCAGAATTGTCAGTGATAAATACACTAACTACAGAGGCTTAATATGTGTTGCAATAGGAATTTTAGTAAGAGAGCTCTAATAGTGCTATACATGTATAAATGAAAATTCCCAGGTCTGCTCCAGTGCAGTTGGAAATGCAAAGGCTTCTTTTCAGGAGAAGAGAAGATGCAGTCTGTCAACTGACCGTGAGCAGGCAGAGATGTTTTTCCCCTCCAGTCCTTTCTGTCCTGAAGCCCCCTTTTTGTACTATACATTTTGGCCTGTCTCAGTGGGATGGGTGGATTTTGGTGACTTTGGTCATACATGCATTCCATGTCCCATGTCTCCTTCATCTGCAACCCAAGGGGTGCATAAATTAATATGTTAATGGAGCCTAATGAGCATCTTGGTTACTTTCGATCAAAACTTAGAGTTAATGAAAGAGGTAGAATAAACGCTTTGGTCCTCCTCCAAGTACTGAAGCAGAAGTAGAGTCTCTCTGACTTTCATCAGAGGGTCTTTATGTGCACACTTAAGTCCTTAATGAACCAGATTTATAACAAGGCTTGTTTTTCTCAACCAGCCCCATCAATTCTTCACTGTCTTAAGGCAACACTGCTATTCTGATCATTTACTTCACAAAGAAACAGGAGAACTGCCCTGCTCTCATCATGCAGAGAAACCTATGCTGTCACGAAATCTGGGTTTTGTTAAGTTTGCCCTAAGAACAAGAAAGGCAAATTACCACTTGCAGAAAGTGGATGGGAGATGAGAAAGAAGAGGAAGAGGAAACATATTGTCAAAATCAGTTTGCTGTGAGTAACATTGGGGGACCTTAGTGGAAAAGCATCTGAATGTTGAATCTTGGCATGGCAGAACAAAGAGGACATATGGAAATAGGCAGTGACACAGAACAGGATCTCTTTATGATGTACTCCATATAGCAGACTGAAATAGGATGTGCAGCTCTGCTCCTAATGTTTTAAAAGCATGTTAAAAAGCTAGTGATGTAGAAAAGAACTTGTAAATTATTTGAGATAAAGGAGTATGTCTGAGAGGTTAACAACTTCAAGATCTTACTTTACATCTCAACAGGCAATCAAAGGATCATTTGATCAAAACATGTAATCCCTTCCTCACGGCAAGGGGCATTGATGTTCTTCAGTTAAATGGAAAAAGCAGCAATAATAAATAGTTACTCACTAGAAAGGGATGTATTTCTTTGGTTTTATTGAGCAGTGGTGATAACCTGCTGGAGCACACTCCCAAGAGAAGTAATCAAAGATTTGATCCAACCATGATCTGCCTGACAAAGGGAGAGAGTTGTGACAGCAGGACAGATAGGGGCAGTGGCCTCACTGACAAAGTGTGCAGTAGGGTAAGTATAAACAGGTTAATTCAACAATCCAGATCATGGGAGAAGTCTGAAATGGTGAATCAGGTCTGAGGTCAAGCCTGGAAGTCAAGACAGCAAGTCAAGGTCTGGATCACTGGTATATGTGCTGGGCATGGTGGAGCTGCTGTGTACCTTAGGCAGAGACCAAGGGCAAGACTGTAATCTTAACAGCATGTCTAGAAAGAAGAGTGGTCCCATAGACAAGGTTTGCAGTTCCTATTCAAGGCTGGACCACCGCACCACAGATCAGCCTGGGGGGAGCCCAAGCAGTCAAACCCCCCCAGAAAATGGGGAGGATACACTTGGCCCCTGATACACCTCTGCCCCTTGATGGCCTCACATCTAGGCTGGGTACATATTTGACGCCATCCATATTTGATCCCCAAAACATAAAGTTTTAGACTTTATACTATACTGATAAAATAGACTGGATGATGTAATAATTCTGAAATTAAAGACTAAGGTCCACAGTTGTGTGCATGATCAACTTATAGAAGTTACATTTGCTTAAAATGAGGGAGGTAATAGTGTAACACTGGGAGTGGATCAGAAAACACTTAGTGAAGGAGAACTCTTGTATCTGGCCAGCTTTTTCTTGTTCACCTATGCAAGTGTGTAGTACAGTAATTACAGCCACAGTTTTCTTTAGGTCTGTAATTGCACTAAAGTATTTTATTCATGCCCTTTTAAAACCAGCACTGTTAGGCTTTTCTGCTTAGAACTTTATTGCTTCTAAGGCCTGTAGTTCACTGCCATTTCTTGGTCTATGTTATTCCTTCCTGCTCCACTGTTTTCAGTAGCTTTGTTCTCATGGACTAGAGCACCAGAGTCACTCTATCCTGACTCCCAGTATTCTGGCCACTTCACAGCTGCCCTGAATTGCTGGCAAGTGTCTCCCTCCAGCCTCGGCTGCAGAGAAGCTCACTGACCCTCAAGTGTGGGTGAACACTCAGGCTCCATGGGTGTGTGTCTTCCAGGCAGCTTTCAGGTGGCATTTATTCAGCCCACTGGCTGTGCTCCAGGCCACTGGGTCTTTGCTCTTGACAGACTCAGATGCATTACATGATGCAGTCTCTGAGCCAGGGCTGGGGCTAGTCCAGCATCCCTTAAATTGTGTAAACATACCTTGGACAGAGGAAAAGTGGCTGTACTTGAATTCCAGAAAACTTACACTGTGACCCTTTTTAATAAAAATACACAAAGTGAGCACTTCAGCTGCTCTTATTGCATGGAGAGGCAGAAGACCTCTTGTACAAACAAGATATTTAATTAGCCACTTAAATGGAGTTCTAGTCACCATACCTCTTAGCTTCTTGAAGCTAAGGAATGTCTTGGTAATTATAGAGGAAATATCCTGGTTTGGTCATGATAAGAGGTCCTTCAGTACCATAGAAATTAACAGGTCTTTTGCAGTGTATATTTATTTTGTGCATTTTTTAAAAAACCTGATGCGGTGTATTTCCACCTCTAAATATAAGGGTAGGGTACTGGCAATAAAATTCTGATTATCTGTAAGGCACACAGCCAGAGCTGCATCTCCTAAAATCTTTCTGTCCAATAATGGGCGGATAAAAATCACCCTCTCCTGTCCTTGATCTCCACAATGTCACCATTGTAAAGTGGATGAGTTCCAAAATAAGCAAAACTGTTAAACCCTAATTGTTGTACAGTTTCAAATGCAATGGTTGCATAAATCTCTGGCTTTCCTCCCAGGCATTGTTCCTGTACACCAATAAACCTATTCTAGAACTAGAGAGAGGATTTTCAAGTTCATTGAGATAATCTGAGATTTTTCTTGTAATATTTTTACACACTGAGGTTAAAGGATTTGCTAAAAACTTTTCGCAATCCAGAAGTGATCTCAGCATCAGCCATTTGATTGTTGTGACTCAGAAATTTTTAATTGTTTTTTGCAAAGTACTCTGAAGGTCATTCATCTGCTTATGCAGTATACTGTAAATCCCGCTGAATATTTTTAGCAAAGCAAGTAATTTATGAGAGGTTCTAATCAAAAGATGTAACAATACAATTTTTCCAGACTTATCCGTAACACAGCAGTACAGTAGGACAGAAAATGTTTGCAGAGTTTGAATGATGTCACTTGTGAAGGCAGAGTCTATAACCTCTCATCTAAGTACTTTCTCTTCCGTACAATCTGTTCTGTACTTTACTTAGCCTTGTTGGTGCTCTCTGGTAATATATTAGCTTTTGAATATATTTCAGAATAGATGTTTACATTAATGTCCATAAAAATGGGAGAAGTCTGGGAATAAAATATTAGTTCAGAATTGTACCAAATTAAAAAAAATTGGTGGATATATTATTATTGAAGTCCATAACAAATCACTATACATTAGAGTGATGAAAGTAGTAGAACCTGTGTGGTCTGTATAACTTTCTAATAGTCTTGAGGAAAATCAGGACTCAAGAGTTGTAATCTTTAACTTAGATGATGAATTCTGTTAAGTAAGAAAGATGACTCTATGGGATTCTTTCATTGCAAAAGGCACTGATCAGTGAAAAAATGGATTGTTTGTTACTTTATTTACCAGTTGGGTTGTTCAGGGAGACTAACCATGCACCATTTGTCATTTCTTCTCATGTCCATGGTGGATGTGTCAAGGAAATTCATGGAAGGCTGTTGAGAGCTAAATTTCAATGTAATATTTGCATAAAAGGCAAAAATACCTTAGACTGAAAAATTATATTTACTCTGTATGACCAGCACCGTTCTGAAACAAAACCCTGAAAAACAGCAAAGCTGAATTAACACATGCAAAGTAATTTTCTTTGGCAGTAACTTGTTTTGTCCTTTTCCCACTATTATAATTCTTTACTTTGTTGTAGTAATATTTTGGACACACTAGAATTAGCAACATGTTAATTTTCATTGTCCATTTTGATGGACATTAATGCTTTAAGGTTCAAATTCTAACTTAATTTAGTCCAGTAGCAGCCCTTTCCAGCTAAACTAATCTAACAAGACTGCCATGTAGATTTAATAGCAGGCACTATATGCCAGTGAAGTAAGGCAAAGCATCATTTAGAGTCTATCCAAATTGTCTGTTTATGTGTTCATGGTAATCTAAAACACATCCAATTTACCAAGCAGCTGTAAAAGAACTGGGACTAAAATGATTTAGTTTTTGAATTAGAGAGTGAAATATTAAAGCTTATTGATGACCTCGTTGCTACTGAAATGCCACTTGACCAGAGTCAGCAGTCAGCAAGCTTTTGTTACATGCAGAGAAATTAGTGCTGTGTCAGCTACTGAAATGGTAGCTGTTTGTATAAATGCAAAACTTCTGTCCATAAGTCATTTTGATCGCGCAAAGTATCATTTGTGAAGCCACTTTTGACAGTTATGTAAAATAGTTGGAGTCTGTTTGTTGCTCATCTTATGAAGAGCTAAGGTGTTGACAATTTGTAGACAATGGAAACTTACACTAATTTCTGAGTATGTGAGAAATCTTCCAGAATACATATAACCATGTACCTGGAGCATGTCCTATTGTACTATACTTATAGGCAGGGAGTTGACATAGTGGTGGGGATGTTACCTCAGGATTGTCTCTAATACTCTGGACAAGTGGTAAAAAATGAAAAATTAGGGCATGAGTTGATTGATGTGCAGTGATATTTGCATGGGCAGGTCCTTTCAGTTCATCTCTTTTGTTTCCAATTCAGTTTGCCTTCCATCTACGATTGTCAAATTTTTCTCATCTACTCTGTGAAGTGTTTCTTCTTGTAACATCACTGTGTTAAATGGTGGAGGAACTCCCTGAACTTTTTCGGACTGTGGTCTGAATAACTCCTGTATCTGGTACTCAAAAGGAAAGGTAGAAGCAAATTATTATTAATTAACCAGATAATGAATAAGGAAAGCAGACAATATAGCCTCCTTGGTATTCAAAGACTGAATGAAGTAAGAAAGCAGGAAGACTCCAGAGAAAAATCTGCTCTAATGCCTCAATCCAGCATGGTTTCATGCCAGGGTTAAAGATCAGAATATTCTAAAATAATCAGTAAAACAGAGGTTTCTGGACTTTCTCCTCAGGACAGGAGCATTAAGAGAAAAATCCCATTGTAGAACAGTCTTCAGGAAAAGGTATCTCCTAGTGAAACTCGTGTTGGCTTGAAGGGTTGAGAAAACAGATGACAGGGAGGCAGCAGAGGAGCGGATGATGATCTCTCTTTGGTGAGCAGTGACAGCACAGAAGGAAATGGAATGAAGCACTGTCAGGGGAAGTTCAATTCACTTTAGAATTCACTTCACTATCTTTCTTCTTTGTGTAGTGAGTAGAGAGGTTCTCCATCCTGCTTTGGGGTAGAATGAGTTGCATTTGAGGTGTCTATTCCTTGTCACTGACACTAGAAGTAGTCCAAAAAACTTAAAGTGGATTACATAAGCCAAAATCAATCCTACCTGTACTTTATGACAGTGTAAGTGGGAGGAGAATTGAGAATTACTGATTACAATGAAACAGTATGCTTCTAGAGGATTATATCAGATACTTTTGTATTATATATCTATAATGCTGGGGACACACCTCCAACTACATCGTTTGTACCACTGTAAATCAGTTACATCTGATTTACTCTATGTCAAACTTTCTGTCTGCAGTTGTATTTCTCAGACAAGAAGTAAATACAACTGCAGATTTCAAATGGCATTTCAGCTGTTTGCCCTCAAAACAGGAAGGAAGCTGTTTACAGTGTAACTTGTAAAAGTAAAGGGATCTTTTTACCTATGAAATGTTGTTCATTAATAACATATTAATAAACAACACCATTAATGTTAGACTCAGAACTCTTTCATTACAAATGTGACAGGCTGTCAAACTAGATTTACCTTTTGGCTCTGCTTTCAAATGTAGTATATTACTTTCAAAGCCAGATTGGATTTTCTCAGGTTCTCTTGAGGCTGTGTTAATAAATAATAGTGTCAAAGAGAAAAGAACAAAAACAAGCAACTGAAAAGAACTTCAAATGCCATCCATAATTGAGAGGGTTGATGATATGAGTGACAAAGACTAAAAACTAAAAATCATTATTGTCTCAAATGTATTAGGTTGAAAGTTAGAGTCCACCTGGATAAGAAGCAGGAGCAGGGATCATACTCCAGGTGGTGGAAAGAAGATTTGTATTTGATGCTTTGAAATGCATGTATATACAGAGCTAGAAGTATACACAATTACTAGGGGTTTCATAAATGTTTGTTAAAACCTACCCTGTTTGCAAATAAAGCAGTAATTTGAAATTGATGCAGAAGAGAAGATTCATAGCAGCAATTTCCCAGGCTCTGATTTTCTCAAAGGAATATGAATAAGGTGGGAAAGATATTGAAGGTCTGACATCTCAAAGAGGACGATAACTGGTATGTTGAAATGATGTGGATAGAGATATCTGTGATCTGTTTGAGAGGTGACACAAAACTACTGCTCTGAAGAAAGCATTAGAAGATGGGTCCAAGTCCTCTGCAGTGTTTAGTGGGGTTAATACTCTTGTACTGAAAGCAGAGAAGATAACAGGTGCAAATGCTGTTGGTTGCAACAGTTTATTGTGCTTCAGCCAACATAACACAGTATCAACAGAACACCTAGTGCCGGAACAAGCCAAAGCACGTGTTGTCCCAGTAGATTGTTTTCCTTCCTGTTTGAACTCATTAATTTTAGATCACTAAGATTGTTGGTGTCCCCTCCCCAAACTCTGAGGGCGCAATATACATCATCATGTCTGAAATACCACGTGATTCTCCCTTGAAGATAAAACAGTTCTTGAAATTGTAGTAAATGGGGTGGGAGGCGGCAAAATACAAGAGCTGCAAAAAAAATCCCTTTATAAATAGGCATGTTGGAGAAACCCAGCAGGGATTCTCCGCAACAGTTTTTGCACATCTGTGGAAAGGGAGCTGTGGACAGCTGCCTGATTCATTTAGACACGTAGCCTGATGATATTTTGGGTTGCTATTAATTTCAAATATTAAAGGACAGACCTAACAGTTTGTCTTGATTCCCTTCCCTCCTCCCCCCATGCTGCTCTTTATCCCTGGGCTTGTGTTTTGACCAACCTGCCCTTGACCTTTCTATTCTGCTGTTAATTCCCCTCCCAACACCCTGCAGCCAGGACAAACCATGGCATAAGCTCAACTTGTTCTAACTTTTTTTAATTTTAAAGTAAGTTTGGTTTTTTTTTCCCTCCATGAAGCATTTTTGTATGAAAGGATACCATATGGTGCTAAGTTAACAAATCCTTTATAGAAATACTGCTTCCTTTCCTGCTTAAATGAATAAGTGTTCCTACCAACATTCATAACGGGTTTCCCTATATATTAAGCAATGTATAAAAGCTGTAGTGGTTTTGGCCACCTTTCAGGCTTTAGGAGAAACTCAATACTTGGTAGTTTTTAAATGGAAAGAATTAAAATTAGCATCAGGCTTTCTTCTTATTGATTCTTGGCTAAAAGATACCTCTCATCTCTATCTAGTAAAGTTTCCTCCTGCTGCATCCACCTACCCTAACTACAGAGCATGATACTTTTTTATTTTTGAGATCTAATCAATTTAATGCTTTTTCTCATTTTGGTGAATCACTTCCATTTCTTTCTAAGTCTTCTGCAAAAAACTATGCTTTGCATAATAACTTAGCAAAAACTGCAAGATTCTTGTTTATGTGCTTAAACTCAAAATTTGAAATGTTCTTGCTGTTCAAAGTGCCTGCTGAACATTCCGGCCTCGTTTTAAGTGATCGTGAAGCAGGTTACATTGTCCATTGAAGGCTTAATTTGTAAATTTGAATACTGCTGTTCAAATACTGATAATCTATTTGCATGGTAATAGAATAATACGGAATCATTCTGTCCTCAATATATAGGTCAGTATAACAGTGATGGTATATTTCAATTTCCAGTATAATACTATGTCAATGTTTTCCATTCTTAGCATTGCCTTGATGTTTGGGTGAAATTTTTAATCACATCTTGATCGTTTTGAAAATCTAATATTTGTAGGTGAACAGTTTTATGAATACAATTTAGTACTATAATATATCTTTAGCCATCAAAAGATTGTTAGTTAATCTTATACAGAATGATCCTGTAATTGAAAAGGCCTTTTAAATGCAAGAATTTTCTGCTTGGCAGAATTGTGTTCAATTTGAAAATGATAGAGAGCCTATGGAAGTTGCTATTTTCTACTATATGGAGGTTGCTATTTTTTAGTATATGGAATATACATATATTTTCCATCTGAATTGCTGACATACACATTACTGCATGCCAAATGCTTTTAATTTCAAAAGGTCTGTAATGGATATCTGAAAATCTATGTAGTGTTTACTTGCAAAGTCTCATGAAAATCTGTCTAGTGGGCATACTCAAGCTGGAATTTCCAAAGCTACTTTGCAAGTCACAGAACAACATGCATCACAAATAGTTTATGAAGTGATTATTTTGAATTGATAATTTAAAGAAATAACAGGAACAGCCACAGAGAATTCATTATTGTTGCTGAGTCTAGAGATATAAGATGAAATCAAATCAGACTGGTTTGGGCTGTACAGCAAGAGACTCACTGGATAGAAACACTGAGGCTGGCTTGGGGGAAGCAAAACAACCTTTCTTCTCTGTAATGTGAGACATAACCTAGAAAGCAAGTTTCTGGGCCTGTGTTTTTCTGAAAGACTAAAAACTAGCATTGTTAGCATTGGGTGAATAAAATAAAGGGTATATAAGGCTGAATTTCTGAACTTCAGTTGATGAAAACATTACTGTTTGAACAAGGACAGCATTGACTCTAATATTAAAAATAATTAACTATGCAGAATGTAATTAACAATGAATTCTAATTAGCTACCTGTGGAAATTGTGGCTTCTTTATTGTGATGGGTTTTTCTTTTCTTTTTTTTTTTTTTCACTCCTCTGTGCTTTGAATTGCTTTTCCAACACCACCTCTGCAAATGAGCTGTGTCAGCTGTGCAATATACTGTGATTCACACAAGACTGTTTTTGCAAAGAAAGATTGTCACAGGAGAAGAACTTGTTGAAATTTGGGGTGTAAGTAATATTCATCATTTAAAATCAGAGTAAAAATAGATGGGGAGGGGTTAACCTAATTCTATTTAATGGAGGAACAATACAGTTTTCACACTAGAACTTGCATTGCTGCCCAGTAAAAATAGGAGAGAAATCACCTTGGAAGTGTGGATGAATGTGAAGGATATAGATTGGAAGGAGGATCTATCAGAGAAATAGATGAGAAGTAGCAGGGCTTTTACCACTGAAAATGAGAAAGGAGCAGAAAGCCATGCACAGAGATGGAAGATCTTGTTTCATTGTCCTGAGGAGGTGTGAGTAAAGACAGGACACTGATTGCAAGAGGCTTGGGTTTCTGAACATGAAAACTGCTTCCTTTGGTTATTCTTCTCCTTCTGTAAATAACATTTATTCAGTAAGGAAAATGGCTGGTAGAAAGTACTATTGTGACTATTTAGAAATACTAGTGTACATGGGAAAGGAGGAGAATCCTCTCATGTCCTTACTGTCCTGTTTTCCCCCTGCAAAAAGCACTGGTGTGGCATAATAATACATATTGACAAATTTGAACTGATGGCATTCTTTGCAAATAATACAATAAAGAAGTAAGAGGCCTCATCATGAGCTTTTAATTGTATAAAACTGAAATTTTGGCCAACAATTCAGTTCAGAGAGTACTAAAATAATACAGGCTAATTGTAGAAAATTCTCACTTTCATTGGGAAAGCCTTCATCCCTCAGAATTAAGCCAGGAAATTCTCTGAGACTTGTTTTAAGCCCAGAGTGGACTGGATTTTGTATTTTGTGGATAATAATACACAAAGGCTTCCAAACTCAGTGGGACAGCTCAACGCAATTGGCTCTTGAAAAAAAGATTACAAACAAAACAGGCGTTGTCTTGCAGTGAACAGCTACACACTGCTCTTACAGAGATGGTTTTGTGCCCCATTTGCATGCATAACAATTATTGATATTCACTAATGAGAGAAAAAAATGCCCCACATTCCAGTGCTGTTATAACTATAAAGGATTCTCTAGAGCTCACAATTTAAAATAATTAGTAATTAGCAAAGATTTCATGCTGACACTGAGAAGACTTGCGGGTAGGACTGAATACTATTTCTCTGTAAATATATACTTGCTTATTTTTGGCCTTTTTTAAGGAATAAAAAAAAGTTATTCTCACCATTTGTTCATTGTCTCTCAAGGTTTTTGTAGTTACTGGAGAATGCAAGTGCCTCAATTTTTGACACTGATCTTATCAATACTTATGAAGCCACTGTGACAAGTGAAATAAAAAGAAATATGGTGCTGCCCAGATTGTCCAAAGATACTTCTCTTCCTTCTGCCTTTAGCTTGCTGTGATAGATTTACTTTATTCAATTAGTGCCTGCCCTTCCCCATCTCCTTAAGCCTGCCTGACAGTTTGGCACTGCATGGAGGTGAGGGTCCCATTCATGCTACCAACCCTATGCTCTTCAGCCTTCAGTCCCCATGCGCACCACCATCCTTCTTTCCCTCTACATGCCCCACCTCTACAGTGCCTCACCTTTTGTAGAAGCCAGTGTGGCTCCTCTGCCATATTTACAATAGAAGAGACAAACATTTAAAAAATATTCTTTTTTGAAGGTGTTCTAAGAGGTGGACCAGAAAATATGACCCTTTGGTTTTAGTGTACCTTTCATTCTAATGTATTTACTTTGTGCTTTAATCTATAATGAGTGAATTGACATAGAATATGCCTAGAAGTGTATACAAGTAAATCAGTAACTGTGTCGGACCATGGAAACTAGATTTTCCATGTCCAACCGTTTCTCTGGAAGAAGTAAGAAAGAGGTGCACATATTTTGGCAGACTTGCAGTGAAAGCAGAGAGCTGCAGTTCCTTCCATGTCAGTAGTGGTCCGCCCTGCAGCTTCTGAAGACATTGGTGTCTTTAAGACATGGTCATCATAGAATCATAGAATGATTTGGGTTGGAAGGGACCTTAAAGACCATCTTGTTCCAAGCCCCCTGCCATGGGCAGGGACACCTGAGAGATCAGGTTGCTCCAGGCCCCATCCAACCTAGCCTTGAACACTTCCAAGGATGGGGCAGCCACAACTTCCCTGGCCAACCTGTTCCAGTGCCTCACCATCATCACAGAGAAGAATTTTGTCCTCATACCTAATTGGGGTGTGCATTTGAAAATCCATCAGATCCACTTAGTGATTATCTTGGGTGTAAAGCAGGTTACTTGAGCAAGTTGGGGCACAAAAGATGAAGGCTGGAAAACTGATTCACAGTATCATATAACCCTGCTTTAAGATGGAAATATGCATCAGAAGAGTGGAGCACAAGGCTTGCAGTGTGAACACTTCAACTGTTTGGCCTGAACTTGCCTTCTGAAGTCTGTCAGACCCGTACATCACTTTCATTACCTTGGTCAATCTAAAGTGACAGCCATTGTTACTTAAATAACATCAGAATAACAGCTATTAGTCCATTTAATACTGCAAATACTGTGCATAAAGACAAACTTCAGGTTCCAGAGTCCTTAATTTTTTTGATTATTTGTAAAAATAAAGTTATTTTTAATAATGTTATCAAAGTACTTATTCATGTTATTATACCAGATATACTTTCTCTCTGGAGAATGTGCTGGGTGCCTATTTTTATAACTGAAAATGCCATTTGAGATTGCACCACGATATTACAGTGCATTTCAAATGGAAAAAAAAAATTAATCAGAAGCAAAATCTAAATCTGGAAACACAAAATAATCCATAAATTCTTCACAAGTATCACTAATTTTGAATTTCCATGGTTACTGCACCCAAATATGATTTTTGTTGAAGTGAGTGCATACCTGATAATTGGACCAGTGATTCAAGTGTAACAAATTAGTGAGTTAGGTATTTTTCAAATTATTCACATCAAGAGTGCCTGCAACGGCTATTGCCATATGTTATTTAATAAAAGTAAAAAAACCTCTGGACATAAATGTAGCCTGTCTAAAGATGATCTTCTTGAAGAGCCAAACCAAAAATGGTGGTGAATGTTATACATGCAAAGTATCTTATTTAGATATGACTTGCAAATCATTTAAACAAGCAGTAGGCACAATCGATAGGCACTGTGGTTTCAACCATGTTTTCACAATTCCTTCTGGTATGGGCTCCATACATAGAATACAGAATCATAAAATATCCCGAGTTGGATGGGACCCACATGCATCATTGAGTCCAATCCCTGGCCCTGCACAGGACAGCCCAAGAATCACACCATGTGATTGAGAGTGTTGTTCAAATGCTTCTTGAACTCTGTCAGGTTTGGTGTCTGACCATCCTTTGGGTAAAGAATTTTCACCTAATATCCAGCATAACCCCTGTCCCAACACAGCTTCAGGCCATTCCCTCAGGCCCTGTCACTGGTCACCAGAGTGATCAGTGCCTGCCCCTCTGCTTCCCCTTATGAGGAAGCTGTAGACCATGATGAGGTCTCCCCTCAGTCTCCTCTTCTCCATGCTGAACAGACCAAGTGACCTCAGCCACTCCTCATACGGCTTCCCCTCAGGGCCCTCTCCATCTTCACTGCCCTCCATTGGACACCCTCCAATAGCTTAATATCTTTCTTATATTGTGGCACCCAAAACTGTACACAATACTCAAGGTGAGGCTGCCCCAGTGCAGAGCAGAGTGGGACAATCCCCTCCCTTGCCTGGCTGGTGATGCTTTGCCTGATGCCCCCCAGGACAGGGTTGACCCTCCTGGCTGCCAGGGCACTGCTGACTCATATTCAACTTGCCATGGACCAGGAGCCCCAGGTCCCTTTCTGTGGTGCTGCTGTCCAATGTCTCATTCCTCAGTTTCTATTGTATATGAAGGGTTGCCCCATCCCAGGTGCAGGGTCCAGCACTGTTCTTTCTTAAACTTCATATGGTTGGTGATTGCCCAGCCCCCTGATTTGTCTAGGTCTCTCTAAAAGACTTCTTTGCTTTTAGAGGAGTTAACAGATCCTCCCAATTTAGTATCATTGGCAAACTCGATATCAAAAGTCCTTTATGAAGATATTGAAGAGCACTTGCCCTAAAATGGAGCTGTGCCAAACTCCGCTAGTGACCAGTCATCAGCCTGATGTAACCCCATTTACTATAACCCTTTGTGCCTGACCTATGAGCCAGTTCCTCGCCCACTGCGTGTGTTTATCCAGCTGAATGATGCCCAGGAACAGCAGTGAAACTGATAGGCTTGTAGTTACCAGGGCCATCCCTCTTGCCTTTCTTGAAAATTGGGACAACACCAATGGACCCCAGCATCTTCAAAAGCATTTTCCCTGGTGACCTTGCTAACTAGTTCCCTGAGGTCTGTGTTCTAGAGCCTGAAGTCTGCTCCCTTCATATCCAGAGTTGAAGTTTTTATGGCACTCTTCCACCTGTTGACAGAGATTTTACTTGACTGTTTTGAGGTTGCTGTGGCTAAGATGGCCACCATTCATCACTTTACTCAAGAGACCCTCTTAGTTAACAAGCAAAAAAATTGAGGAGGGCACCTTTCCTAGTCAGCTCCCTTAGTACTCGTAACAAGAAGTTATTGTCCAGATGTTTTAGGAATTTTCTGGATCTGTTTGTATCAGCTGTGTGGTAATCCCAGTTAACATCTGGCAAGCTGAAGTCCCCTCTAAGGACAAGGGTGGTTGATTTAGAGGTGTCCCTTAGTTCCTTAAAGAATGATTCATCATTTTAGTCATCCTGGCTGGGTGGCCTATAGTAGACTCCCATGAAATTTATTTATTTGTCCTTTAATCCTTACAATTCAAAGCAATCTTTATCCCTCTTTGGAATATGTCAATATGACTACTTTCTTTTATTTTGAGTCCTCTAGGTAAGAAAAGACTAAAATATTTCCCACCTGGGTGTGCTAGCTCTTGCTCAGCCATGCACCAGTTAGAATAGACACAACATGATATGCATGACAATACTTATAATTCCCTTAACTTAAAGCTTTTAACAAGTAGGCACTTGAGAAGATTTTTCAAAGGAAAATACTTTTGGTTTTGAAGGCTTGTATTTTAAAGTTTCTAGGAGTAAATTGAGGAAATTGGGTATTTCTATATTTTTATATAAATTTTCAGGCACTTCAGAAACTTTATACAGTATTTTAGTTCAAATGCCTACTTTATCTTGATCCAAGAGAGGCCTGTGAAAAGTGACAGGCTAACCTGTTTGGTCATGGTTGCATTTGTTACTTTCAAACTGAATGCTGGAGAATCAAATTCACTGCTTTATGACAATGCTTCTTACATAATAACAACTAAATGTTGTGTACCTTTGCCTAAATGCCAACAAATGGTCTCAGTTCTGTTAGCATTTCATTGACATTCAGTCTGTGGCTTCACATTGGCCAAAGCCAGTAACATCCCATCTGCCAAGTCTTGTTCCTACATTCCTAATTCCTTGGCTGCCAGGGAACAGGAGTCTAAGTATTGTGAGAAACTTGACTTCTGGTTAATTTGAATTTCAAGCTACTGATACACATCCCCAACAAACTTATGCTGAAGGATGATTATATGCCTCAGAGTTTTTCCCTCAGGTAATCAGTCAGCATTTGCTTTCAGACTCCCATCACTACCTGCTATTAGCAAGTTCCTGCTTTATTCCCCAGCATTGTTCTTCCTTCATGTGTAGTGGCATCACTTTACTGTTCCCAGCCTCTATCCTGGTAACAGAGGATGCAGAGAAGGCAGTTACTGAATGCCTTCTTTGCCTTGGTCTTCACTGACAAGATCGGCCCTCAGGAATCTATGGCCCAGGAGATCAGGAATGTTGGAAGGATAAAGGACCAGGGCAAAGGAATGTTGGAAGGAAAGACTTACCTTTCCTCAAGAAGGGTTGAGTTAGAGAACAGGTAGGCAATCTTGACATGCACAAGTCCATGAGCCCTGAAGGGATGCCTCCACAGGTGCTGAGAGAGCTGACACATCAGCTCACAATCATCTTTGAAAGGTTTTAGCAATCAGGAGAGGTACCTGAGGACTAGAAGAAAGCAAACATCACACAGGCCTGTAAAGGCAATGGAGCACCTCATTCTGGAGGCCATCTCTAGCCACATACATGACAAGAAGTTAATCAGGAGTAGTCAGCATGGATTCACTAAAGGTAAATCATGCTTGACCAACCTGATTGTCTTCTATGATGAAACAATGACCTGGATGGATGAGGGGAGAGCAGTGGATATTTTCTACCTCAGCCTCACCAAGGCTTTCAACCCTGTCTCTTGCAACATCCTCATAGGCAAACTCAGGAATTTTGTCCTGTGTCCAGTGAGGTTGATTGAGAACTGGCTGAATGGCAGATCCCAGAGAGTCATAATCAGTGGCGTAAGTTCTAGTTAGAGGTCTGTTATTAGTGGTGTCCCCCAAAGTTCAATACTGGGCCCAGTATCATTTAACTTATCCATCAGTGACTTGGATGAAGGGACAGATGCCTCCTCTGCAAGTTCACTGACAACACAAAGCTGGGAGGAGTTGCCAATACCCCAGAGGGCCGTGCAGTCCTTCAAAAGGATCTCAGCAGGTTGGAGAGAGGGACAGAGAAGAACTGTCTGAAATTCAGGAAAGGCAAGTGCAGGGTCCTGAACCTGGGGAAGAATAACCTCAAGTACCAGCACGGGCTGGGGGCTGACCTCCTGGAAAGCAGCTCTGTGGAGAAGGACCTGGGGGTCCTGGTGGATAACAAGCCATCCAGGAGCCAGCAGTGTGCCCTGGGAGTCAAGGCCAATGGTATCCTGGGGTGCACTGGGACGAGCATTGCCAACAGGTCAAGGGAGTTG
Source organism: Dendrocincla tyrannina (assembly GCA_035047865.1). Taxonomy (NCBI): domain Eukaryota; kingdom Metazoa; phylum Chordata; class Aves; order Passeriformes; family Dendrocolaptidae; genus Dendrocincla; species Dendrocincla tyrannina. The sequence continues at coordinate 85,190,907 of JAWWMP010000001.1, forward strand.
ATCCTGCTATTCTACTCTGCCCTAGTGAGGCCAGATTGAGATGCGGTGTCCAGTTCTGGGCTCCTCAGTACAACAGAGACATGGCGTTACTGGGTCAGGTCCAGCAGAGAGCAGCAAAGATGATTAAGGGACTGGAGCATCTCTTACGAGGGGCTTGCTCAGCCTCAAGAAGAGACAACTGAGAGGGGACATCATCAACTATATAAGTATCTGAAGGGAGGGTGTCAAGAGGATGGAGCCAGGCTCTTCTCGATGATGCCAAGCAACAGAACAAGAGGCAATGGGCAGAACCTGATGCATAGAAGTTCCACCTGCGTATAAGAAAGAATTTCTTTATTGTGTTGGTGGCTGAGCACTGGAACAGATCACCCAGAGAGGCTGTGGAGTCTCCCTCACTGGAGATATTCATGAACCATCCAGACACAGAATCACAGAACTGTTTGGAAGGTTGGAAGGGGCCTCTGGTGACCATCCAGTCCAAACCCCCTGCCAAGGGAGGCTCACCTACAGCACATTACACAGGAATGCGTCAAGGTGGGTTTGGAATGTCTCCAGAGAGAAAAAGAGAGAGAATCCTGTGCAGTGTGCTCTAGGATGACCCTGCTTGAGCAGGGGGTTGGAACCAGATACCCCGCTGTGATGCCTTCCAACCTTACTCACTCTCAGCAGTGCAGTTTACACATGGCCCCTCAATTACTTAAGCAACCCAAACCCCCTTTTTTGTTGTTGTTTTGTTTATTTGTGTGCCCCCACCGCTAGCTGCCCGCACGCCCTCAGCACTGCGGCGGCCGCGGCCGCGCTCCCGCTACTCCCGGTGCCGCTGCAGGACGGGATGTCCCGCCCCCGGCGGGTCCCCATTGGCTGCGCGCTGTGCGGGCGGGCCCCCATTGGCGGGGCGCCGTGCGGGCGGGCCCCCATTGGCGGGGCGCCGTGCGGGCGGGCACCCATTGGCGGGGCGCCGTGCGGGCGGGCACCCATTGGCGGGGCGCCGTGCGGGCGGGGCTGTGCGGGCGGGGCTGTGCG
>JAWWMP010000001.1:85192029-85278479 GCA_035047865.1 Dendrocincla tyrannina
CGGGGCTGTGCGGGCGGCGGGGCCGGGCCCAGCCCGCCTCCCGCAGCCGAGGCGAGGGGCAGGCACCGGTGAGCGGCGCCGCCGGCCCGGGGGTGGGGGGCGGGCGGGCCAGGGCAGGAGGGGCGAGGATTAGCCGGGGCCGAGCGGGCGGCGGTGCAGCGAGGAGAGGCGAGGCGAGGCGAGGAGGCGCCGCCGCGGTGGCCGCAGCCGCCCGGTGAGTGTGCGGGCTCCGGCAGCCGCCTCGGGCTCGGCGGGGAGCGGGCAGGCAGCGGGCGGGGAGAGCGGCCTCCGCATCGCGGGAAGGCAGCGGAGGGGAGGGCAGGGGAGGAGCAGCCCCCGCGCCGTGTGTGTGCGGCGATCCCTGCCCGGGCGGGGCTTGTGCTCCCCCCGGCGCCGCCGCCCCCTCCGCCGGGCCGGGCCGGGCCGGGCCGGGTGGGCGAGAGCCGCGGGCGGCGGGGCGGGCAGGAGCGGCAGGGCGGGCAGGAGCGGCGGGGCCGGGCGCGGGATGCGGCCGGGAGGGAGCGCGGCAGCCCCCGGGCCTGGGCGGCCGGCGGGCAGGAGGGGTGCGGGTGACCCTGATAATCGCTTTATGTTGGCCTGCGGCTTGCGTAATCTGCGATCAATTATTTATTTCATGCACCACTTGCGGGGCCGGGGGGGCGGCGGTAAGGCCTCTGGTGTGGCTCAGTGCAGCAGGAGGGAGGCTTCCTTCCCACGGGTGCAATAGGGAAGGGATGTGGAGGCTTTTTTTTCTGGGCTCAGATAGTGTTCTTAATGCTTGTTCTTTCCCCCGTGCAAATTCAGGGGATGTGAACGAGGGAGGTCCTTCTTCATAATACATTTTTAAAGATCAAGTGGAAGCCATCCTAGTCTGAACAAAAATAACCTTTTGTGGTTTACTTCATGTGCTAGATTGGTGTTTTTTTATTTTCCTCCTCATTCTGTGGCAGGTTGGGCTGCTCAGCCAGCCTGGAGAGAAGGCTGAAGAAGGAAACATGTCTTCTGATTCTTTTTGTCTATCTGCTCAAGCAAGGTTTGACTCCAAATGGTTGAAGACAGACTTGCAGGTAAGGAGTTTGATGGTCATATTGCGTTGTGACCTTTCAGGTGCAGATCAAGGATGCTTTTAGTCTAAAAAGCTGACGAGTAGAAGACTGCAGTACTGCTCTTGAGATAGTGTGTAGGTTTTTCTGAGTATGCTGATTTAAAACTGGTTTTGAAGAAACACTTATTTTGAGCTGCAAATAGATCTGCATTGTCAGTTCAATCCCTGCTGCTTTGAAACAAACTGGGCTATGTATGTATGTTATCTTTGCATAGTGTCAAAGCCCTTAGTTGAGTGTGTGGCATTTCTGCTGGAACTATAAATTCTTCATTTAGGCTATTGCTAAATGTCTTGCCTGCATATGAACTAGCAGCTTTAATGCATGGGAGAACTGAAGTGAAAGGTGATGGAAATCTAATTTATGTTTTGAAGAATTCAAAATGGCTTTTACTGTAGTTGCTTGTATAATGGGTAGAAGCATTCTTTTAAATTTGCTCCTTTTTGAAGGGAGTTAATTTGTTGTCAAAGATATATGGTTGAAATGGAACTGGTCTTTGTTGAAATGTGCCACTGTTTGGTGAAAGTTTTATCTTAGAAGATGATCTGTTCATTGTATTATGCAGCTTGCATAAGGGAGGAGGATACTGTCCTGTTTTTCCCAATTCAGGCTGGACAATTAAGTGGAAAATACAGAGAAGTAGAGTGGTTTGGGTCAGTTATGTTTGTTTTAGATGAAATGAGTAACTACATTAAGTCTTTGTCTCCTCATCTTCCTTTTCCCAGATGTTGCAAATAGATCCCTTGCCTTGAATAACTGTGCAAGTTCTTGCTCAAAACCCTGAAGTTCTTGTTGGGATGGGCCAGCCACTGTTATTCTTTCGTTACAGTTAATGCTACTGACATTTTTAAAAAAAATTCCATCATGTTACCATATCCCAGAATACATGCTGATAGTCTGAATAGTTCAGCTGTTCATGTTTTTAGACAAGGATTTTTCCCCATGCAGTTGTGATTCGAAAGTGGTCTTTCTCCAGTATTTTACATCAAACAAACTAAATTGGAATCAGAAGTGACAGATGTACCCTAAGAGGTTACATTATTTAGTAGGTCTTGTATATTAATTCTATAAAATGACAGGGCTTGCTCTTTATTTGGCTAGGTTAGTTCCATTTTCATCTTCTAGTCTTACCAAAGTAAAAGTTGGGATCTAAAGTCAGATGTTTAGTCTAATGTGGTGAATAAACACAGTGAAAAACATTTTGGAGATAAGCTTATTAAGAAATATGGAAATTTTTTTTTTGTTTCCAAGAATGTGGCTTCTAGATTACAAATATATTGCTTCAATGATTGTTGAATACAGGAAAATTGTAACTGAAAAAGTGACAACCTTGTTTATAACAACTGCTGACAATGCATTGCCTGTTTGTCTTCTGTATTGTATGGAGTGAAATATGTGACTATTCACGTGATTTGTCAGATTTTTCCTCTTACTTGTAGTACCCTTTTTCTACATCCTTTTTTTCTGTTTATGTAAATTTTGGCAGGAGGGTTTCAGTTGTCATTCAGACTTTTAAGGGTTGTTTTTAGTTGCGTGTATAACTGCAGTGAAACATTTGTCTTTTATGAGACTGTAGTTAATGTGTTGTAGTAATTCCTTTTAATAATAAAAATCCAAATTTGTAACATGTTTCTATGAATAAATGCTCTTATAAGCGTTCTTTATGAGTAATAACAAGTTAGACTCTAATTGTCAGGGTAGTCCCTTTGTTTTCTTCCAATCAAGCTGTAATCAAAATAATGAGATTAATGAAATAAGAGAACAGTGATTGTTTGTCATCTGCTGGACACAAACATCACTTCTCTGGAATCTGAAGACTAGCCAGACTGCCTGGGTATAATATCGTTTTCTTCTTAGGTTAACTGTTTTTTGGTATTACACCATCCTAGAACTCTTATTTGGATTTATGTATTTGGTATTTTGAAAAATATGCCTGTGAATCTTGAATTACATCTTTTTAATGTATTAAGTGGCAGATGTCTTCTGTCAAGTAAAGGGATTTCAAGCTCTGGGGAATTTTTCTTTTACATGATTGACTATTTTAGCAACTGGTTGACTAGCATGACCTAGCTGCATGTGAATTTTTTTATAGGTGTAAATTCTGTCTCTTAATCTTTTAAGCTCTAAGTGTACTGAATATGCAGATTTCCTGCCATGCCATGTGTTTGCCGTCTCAACTATATAAGGGCCTTAGTGGTGTTCAAGAGACTGTCAACAGGAACTGAAAAGATGAACACAGTACTATGAGGGGTTTGAAGAAGACACCAAATTTATGTGAATTGATTAAGATGGCTACATGTTGTTTGGAATTGGACCCTGAAACTCTTCACTTTGCAGCTACATTTTTAACTTTTCACAGTACATCAGTCTAAGAATGAGTAGGTGAAAGTCCTTGGAGAAACAGAATTATACTGGGCAGTTCTTACCTTAGGAGACATTCAAAGATTGATTAGTCTTTAAAACTAACCTTTGCTGCTGCAAAATTTGGGTTATATAGCTAGAATTGGAAGTGAAATGTTTAATTTGGTGGCCTAGTAGTCTCCAAAGTCTGACTTACCTTTTTCCTTTGTCAGTGTTGCCACAGTTTGCTCTTTAGACTTGACTGGCAGTTATTGTGGATTAAGCCAGTGAAATGTCTCTGAAAACCGTTGTATTCTTTTTTTGTCTTTAGTTCAAGATGATGTTGCATTAATAATGTAATACACTATATTCTAGTTCTATGTACATTAATAAGTCTGTAATGTAGTGGTATTAATGACACGTGGATTGTAGCATGGATTGTATTTAATCACCTGTGTGCGTCACTGTTGCAGCTGGCGTCCAGGTCAAATTTAAATGTTCTTGATCAGTTTTGGGATGTTACCGTGAAGAGACAAAGGCAGTGTGATATAGAATGTTATTACTGTTCTTAAGAGAATATCGAAGATACAAATCCTTTTGTAGTAGCAGTGAGCCTGAGGGTTAACTGAGGTGGTGCAAAATGTTAATAGAAGTGTATCTTGACAATATGCTTTTTGCTTATATTAATTTATCTGAAGCAATACTATTATAGGAAGCCAAAACGCTCTACAAAGACCCAAGTGCATCCTGTAACTATTCTGTGGGTTTTTTTACTAACTTTGTGATTTTTGACCTGTGACTGTATGCTTTAGAGCTACTAGTATAATTTTGAAGTGCTTAGAAACAATTGTTTTACTGGAAATTCTAAATTTCCTGGTGGAGCAAAGTAAGTCTGTTGTCTGAAAAAAACCACAAACTGTTACAGCAGCTGAAAAATTGGGATAGTTCAGCTGAATAGAAGATAACATCTGTAGTACAATATGCAATATGGCCTATGACATATATCAATATGTGTAAGATCATTATTAATAAAATAATCCTATGAAGTTATAAAACAGGTGGATTTTACTACAGGCCACTTTTTCATGTGTCATGTTTAATGTAGATACTAGAAAAGTTAGCATATCATTTCAATTTCCAATTTATTTGTTTAGATTTGAATTAATACATTTAAAAACAGGTACCTAATTATGACTATTTCTAGTAGAAACCGTCACATCTGTAGTAAAATCAGTGTGTAATGGGAGATTGTATTTTAATGACTGTTTCTAAGGAAGACACCCTTTTATTTTAAAGAGAGAAGATTGAAATTGTTTATTTAAACCTAGATACCCAGTTTGTAGAATCGAACTGTGCTTAAAGTAATTCTGATTAAGTAGATGTACTGTACTGCTAATTTAGAATCTTATGCAGAGACCTTTAATTAGTGATGGATGAATAACTGAAAACTAGAATTGCTGTGAGCTAAGGGGATGCGTGTGTGTGTTCAAATGATATTTAATTAGGCTGCTTATTCTGGATCCTGTGGAGAACTATTGTGCTTAATAGCAGGAGTTAGAGTGAAAAACTTCCATTTTCCTCTAGTGTGGAAAAAAACTTTAGGCAACAGTCTAGGTGCAAAAGCTGTCTACAAGTGGAATATGATGCATTTTCATTCATTCATAGTTTGCATTGAGTTCATGGTTGGCAGACTGTTTCTGTCATTTTTTGCCACGGAGATAAAAGTAAGCTATTTAAGATGAAAAATCCACCTTTAAAGGTTGCATTGGTTTGAAATCTTTTTACTCTCCCTTCAAAATTGCATTCAGCATTTTGATTTTCATGAAAACCCTACTCTTCAGCATTTAGACCAGTGGCTTTGCTTTTAAGAAGATAATGTAAATAAATATCTCGACTACTAGAATCAAGAAGTTAGTGAAAGTTGCTTTCTCTGTTTTGTTGCTTTCTTGTTAATTTTCTTCCTTGTTTTGGTTTTCTGATCAAAAAATGAAGGGGTTATTTGGAAGTTCTTATAGCAAACTGTGAATCAGAAATCCTGTGTTTTCAAAGAAGATGAAGTTTGCAGTAGAGATTTCTTTAATTATTTAAAAAATGAAGTAATGCTATCTCTCCAACGTAAGTGATTTCCAGGAGGAGGGATGAACACTGTATGTGGAGTGATAGGTTAGAGAAATTTAATGTTTGTGCAAATATTTGGGCTCAGACAGAATTACTGTTCTTCATATGGAGAAAGATGATTTCTAGGTTTGAGGGAATTGCAGAGTTTTTCTTTGTATGTAACTATTAACTGTTAATAAACTTCTCCAACAGAGGACCAGCAGACGGTTACTATGGGGGTGTTCCTAGTTTAACCCCAAATCCACTGAAGTAATGTGGGGCTGCTGAACTTTTCTGTCCTTCCTCTCAGAGCTTTTGAGCAGTATGTTTAGATCTAATGATGTTTCAGTCTGCTTTTGCATAGGTGTGATAAGCAGCTGTGGTTTCAGGGCATGCTTCATTGAGAAAGGAAGGAAGGAAGCTAGGACAAAATACTGACAGACAACAATGAAAAAGGAAACATATTGAATGGATTCAAAAAAAGCAAAAACAACAAAACAGACTTGGGAAGGGACTTAATGTTCTGTGATTTTCTTCATTATTACTGGGATGAAAAACGTTTTTTATTTTAATATATTTCTAAAGAGAAATGTTTTTAAATGTAGCTTTTAAAATACAGCCAGTGGCTAATCTAGAAGTAACTGAATAGAAGAACAGATTCCACCCTCCCCCCCGCCGGCAATTCTGAGGTGGAGATTATTTAAGTAGCTTATATTTTAAATGTTCGGTGATTATGAAGTCACTTTCTTAAATTTCCAGTGCAATTATATAATCAGAAATCCTACCTTAAGCAATCCTTATCCTTTCATATAATTTTTCTTTTCATGGTTGGTTTTTTCGTGAGTTCAAGTTAACTTCCATGAAGGCTTCTGTGCTTTCTGCAGAGGAGTTTATGAAACCACGTCAAGAAAGTGATCTGCTATACCACATGGAGTAAGCTTTCTCTGACTTAAACAATTGACTTGAGAACAAAATGAGAGCTGCTGATTATTCTTAAAATAATTATTAAAGGCAAAACTGTAGTGGTGCCTTAAAAATTCTCAGAAGCTTATGCAGTTATGGTTACAAGATTTAATTTTCTTGAAATGTAAGGAAAGGTTAATGCCAGTGTCTTATTGTCTAGAGTTGATGGGGATGGACAGGAATTTCACTGCCAGCCCTGCTGGAGGATGGCAGCAGCATATGCCGGCAGCCAAACTAGATGCCCCTTGGACTTAATCAAATGTTGTACTAAACGGAAAAAAAAAATACAGTTTAACTGCAGAGATAAGATTAACAAAAGATTAGAGTGGGGACAGTTTACAGTAGAAATTCACTTTAAAGTCTACTTAGGCCCTCTCTTTCGGGTAAGTGAGCTGAGCCTTAGGTCTGTGTGGGAAGTATGGATTTGGTGAGACACACAGCTTTGAAGTGCAGAGATGAAGGCATGATCTGGGGATGAGAAAGCATGACAAATGGTGGAAGGAGCTTGGGGCTTGTGAATGTGAGGTGCGTAGGAGATGGAGGTTGAGAAGAGGTCAGGAGATGCCATGGGAAGGACCAGGGACATTTTGAGCATGGGGAATGAGAAAGAGGATTAAGAACATGGGCCAAAGTTGCAAGGCAGTGGATAATAGTTAATGGGGCATGGAACTGTTCTTGCTCTGGTCTTGGGAAGGCAGGGGGTAGGTGGTGGGGCAAGCAGGGACTTGAGAGGGAGGTTTACGTAGGATACATCCTTCGGTACTGTTGCCAGTTGCAAAAGTTCAGTGACAACTTAATTATTTTTAATTTGTTACCTTACTCAGTTTGTCAAGTTCGTGGCTTTAAACATTCACAAATGAAGTTACTAAGTTATTAGAGGGGAAGGCGTCCACATAAATCAAGCAGTATAGCGAGAGAGTGTTAGACTAAAAAACACAGCTGCTCTTGTGCTTGTAACTGGTATGCCAGAAACTGAAGACCAGTGAAGACACCAAATGCATTTTTTGTATCTTGCACTTCACCACTGATTACCTTGTGAACTGTCATTAAAGAATTTAGTGGAAGTATTTTTTTAAAATTTTTTTAATATAGAATCCAGAGAGATATTTGCCAAATTTGTTCTGAACAGAGTTCTAGTTCTGTCTGACCACTTGGATGTGTTGATAGACTCCTTACAAATGATTGAATGCAAGAGGCATCAATGGGAGCAAAAAAAGAAATTAATATATACTTGTTTTGGCTAAGATAGACATAAACTACTGTAGAAAGAAAGAAAAGCAGGATTACGTAGTCAAAGCAGACATTTGAGTTTTGTATCATACAGTTGACTTGCTGTTATCTTCAGCTGCTGGTTTCACAGGATTACAAATGGTTGAGGTTGGAAGGGACTTCTGGGAGTCAGCTGGTCTAACCCCCCTGCTCAAGCAGGGCCATGTAGAGCCCATTGCCCAGAGACATGTCCTAATGTCTTTTGAGTATCTCCAAGATGTTACAATGACCTCCCTGTGCCAGTGCTTGGTCACCCTCAGAATGTTAAATTGTTTCCTGGTAGTCAGAGGGAACATCATGTGTTTTAGTTTGTGCTCACTCCCTGTGGTCCTATCACTGGGTGCCACTGAGCAAAGCCTGGCTATCTCTTCTTTAAACCTTCCCTTCAGATATTTATATATATAGATGATATTTTCCCCCTAAGACTTCTCTTGTCATGGCTAAACAGTCTCAGCCTTTCCTCATAAGAAGGATGTTCCAGTCCCTTAATCACCTTTGTGGCTTTTTGCTGGGCTCTGTCCTGAGTGCCATGTTTTCTCACACTGAGGAGCCCAGCACTGGATTCAGCGCTCCAGATGTGCCCTCACCAGTGCTGAGTAGAGGGGAAGGATCACCTGCCCAGATCTGCTGGTTACACTTTTCCTGATACAGTCTGGGAAACCCATTAACCTTCTTCATGGGAAGGGCACACTGATGGCTTGTGTTCAGCTTGGTCCCCACCAGGACTCTCAGGGTCTATTCTGCAAAGCTGTTTTGTACCTGGGTTACATCCAACCTGTACTGGTGCCTGGGGCTGTTCCTCCCCAGGTGCAGGACTTCACACTTGTTTGGCTTCATGAGGTTCTTCTGAGCTCATTTCTCCAGCACTCCCTCTGGATGCCAGCATGGACCTCTGGTCTGTCAGCCATTCCTCCCCATTTATGCTGGTTAAGTGATGTATTTCTCTCAGGAGAGTTGTAGATCTTCTGCTTTGATTATATAATTTTGAGATCATGAAAGTAAAATTGCTTAAATAATTTATCATTTAAACCCTCAAACTTTTCTTTCACATTTGACTATCATATATAGCTTATAGCATCTATTTGCTCAAAGGTGAGTAGATTAATAGTGAACTTGTTATAGTTGAAATTAAGTTGCTCTCAGTTATGACAGATGAATTTGTTGTAAATATTATTTCTTAGTTATGCTTTCAGTTGGTTCCTTTGATTATTGAAGCAAAATGAGGCCAGTGTTCCTTTACTTTCAAGCATGTCTCTTTTCTCCCTTCCCCCAACACACATGCTGCTGACAAAATGTTAACTACAACCTGAGTAAAGGCAAAATTGTTTATCTGAAGGCTGCTTATGGTGTAAGCTTCCACATGAGGTATTTGGAGAAGGAGGTGGAACTCTCCGTGACCTGTAGTCTTGGTGGTTTCTCTATCTTTATGCAACATACCAAGAAAATTACTTTGATAAGAATTTGAACACCAAACCCACGGCAGAAGAAATTTTGTTTACTTTCCCAGTTTTTGGTTGTGTGAAAGACTTGAGTGAACTTTGTGCCGTGTAAAAGGATTAGAGGTTAAAGTGGAGAAAACAGTTCTTGATTCTACTTTGCAGAAATGCTTTCAAAAGCAGTAAGTTTTCTGAAATGAAACAGTGCTGCATTATGAAGAACCTTGAATTTAAAGCCTCTAGGCCTTTAGATTATAAACCGTGAGAAAAATTTTCCATATGAAGGTGATCTGAGAATATAAAATAAAATGTGTGAAAAGACAGTTTATTAGAGAAAGATCTTTAGTTTTTGAAAACTATAACTTATTATGCAACCTGTCTGGAGGATTGCCTCACTTGCTGTTTTTCAAACTTGTATTTTAGCATAGGTTAGCATTTAATGGGCAAAAGTTTTTTTCTTTTTAAAAAAAAATCTATCACATGTGAGCCAAAACAAGTGAAACAGTTGTGTTTTGCTATTTTCACAAGAAAAAAATTGTGATAAATGAATTCCTTGGGTGCCCCGCTGAAGTACAATACCATATCTGAAGAAGGAAAAAGTGAACACCATTTATTGTTCAAATATTTATAGACTGAGAACAATGCAAGAAAATCAGTTAATGGTGAATGACTTTTTTCAATTCTTTTTTTTTTTTTTTTAATTAAACCAAATGTAAATCTTTTAGCAAAACACAAGTCTTTGCAAAAGTTCTTTATGCTGTCAAGAGCAGGGACTGTACCTTTCAGTGAAGTGTGGTTACAGTGTAATTCTGGTGCTTCACGATTGATAAATCACACATAAGTTGAATAACATCTGTCTCACACTGTGTGCTTCTTTCCCCTCTTACGTCTCTGATATCAGGGCATAGTAAATGACAGATATATACAATGTGTCAGCTCACATGCTGAAAGAAAAACTACTGACATCTTTAGTATGTGTTTGAGTGGATTTCTGAGGTATGCAATATGAAGTCAAGAAACTACTATGGTCATTTAATGTGTTACAGTGGTGTGAAAGCATGCAACTTGTCTTTAATTCTTCATGTTAACTGAGATAAGCTGGATCAGAAAATGTCTTCCCTGCTAGTGGTTCTGTCTCTTAAAACCTGTACTGTTTATAATTGATAAAATATATTTTATTTTGAGTTATTTCCTAAAGATAAGTGGAGTTCTGTGTATAACAGTAAATATTTTATGGCTGTTGTGTAAGCAGCATCTTTGTGTTACTTCTCAGCTAAAACGCTTCGGATTTGAATAGTAGTTACATAACACAAAGATGCTTCTGAATAAGCCTTCAGCAGGTTTTTTTTTTTTTTCTTAATGTATTCACTCACCACTTTGGTATGCAACGAGTATTCTGTTTTTAGATTTCATGTATTGCTCTCCTCCCTTATGCTATCCTGTTGCAAATTGTAGCCTGGAATTTACTTGGAATATTGATATCTGTTTTACAAAGCAGAGAGCAACATCCATAGAAGAGAAGTTATCCTGGTCATTAGGATTCTCCAAGGGAGATCCAAATTCCTAAATCATTAGGAGACTTGTGTTACAGCCAGTGCTTTTGTGAGCAGTTCCAGCTACCACAGTCCTGCTATTTATTCTGCTGCGAGTATTTGTTCTCTTCAACACTAAGTGTATTGGGAACTGAGCTGGGCTGAGGCAGCCCTTTGCTCCTCCCCCATGTGCAGCTGGTTTTAGTCTCAATCAGTTCCATAATCTGGTTCTGCATCTGAGAGGAGGCGCTGTAGCAGTTGGAAGGAGGAGAGAGGGCTGTGAGAGATGCCTTACACAGCAGGACCAGTTTGAACTGATGCCTTGATGTCATCATATGTTCTGGTTAAGATGCCCAGCTCTTCACTTGCTGGTTTGGTGAGGGACTATTGACTTCACTTCTCTGTTTCGGGACTTTATGCAGCTTGACTTTGAGTAATTCTTCCTGAAGGGATAAATGAGACCCCACGCCTTCTCCCCCACTATTACATGATGTCATCTTGAGCTGTGGATAGTTCTGAGGTGACCAAATCCACGCTTTTCATGAGAATTTGTCACCAAAAGGAAGTTATTTTGCTGTATTTGAGCCTATCTAGAAGTTACTGTTTCACAGTTTTAATCTGAAAGTAGCATAGCTAGAGAATCAGAGTTCCTGGAAGTAATTTAAATCTCTATCATACACACACAAAATGAATATTCCTGGGATACATGTTTTCTTCTGGGACAAAATATGAAATCGGATGTGTTTTAAATGTTAGCTTCAGTTGCCTTGAGAAAAAATTGTTGTATGTAACTATAAATAATGTATTCTTTTTAACAGCTCGCTTTTACACGAGATGGACTATGTGGCTTGTGGAATGAAATGGTAAAAGATGGGGAGATTGTATATCCTGGAACAGAACTAATACAAAGTGGTGAACTACCTCCAAGAAAAGGTATGCATTTTAGTTCTTTTTGTTTGTTTGTTTATTTGTTTATTTTTTCTTTTGTTGTGATGATGGAATTGTACTTCAAATTCCATACTGTCACAGAACTTTGGTTTATCATCACCTGCCTATATGATTTGCAGGTGTTCATGTTTTGAATTTAATGTGATTTCTTAAAAGTGTACAGAAAGGTAATGTCTAATCCTTCAAATGAAGGCTTAAATCTGTTTCAGCCTTGTGAAATTTAACTTCATAACTAGGCATGTTATTATGAGAGAGGCTTGGCAGTGTCTTTTTGTTTTGTATGCTTGGTGTGTTTACAGCTGAAGCCTTTGTTTAAAGGAAGTGGACTGAGGAATGGGATAAAGTCGATACTGCTATTCCTAATTTTGTTTACAATCTTCATAAAGTAACTGAAAGGTCAGCTGAAAACCTGTCCACAATCTGGCTGAGAATATAGTGCTTTTTTTTTGTGTGTGTGTCTTTCAGTGCACTTGAGAGCAGCTCAAACACTGCAAATCCTGCAAATGGCAGAGTAATACATCTATGTAGGAAGATTACTTTGGTGGAGATGGATTTTGTTTTGTGATGGGCTGTGCCAGAATGGAGTGATTCTGCTCTTATCTTTTTTCCATCTTATTGTGGTGGTCTTTTGACTCCTTATTGAGCAGAAAATTAAGCTGGTCAAAAAAAGAAAAGATTATTTTCCTAGTCTGGCTAAAATGAACTCACCAAATGGTCAGATGAATTTTGTCAGTAATTTATAACACCTCTCTGCAATAAATGAGGAGAAGGGTGGAAATACTGCCGTTGGTATCAGTGACGTATTATTTCAGCATCTGTTACTTCCTCAACTGTACTGTTGGATAGAGATGGTATTTCAAACCAGTTATGCTTAATTCCTTATGGAGACAATTTTTTTTTGTACCTATAGTATGCTGTCTTTAAAAATGGGAGGATGAGGGACGTGTTTTTGACTAGAGGAAGTTATTTCTACTGGAAAAAAGCTGTAACTTATGACAGGAGAATAAATTCTGAGTTATTTTTATCAAGAGTATAAGCTTTGTAGGTTATGAGTGCCTGTGTGCTATTGTAAGGACTAGAGTTACGCTCCTAACTGTTTCAGAGTTAAACTTTTGTCTTCCTTCTGCTGCTGGCCTTTTTGAATGTTATTGCTGACACTGGCCAAAAGTACAGCTAATATTACCAGAAAGGCTACTACAATAGTTTCCCATGAAATTGTGGAGGTACTGTAATATATTTGTTTTTCTTTGGATTGGCTAGTTCCATGTATATTACTAAAAGACATTGTAAACTTGACACAATGAAGGGAAGGATTACCCCATAAATGAACTGTGGGAAATGCTCATGAGGGAGGTGTTGTGATGGTTGTGGTCTAACAATTCCACACACTCTGCTTTCACATAGCAAAAAGATAGCATCTATAATAGGAAACACTACAATAAAGTAAATACCTGCTTTACAAATGAAATTGATGAATTGATCTTTTTGTGCCAGATACTTACACCTTTTTTTTAGAGTTGTACCTGTCCTGGTTTTTGAGAGAAAACTATTCTTCCAATATCTTTATAGTTCAGTAGCTGCAGCAAATTGATATATTTGTTACTTATGGTGCTGTAGTGCTTTCACATTACTTTGCAGTAATTCTGAGAAAGCTTATAGAAAGATGTCATAGTATAATTGTTTTTATTTTTTTGGGTAATCAGTGAAATATCAAGTAGGAAATCGCAGTTTGTCACTTCTGTTGCAAAATGTAGAGGGTAGTAAAAAGTAAAGAATCAGAAGTGCTAAGTTAAGTCAATTTTCTGTGACTTCACATTCTCATCCATGCTTGGGACACTTGTTCTGAATAATGATGTGAATTGTTTTTCTTTTTTAATGCTGGATGTATGTATGTACATGGGACTTCAAAGGATCAAAAAAGTATAGGGTGTCTGAGACTGTAGGATACTGTTACTTAAAAATACAGAATTTCTGACAGTTTACTTTTTATAGTGAAGGCTTTTATGTCACCTTGAGGCGTCCAAGCTGCAAAGAGGCTTTTGAAAGCTGTCTTACACCCATAGTGGTGGTGATGTTAAAGGCAGACTGCTGCTGCTTGTTTCCCGTACTGTATTGTGGTGGGTTGACCGTAGCCAGCTGCTGACCCTTCCACCTCCTCACTTGCTGCCTCTTGTCAATAGGACTTAAAATGGAAAAGCTTGGGGATTGAGATAAAGCTAAGGAGATCACTTGCCACTTACTGTAATGGGCAAAATAGTCTTGAGGAAAAATGAATTCAGTTTATTTTAGTGCCAGTTAAGATAGGTAGAATTTGATGTAACAAAAACAAATACTAAAGCACCACCTTCACCTTGCCCTTGCTTCTAGAGGAGTTAAGTGTAGGTACTGCATAGCACAGCTCGCACGTGCTGTTCTTTCCACAACTGGAGGGTGTATGCACTTCTGCATAGATACTTCTAAAACATCTGTTACTTGAAATGCTGCAGTAGTTTAGAACTTAAAATAACAGCTTTTCCAGGCTCTTAATACATAGCATCAGTGTTTGAATTCTGTTACAGTGAAGTTAGCCTTCATCAATGCCATTGTGCTGGCCCTACAGGATTGTAAAATACAGCTATCTTGCTTACTTGACTTGAGCTTTGAGAAGAAAAAGCTCATCAAGGCTATTTTTGGTCAGTGTTAATCAGACTGTATATTTGATTCTGTTAGGCAGTCGTGAATCATAGAACCAGAAAAGTTGATGGTCAGTTTGCATCTCTGAACTTGCAGCTCAGATTGAGTTTCGTAACATTAAAATCTAAAGTATTTGGCTGCTTAGTTTGTACTTAGTTTTTTGCATAAATTATCTACAAATGTAATTCAAGAGGATAGGGAAAAGTACATAAAAATAATGAGATTTACATAAAACCCAGCAGTTTTATATATGCTTACTCCATTGTAACTCTTTCTTCACCAGTGCCATAGCTCTCTGTTGATGTTAAGTGGATTGCTCAGAAGAGACACTTAATTCTTTCAGTGGATCTTAGCAGTGGCAGTAGACTGGAAGAACATGCTATTGATAACAAAAAAACATTGCTTTTCTTTCTAGGAAGAATATGCAACTAGTGCACTTTTTTCTCTCCTATTAGCAAGAACATTTGGTTAGGAATAACCTCTTTGTTTTTTTCTTCGTGGCACTTTTAGAAAAACACGTTTGATAAATGTGTTCAACAGAATGTGTTTGCATGTTTTCAAGTATCATCTGAGGACACAGCTGTGACAGTAATGATGTCCAAATACAGGTGCACTTGCAGCATGGCATGTGTTTAAAAGATAATCAGACTGCCCTCATGAAATTTGGATTAGGATAATAGTTTATATACTGGAAGATATGTACTGAAAATAATAAAAAGTATTAAATAATATTACTCTTACTAGATTTTGAAGTTAGAGAACCATTTCTGTAAAATTTTAAGACACATCAGTCAACTACACAGGTCTCTTTTATGGGTTGCTATTTTTTATTTATTTTTGATTCCACAAAGTTCATAGTTGGGAATTTGTTTTTTTAATTAGCTAGGGAAAAAGCATGACATCATCAGCTTCACACCTCTGTCCTGCCTTTGGTAAACACTGTGGGCTTCCTCTTCTGTTCCCACTTTGCTGAAAGTTGGACCTTTTGCCAGTCTGGTGCCATTGAATCCACAAACCTCATTTGGTGTTGCACCTGCAAGCAGATTAAATAAAGTCCAAATGCCACAAGCAATTCCAGAGATGCCGGCAGAAGTGAAATCTCTATGGTTAGAAAAAACCCAGCATGTGGGAATTGGTGATGGTGGCTGCTGTTCAGACCATGTATGTATCAAACTGTAGTAGTATGCAGACATGTAGGCTGGCTCCTGCTTTGAGCCTGCTCTTTTGTGTAAGAATGAACTTGTTAGAAGTGAGACGTGCTGCTTTTGCCTGCCTCTCTTCTGCTTCCCCTGACCCAGCTGTGGGCTGTACCCAGTGGCTCAGGAATTTGGTGCTCGGCTGTGGATTATCATACTCTCTCTGCTGGACAGAGGGAAGCCTCTGGTAACCCTGTTGGACAGTTTGACTTCATAAGTGTCAAATGCTCTATTGCAAATTCGACAGCTCATTTAAAGAATGCACTTAAAAAAGTAGTATACTAGGGAAGAAAAGAAACTTTATTTCTGATTAGGTTTAGGAGATGAGAATCTTGTCATCTTGACTTCTGTGTCTGGAAGGCTGTGTAAACATGGCTTGCAGATGTTTAGGCATGCATTCTTCCTTCACAAATAACTATCAATTGAAGTTTACATATATATATACATACACATATATATGTATATATGTATGCATACATATAAAAAATCCCTTTTGGCAGAAAATAAATTACTGTTTGAAATTGCAGCTGAAATACTTCCTGGATTTGGGACTAGCAAATACTGGTTTAGAGTAGTTGTGAATTACAGTCCTTGCCTAAAGCACACTGTGACTTTTTGCCTTGTGAATGGCAACATCTGTGGGGAAAGTATTGCAGGCTTTCTCTTTCTGTTGAGAGATTCCTAACAATACCAGTTCATTGGCATGTCAGAGCACCAGAAGATCATACTGCAACAGGTGATAGAGGCACTTGTCTTCATTGATTATGAAATGTAAGTTCCACTTTTAGTGCTTCCTTTTTATCCTCCATTTATACTGGATTAGGTGATGACTATGCAAGATAGTGCACACATGGTGAGCTGCTGATTTGGGAGCTGATTTCTAGTTGAGGATGGTTACTTCATTTGCTCAGTTTTGACTGGCTATGCCTACCTGCCTCAGTTTAAACCAAAACAAGAGAAAGTTCTTTCAGAGAAATGTTACACAATTGTTTTCCCCCACCACAGTATTCCCACTTCAGTCCAAGAAGCATTAAGTTAGATCATGTTGTCACACTGTACCATGTTTTTGTATGCATTGTTCTGAAAACTTGTTACTTTGGCCTGTTCATCCTCCCTGCCCTTCTTTCTGAAAAGTCTTTGGGTCTCCCTGTTTAAAAATCTCTTTCATTAAGCATAACTGAGCTTCCATAATTGTGACGTCTGTGTTGCTGCTTTTGATTTAGACTGATACCAGCTTTGTCCTTTAGGGGACCAGTGGTTTTTTGCAAATATAGTGTACTGTCTTTTAATGTGATTTTTGCCTCATCTCCTTCTCACTTTTTCTCTCATTGCTCCTCTTTCCTGCTCATACAGACAGTTTAAAAAAACCAATCCTCCCGTGGATTTACATACCAAGTTTGTTTTCATACAGTGCAAAGCTTGGGTTCCCACCTGGATTGGTACCTTCTCTATTTGCAGTGAGGAGTTGTACAAAATGACTAACTTTGTAGCCCTTGGTTGTCATCCTTTGCCAATTATCTGTTAAAAAGCGTAACAAGTTCTCTTACAGCTGCCTCTGAAACAGTGTCTTGGCACAGCACTCTTCTACGCACAAACTAAAATCCCAGACCTTGTGAAGTGTATCTCTGGATGTGTGGGTGAGTGGAGGAACAGTGAGATTATAGTGTTATTGTGGAAATATTCTGAACCGCTGGGGCTGAACAGTGTCCTTAGTCTAAGTGGACTCTATAGCTTTAGTATTATTTGCTTGTGCCTTTGAATAGAAACAGCTGGATTGAATCACATTTTGGATGTTGTTATCATGCTGATGACTCAGAGGCTGTTCCTTAGGGTTTGAGGGAGATAGTTGTGCTCTCTGATTGCCACTTACAAGAGGAATATCCAGGCTGCATTTTCTTATTCTCAAGGGACTTAACTATCTCTTCTTTAGCTCACAATCTCAGCTCTAGCATGCATACTGCAGTTACGTCTCCTCTTCCTTTTTTCCTGCTCTACAGTCTTCATCTTCCACCTTCTGAGTACTAGTGTCTGTTACGGGTTAGGAAACACTGTCTTTAATTTAAAATCTGTGTAATTAAGGCACCCCATAAGGGTTTATTTTGGAGGTGCTATTGTCTACAGTCTAGCAATTTTTTTACAAAGAGGCAGTCACAGATTCAGTTACAACCAGATTAAGTATTAATTTTCTGTCAGGCCGGATGGAAAGAATAGCTGAATGTTTTTGTGCATTGTGATAGGTGTATTTTGTACATTCTGAGCCTTTGGTCTCGCTCTGTGAGTGTGAGGCAGGCTGTGGTCAAAGGTTCTGCGTATGGCTACAGCTGGAAACCTCTTGCTTGTTATTATCGTCTGAAATAATTGTAGTACAAATGCATTTTTTTCTGGAGGTGTATGGGGTGAGATAGAAAAAAAGACAAAATACTAGTGTTTATCTGACAAGTTGTGGCTAGGATATTTAGGGAGGGAATCTCGACGCTAGATTGATGTGTTGGAATGGTCAGTTTTAAGAGCGGGGTGAAAATGGTTGGAACTAAACTCTTCAGAGGTAAGTTTCAAATGCTGGACTGGAGTAATTTTTGGTGGTGTTTTTGAAAAGAAGGTCAGGGTGAGGGAAGCAGTTGCTAATGCATCCCTTAATTGCAAGACAGTCTTACTACATATTGAACTGACTGGAGTATGGATATGGAAATCCATATTCCCGGTATGAATAAGGAGAAATGTCCAGCTGTCAATTTTCTACTGTGTTTAGAAAATTGGAACTTTCATGGAGCCTTTGATTACAGAGATGAGTGACTAATGTATGTGTTCTGTCTTTGTGAAAGTAGTCTCAAAAGGATTGCAAATGCTGGTTTATTGCTTGGGCAGAAAATGGTGGTATTATTTTCATTACTTGCTAGTAATTATTAAGATATTAGATACATTACAGATGTTGAATCACTGCTGCATAAAATCAGTGTAAATGCCACTATTCAACTCTCCATGATTTGGAAATTAAGACAATTGCTATCTTTTTTCCTGTGTTGGAAATTGAATATAATAAGTAAATGCTACAGAAATGCGGATAGTTGGGAACAAAATCTGACTTAAAAGTTGCATCCTTTGCAGTACTGTGTTGTAAATCCTTAGCAAGTCTTAGATGATGATACCAGTATTGAATGTTCATCCCTCTGAAGACATTACAGTGGGGGTTTCTGGATTTTAAGGTCACTGTGTTACGAAATGTAAGATGAGACGCAGCACCTGTGACAGCTAGTGTGGTAAAATACTACTTCCCCTCACCCTGTACTGTTAATGATAGACAATATTGCTCTAAGCTTGTGGGCTGGGGATTCCACCTCTGTATGTCTAATCTAGACCTGAATTCAAAGGGGAAGTAGCTTAACTGGTCTTTTTTTCTTCCCTCCCCTCCCTTTTGTTTCCTTTAGATGATAGCACTGAATGCCAAACTGCATCAAAGAAAGAAGAGCAAAACGACAAAGAAAAGAAAGATGAAGAAGAGACCCCACTACCCACTTACAGGGCCAAATCGATTGTTGAGAGTTGGGTGTGGGGTAAACAACCAGGTATTACAGCTGTTTTGGTCATTGTCACTGAAGCATTACATATTCTATATTGAACACTACTTTTGTAGCATCAGGAAGTAATTGGATCAAATGTACTTGCTGACAGATGCATCTGTTAGGTTAGTAAAATAAGTTGGATAAGTGGTTAACTGTGATTTAAATTAAACATTTACTATAATTAATTTTGGATATAATTAGACTCATGACTTGAAGAGTCAATTTGCACCTTTCAGGCTGCTTGAAGAAGTGATAAACTGACTTGGAACAAATGAAGTTACACAGTGAAATGTTCTGATGTCTTCAGAATATTTCTTTTCAGTTGAAGACATTAAAAAGGAATGACTTAGTTTCTGAAGCCTGGATTTTCTGCAGGCAATAATGGTTTAATAGGTGATTTTTGGCTTTGATTTGATGATTTGGTAGATTGAGTGAGACATGGGAGGAAGGTTGAAATGGTTATTTCAATTAACTTTGTCCTGACCTTTGCTGACTGTAATCTTACCTATGGTGGCAGTGGAAAAATGGTTGTGTGTTCACATCTTCATGTGGGGGTCCATAAAATGCTGATTTTGATATTGAAGTCAGTTGAAGTTCGTGGCTGTTTGTTACTGTAGAGCAGCAGTTCATTGTCTAAAATAGTCCATGTTTAAAAATAGCAGATCATAAGAAGCTTCACTTCAGTGGTTTGTTTTACAGTTCTGATGCATGATGTTGCCTGATTCAGATGTTGGCATGTACAAACTTCAGAGACATCTGTTGTGCCACTTGCCCTTTCCACTCACCCAGAAGCACTTAAAGGTCCCTGGGAAAAGTGTTATCTCTTCAGTGCCAGAATCTGCATCTGTGTAGTTCTTTTTTGCTGGGGAAGTTATTTGTTTCTTTTGAGCCACAGGTCAGCTGCCAGTCTGCTGTCCTCTGCTCTGTGCCAGCTAGCTTGCTCCCTTTTCTTAAGGACAGGAGGACAGATGGACTTGGGATACAATTTTGCAGTGTAGGAGGAATGAAAAGAATTGCCAAATTGCCACTACAGTGGAAGTGGAATGAGAATTGAATATGTTGTAGAGATGTAAGCTGAAGGTCACATTATTTTTTATATTCTTATTTAATGTTTGTTGCTGAAAATAAAAATAAAAATATATACAAAATGGTAATCTAAATGTTAAGTATCTTACCAAATTTCTTCCAGCTGACCAAGGTTTTTGGGTTAAGATTCGGCCTTTAAGCTCAGTCTCCAACTATTTCTTAAATGATGGATAAAACAGTTCAGAAAAAAAGGGATGTATGCGTATTTGGAGTTTTCAGAAAGAAACAACTTACTGTCTGATAGTTACTTTTAGTTCTTATATATAGTATGATTTATCGACACATAAATGGTTTATTATTCTAGAAATAACTAGTGAAGACTTTATAATTTGTCAGAAATAAGTTTATATTCTCTAGTTTCTCTAACCATTTGTGCATGAAGTTTGTATCATTTAGCTGTGACATAAAAATCCTTAAACAATTTGTTAGAAATATAGCTAACAGCTGTCTTTTGAGCCATCCTGGATTTTTTTTTTGGCTTGGTAATTAATTTTGAAAAAAAATGACAGAAAATCAGTTGAGTTTTGATGCTTTGTATAAAGGTTCCATAAAATGAGAAAAACTGTTTTAAGCATTTCTTCTGTCTTCCTTCAAAAAATAAGCTTTTAAACATTTGCCTATCAAAACTATGAAGGAACTTTTGAAAAGGAGAATTGTTTCTTAAATATGTTGTTGCTGATCAAGTAAGAATTAAAGACTTATTATGTTTTCATTGATGTTTTATATACCCTTACAAATGAGGTATGATTTGGAGTTACGTTACAAAAAGAACTGAAGAGGCAGTTAAAGTCTGTGTTTCAGGTCCATATCCTGAAGTATTTCTACTGAGTTTAATGATTTACAGTCTTACATTATGAAAATATCATATACAGTGTCTAAGACCTAGTTGCTGTGTTTTAGAAGTGCTGTAATAAACTCTTACGCTAAGTGTAGAGGATCATGCTATTGAACTTCAACAGGCTGATCTAGGTCAGTGGGCCTTGTGACATCCCGTCCCCAGGGTCTTAGTATTCCAAGTACTGTAAAAATGTGTAATATAGTAATAAATACATGGGTAAGTCATTATTTGACTTTCAGATGTTGTTCCTTCTCTTTTGCATCTTACTTTTTTCCATTTCATACTCAGCTCTTTTCTGATAGTACTGTTGAACTATTCAAGCCTCATTTTTGACATGAGTGCTCTTTTAAAATGTCATCTCCCTGTTGTATTTATACCACATTGAGTATGTACAAAAAGCAGTTCTGATTCTTCCATCAGTTTTCTCTTCTGGAGATACTTGGTTTTTAGCATGTCACGTGATCTGGAGAGAAGTCAGGTGTTCAGCCCTAGGTAGGGGAGAAAAAGAGGCAACCCTTTGAAGTGGTTATCAGAAAATAGAGTGCTATTTAATTTTCTTGGCTTTCTTTTTCATCATAATATGTGTAAGGTTGGCTATATTGAGCCAAACCCAAGGACAGTCTACTCCCATGTCCTGACAGCAAAAGGCGTAATAGCAGTAGCCAAGCAAATAATGAGGTTCCATGTTTATGCTACATTGTCTGTAGCCTATAGTCCTTGAGACAGAAGTGGTGGTATGTGGCAGTGAGAATGTGCATTTGAATTCCAGCCACCTCCCCATTTTATTTTCCTGGAACATATGTGTGCATGGTGTAACTTAATGTTTTTAATATATCTATATTTAATATTTTTGATACAGATTTTTCCATTAACTTGTCTAACCCCTTTGGAACGTTCTGAACTTTTAGCATCCACAGCTGTGTGTAGCAAGGAGCTTTGTAATTCATCTGTTCATTGTATGAATATTCATCTTCTAGTCCTTGCCTTGATTTTGGCATTTGTTTGT
Source organism: Dendrocincla tyrannina (assembly GCA_035047865.1). NCBI lineage: Eukaryota > Metazoa > Chordata > Aves > Passeriformes > Dendrocolaptidae > Dendrocincla > Dendrocincla tyrannina. Next base: position 85,214,077 of record JAWWMP010000001.1, read on the forward strand.
TTTGCCTAATGCTCTGTTGTTCTTGCAGTGGAAGAGACACTGAGCAGTTGTTCCTTATGTGTCTTCTCCAACACTGGTGGGGTGGCTTCTTCGTGTTTTAACAATGTCATAATCACCCCCCAGTTGTATCTTTCCCTCACCAGAGATCTTATTTCATGCAAGTTCTTTGCATACAGAAGCTGTTCTAAACTTAGTTCTTTCCCCTCATTTTTTTTCTGGCTTTTTTTTTTTGTCTTTATTTTTGTGCCAGGGAAGGTAGATTGGGAACTGTATATACTACTTCAGCTGTGGGTACCTCATGGGTTTCATAAGGTGATATAATGATCTCTGGTTTTCATTCTGTCTGTCTTGATACTCTGTTTTTCCAGCTGCTGTTGTACAACAAACTGATTTCTCCTTGGATTTATCCTGCTGTAGTGCCAAGATTTTATTCCTGAGTGGAAGGTTGCTTGGAGCCCTTTTAATAGGGAAAATGGGGATTTTTGTCTTCCTTGCTCATCAGTGCACATCTAACATTTTACTGCTGACTAATTTAAGTGCCTGCATGTTTTTGCAGTTGGTTGTCATCTTTAATGTTGTAGTACCAACAGACTTAACGACCTAAATATTTGTCTCCATTTTCACCCAGTTTTACATGTTTCCGTGGGACTTGCTGTTGTTGTCACTCCTAGTATATACTGGCTATTTATTCATATGCCTTGATGCATTCCATATGTATCTCTATCAGTGTTAAGGTTTAGAGCCCTTAACTTTTAATATATATTGCTGTTGGGTGTTTAGAAATGTTTTCAGTGCACACCATACCTTCATAGATATAAAATCTGAGAGATTTGAGTATTTTTGACTTTTATCCAAAAGTGCAGTTTGCCCCTTTTTGTTTTGGTAGTATTTTGGTTTTGTTTGTTTGTTTTTTCTGTTTTGCCTTTTTTTTGGTCTTGGAAGGACTAACTAAATCTTTCTCAAAGCTTAAAATTGTAGAGCCAGGTCACTTTGTGTGTATTTAGTTGAGTATTTAATACCACTTGACATCAGGTAATTTTTATTTTTTGAAAAGAATTTGAAACAGTTCTACTCGTGCAACAACTATGTGTCTAAAAACTGAGCTTTAAAAAACAAATTATCATTCAAATTCACTGTAATCTGATTGAATTTTTCTTACGTTTAAGATGCTAACTATTGCATGCTTACAGACTAAGTTAGTTTAAAGTCACCTTAATTTCTGCCTGACTAGAAAATGCCACTTTCTACTTGGAAGTTTCAGTAGGGGTGCTCCTATTCTGTTTCCTCTCAGGACAAGAAAGTAAATGAGGAAATAATGCAAACATCCTTAAATGAATAAGCAATATGCAGTTACAGGGGGGATATGGTTTTCTTGTGTAGTCAGATCTGGTTTGCATTAACGGTGTGTTAATCTATTATGCTGGTAAATCAGTGTCATGGCATTGCACTTCTGGAGTTTCCTCACGTGTGAGTGAGGGCTTGTTTACAGACTGTGCTGCATCTTGTTTTTCCGATATCGGTAGCACAGCTGCTTGCGCCAAGAAATATTTTAGAGGCAGTACCAAAGAGGGAAGATTAAAATTAACCATGTTGTTTCAGGGAGCTGTTGTTGAGTTACCTGTCATTACCTACTGCAGTTGAATCTTCCTGTGCTTGGTTTGTGAGAGAGAAGGATGTAGGCAGAACTTCCATCCTGTAATGGCTTTAGTTACATGATTAAATCTAAATTTGTACTGTGTACAAAAGTAATGAAACAGTAGTCATGGCATATAAAAAGACCTGCTTTTAACCTTCTTTATTGTAGTATTTTCTGCTTTTATGAAATTTCTTGATCAATACTTCTAAATTTAGATTTACAAATGCGGAGTCAAAGGATGAATCCCTGTTTGGCTTTTTTTGTCTTTTACTTTTTTACCACTAGAAACTGATTTTAACCTACCTTCACATCACCATCCCATTCCGTTCCCTCTGCCCCAGCATAAAACCACTTTTTGAGCTCTAAGTAAATGTTGGTTGTTTCTTATAGCCTTAAGGCATGTATGTATATGTGCATTTTTACACAGAGGAATTTCAGTTTTTGCTCTTTTGTACTGTGCATCACAAGCATTTGAACATCAATTTAAAAAAGTTTTGCTGATGATTTTGAACTTGGAAAATTACAGAAGTGTAGAATATGCTGAATTGGAAGGAAACCATCAAGATTGAGTCCAACTCCTGGCCCTGTGCAGGACACCCCAAGAACCAGACCACATGTCGGGGAGGACTGTCCAAATTTTTCTTAAACTCAGAGAGGCTTGGTGCTGTGACCACTTCCCTGAGGAGCCTGTTCCAATGCTCAACCACCCTCTGGGTGAAAAACTTTTTCCTGATGTTCAACCTAAACCTCCTCTGACTCCATTTCTTGCCGTTAATCTTTGAGTCCTGTTGCTGATCATGAGAGTGAAGAGATCAGTGCCTGCCCCTCCTCTTCCACTCAAAAGGAGGTTGTAACTGCATTGAGGTCTCCCCTCAGTCTCCTCTTCTCCAGGCTGAACAGACCAAGTGACCTCAGCTGCTCCTCATAAGTCTTCCCCTCCAGACCCTTCACCATCTTGTGCATCCAGTCACATAATGAGATGCATTCTGAATGCATATGCAACTAATATTCGCCTGCTGAATACTAATCAAGTGTAGTCTGATGGTGGTCATCTTTTGAGTAAGAGACCAGACAGCAGAAATCTAAAAGCTAAGTGCCCTTTAGACATTGTATTCTTTGTTGGTACAAAATAACTTTGGGAGCATATTTAGGTTGGTTTCTGAAGGAGATTATGTGTATGTGATTGCATTTTTGTCCTTCCCTCTAACTCTTGAATTAATTCATTCTAAAGGCTTAAAGGGTCATTAGAAGCCTATTAAGCCAAGCCAACTGCATCCTTTATCTCTTCTTTGTCTAGTGGAAATAGCATGTAGTGGAAGGGGAAAGAGGAGACAAAATATAAAATCCTCTAAGAAATTAGAGCACATTAGTTCTGCTGGTGATAGGAATGTGTGCTCATTATTACAGTAGGTTCCTGCCAAATTCTGTTTGAAATGTGTTTTCTGGTCTGAAATCTCTCCACAGTGTAACATCTATATTTGCTATTACTAAAGCTTATGACTCAACCCAAGTCCTTGAAACTTTTCAGTTTCAGTTCAGATATTGGCATTTTTAAGGTGCTTAATTTTACCAGTCAGAAGCCTGTGATGTTCCCTACAAGAGCCAATGAAATGAGTGTTAAACTACAAAGCATGTTGTTTCCTTGAGCTGCTAAAGCAGGAGCAAACACACCTTAGGGACAGGCAACCTGCCTTAGGCTCATGTCAGGTTAGTGCTCTGGCTTTGGCTGAGATGGTTTAAGAAGCCACAGTCTTCACTGCTTGTTCTTCTCCCTGTTTTGCTCAAATATCTAAATAATGTGTCACTTCTTAGCATTCTTCTCCCAAATAGTCGGAGTTAAACTATTCCAGTGTTTTTTCCTTCTAATGCAGAGAACTTTGTGCAGGAAGAATTAAGAAGTGCAAATATGTGGTTATGTTAATTGTTGAAGGGAGGGAGAGGTGATAAATTTTATGAGAAGATGGTAAAGACCTTACATGTGTCTACTGCAGCCAGCAACATATCTGATTGTAGTTGTCAGTTAACAAGTATTCTGCTAGTGGTGGTTAGAGAATTTAAACTGGTATGATATGCCTTCAACTCCTACAGTGTAGGTACAGATTAGGTAGATAATGTGTCTCCACCCTTCATAGAATAACTGGCAATGCATAACATTGCAAGGGATGGTTAACGTCAAGGGCTGGTGTAGGAACATGTGAACAGTTTTGTTTAAAGAGTTCCCTGTAACCTTCTCAGATGAAATTTGAATCGTTACTATTAATAAGCTATTCTCTCATTAGACTGTTCAGTTCATTGGTAATAAGTGTTGGTCAGACTTGAGGGTTTATTGAAATAAGTTTCACTGGGTTGATTCCCAGATATATTTAAATTTTTCTAAGGATTAACTGAATTTTTTGTAAAGATAAATTGGCATATGGAATAAGAGGAAATTTAAAGAGGAAGTATATAGATAAACCTCACTTACAAATAGTGTTACTTTTAATAAAAAAAGACAGTCCATTCAGTTTTTAGCTGTCTGAGTTATAGGACTACTATGATCTGTTCCAGCCTTTAGTAGACTTTGCATATAAACTTTGTTTTGCTTTCTTGAATTACTAACGAAGTTTGTATAAAATATTTAAGAGCAGAATTATTTACTTTTGGTAGAAAGCCTTCCTAAAATTGGAGTAATTTGAGATGGTGAAGGTAAGGCAAGAAGGGGGAAAGAAAATAATTACAATTAAGTTCAATAAACTTTTTATTCTTTTTGCAGGTTATTTTTATATAGCTTGAACCTTAGTGAGGCTGAATCATATATTACATTAAAAGAATTTTAAATATTTGAAAATAGTATATTTTAACTGAACAGTTCTTCATATTACTAGTTTTTGAATATAAAGACTTCACGGGTTCTAGGGCTAATCACTTGAAAACTGATTTTTTTTTCAGCCCGTTTTCTTCATAAAAAGGCAAGACAACATTTTAGTTGATTCCTTTTTTAGCTTTTGTATTGTCTTAATTTGACTTTATTTGTTACTGTTGATTTCATTGACAAGAAAACAAAATACCTTTCTTTTAAAATACCTTTAATTTGGACAATGCTATTGTGAGGTTTTATTCTGTGAAACTTTACATTATCTCTGGAACTGTGGACTGTTTTTGTATTAAAACGGAATTGCACCTTCAAGATATTAAAAACTTACAGTAATGTTACTTTTTTTTGTTAAATGAGCCAGTTGTTCTATCAGATCATTGAGTAGAATGTCAGGCATCTTACAGGCTAGTATGTGTTGCTGAACCATTAGGAATTAATTTGGTAGTTCCTGCCATGACTTTTTCTGTAGACACACAGCTTTAAAACTGGTACTGCTTGATGTGCGTATGTTTTATGTGCTACTGTAGGACTCTGTTTCTGTTCATTCAGAGTTCATACTGTAGATTGTGTCACGTGCTGCATTGGAACGGCTGGGATGCTGATAATCGCAGGGCTGTTGTCCCAAATGTGGGCTTGCTGCCCAACGCACAGTGCCAGTTTACACACCAAGACAAAGTATCCCAATTTCTTTATTCTAGTTTGCACAGAGTAGGGAGCTGGGTGGGTCACCCACAAAAGGCTGGCTCCCCATTCTTCAAAACTTTACACCATCTATACGTTTTGGCACACAGACGTCGTGGATCATTGGCTACAAGTTACATATTTCTCTTATTAATTAGTGTTCTACCTTTCATTTGTTAAGTGTTTGTCTCACTTCTCATGCTAGTTAGCTTGCATGCTCAGTCTTTCTCTTCTTTTGAGTTGGTGGTCACAATCTCCCCCTGCCAGAATTATCTTTTCTCTAGTCAGAGCTGATTTCAGCACAGTTGCGGATTTAGATTTTTAGTTTCTTCCTTATCTTGGGAGTTCTGCCCAATGTCCTTGTAGCCTATAAATTTGTCATTCTTTGTGTCCACTATCAGTGGCACATCCTTCTCCCCAAGCTTTATTAACCTCCCTCTAGATCTGGGGTCATTGAAGCATGCCAAGCCCTAAACCTTATCAAGGTTGTTCTAACAATAAGTAGTTTATCTTTCTAACACCTGGACATAACTGGGGCTGGTGAAAAGTCATTTGAAAGGTGTGCAGTTGTAGACTTTTAAGGGAAAATTTCTCATAAAATAATTACTGGAGGATTGTAGGTCATCTCTGCCTGTCCCAAGTGTTTCTTTTCAGTAGTTCCCATGACATATGTTTAATAAGCATGTTATTTTGAAATGAAGGCCTTTTTCCATATAAGTCTTCAACTCTCAGAAATAAGAGAGTGTCCACAGTTAGGTAACTTGCCAGCCAGGAAGGAAGGATGAATTCTTTATCTCCGTATTACTTGACAGATTGCTGAGTCTAGCACCTATTGCTTGTTTTCTGTAGCATGATACATAGATTCTCTTTTCCAAACATAAATGTTAAAGTGCCTTGTTTTTTCTTCATTGACTATTTCTTTAATTTTTCTATAGATACATGAGGCCATAATATGGGGAATGAATCTGTAGGATAAAATTATTTGCCAAAACCAACACTCACTTGGTTAGAGCCTGGTGCTAGTAATGTGAAGGTTGTGGATTTGATCCCTGTATGAGTCATTCACTTAAGACTTGGGCTCAATGATCCATGTGGGTCCTTTCCAACTTAGACTATTCTGTGATGTTAAGTGAAGTCTCTTTGTGAAGCAGAGAGCGTGGTTGTTTCGTACTGCGTTCTTGTAGCCTGATAGTATTTAGAGGTAGGTAGGACTTTAGTGTTCAGGAAGAGAAGGAAAAAGTCCTGATTTTTGTCTTCTGGTGGTTTGCTTATCAGTATTTACCATGCTCTGTTGTGATACCCTGTAGTATGTACTGCAAGATGGGTTTTTTTGTACTTTTGCTAACAAAGTAAAGGTTAAGGCACACCTAAAATAACAGCAACAGCCTCAGAACATGTAGTTTATATTTTGTGGAATGTTTTACTTTGGTATTCTAAGTAATGGTAACACTGCAACTGAGATTTTTTTCTTAAAATTGTATTAAATGAAACAAAATTTCAGTTGGATCAGCCTGGAGGTATACAGAAGCTTCAGGCTGGGTTCTGATAGTCATCCATTAAAGCTTTCAAATAAACTTCTATGTGGCTGTAATGTTAAGGGACAGTATAAAAGCCAAACCAAAGAAATCAAACATGCTTTCACCTAGGAGGTCTAGACTGCAAGGAACACATTTTAATCTCTTCTTGCTCGATGAAAAAATAAGTTGTTCCTCATAGTCAGGTGGAAGGATGTGAATTGCCTCACGGAAAGGATTCTATCACATTATGAAATGGTGAAATGTGAGTAGCAATGTTGAAAACAGGCTGACAGCAAAACATGAGTGACCGTGCAATGTGATCCTGTGGCAGAGAGGACTGCCTGAATTCCCTGCTGGGTACACAAAGATGTGTTGCAGAGTGGGGACAAAACATTGAAGTACTTTATGCAGTTACAGATGCAAAAAAAGTCAGGCCTCATTAGATAAAATCTTCAGCTCTAGAAACTACCATAAATGTTTCTAAATTTCTATAGCTGCAGTCAGTTGTTCCAAAAAAAGTGTTGGTTTTGTATGGTTTTGCAAGTGTGGGGTTTTTTTGTTTGTTTGTTTTGTATTTTTTTTAAGTGTGTCCATATTCTCACAACCCCTGTTACATATATGCAGACATATGGGGTTTTTTTTCATACCCCTTAGTCAGGTGTCAGTAAAACAAAGGTACTTCTGTGTAGCAGCCAGGGAACAAATGTGATTGGCTTAGGGACAAGTGCAAAGCAGAGTGGGGTGACCCAGTGATCAGACTGTTAATACGGGACAGAAAAGAACCTCTCTAAGAATGCACTTGGTTGATATTTGTCCTGGGAGTTAGAGCTACAGAGAATATAAAAATACAGTTTCCAGATTTCTATGCTAAAGCATTTTTGTTATTGACACTGTACTTGTTACTGTCTGTTATTATATTGCTAGGACTTTGGGCAGTTGAATGCTTTCTCTGATTAGCGAAGAATTAATTCTCTAGGATTGGTACATAAGTCAGATCTTTTTTTTGCTACTAGTACTTGCAAACATCTTAAATTTCTGACATTATTTGTTTCAGAAGCTTAGCAGCTATTGGCAGTGATCCTAGAGCTTCTGAGTGTAGTTTTATAACTTCTGAGAAACTTAAGATAACAACTATAGCTCCAAAATGAAAGCATATCCTTGTGGGGACAAGCAAGGGACTTGCCTGCACTTAAGAGAAGTCTGACTCTGGTTGGATGATGATAATAATTTGCTGTCTAACTTGTTTTTTGAATTGTATAAACATTTCCTGTGACATTCTAATTTCAGACATGAAATATGAAAATTTAGATATGCATATACAAAACTAGTTTTTATGATAACCTTTGTCTAAACACCTGTTTAAGTATGATTGTGATTATGTCATAGTGTGGATAAGAAATGTACATGTTATATATGGAAACAGGGAGTTACACAGAGTTTTGAAGTTCAGACTTCTGGTTGGTTTACAGTTTTCAATTCGTAGTGGTTTTTCTTGATACTGTGTATAACAAAGATGAATACCCATAAAATCATATCATTCTGTGTTTCTCAGATGTGAACGAATTGAAGGAGTGCCTTCATGTACTAGTGAAGGAGCAGCAAACTCTGGCCACACAAACTGCAACAACAGCTCTTTCAGCTATGAGGCTAAAGCAGAGGCTAGTTATCCTGGAGCGATATTTCATTGCTTTGAACAGAGCAGTTCTTCAGGAGAATGTCAAAGTAAAGTGGAAAAGCAGTAGTGTTCCTCTGCCTGCTATGGATAAGAAAAGGTAACAACACATGCAGAACGAGTTAATACATTAGAAAACTCATGGCAAGGTTATCAACCTGTGTGTGAGAGCTTAATGTGAGGTGCTCTTTGTGAGACATTAGCAGTAGGGAAGCTACTGGTTTGCCATGGTAGTTTTTTGGTGGTGTTTGTCATGCAGTTTTCCTTCTTGCCTGGTGCTTTCTTATGGAATCTCTGTATTGGTAGGTTTTTATTGTAAAACATTGCTGTAGATATTATTCTTTGAGCTGTGTGGACAAGCCTGTTTCAGAAGTGGTGCTGATGGAAGTTATATAGTTTGAATAATGTTAACATATTTTTGTCAATATTTGCTCAGTTCAGGCACATAAATTTAAAAATGCAAATATATAAAAGCTGAACACAGTTTTCTCTGTCTTGGTTGAGAACTTATGTATTATACATTTTATATGCGACTATATCAGGAGAAGTAACTAAATAAGAAGAAAGAAGAATAATAATAAGTAACTGAATATGAAACTCTCTGATTACTTTCCATGACTAGATAGCTATCTAGACCTAAAAAAAGCCTTATCTCTCATATAAGGCATTAAAGAAACTGTTCAGTAGCTGAACAAGATTGCTATCTGACAGAACAAGCAATTCGCCTGGGGAAGTTTTTATGTTACATTGTCCCAAGCTTCAGATATGAAAGGAGAGTGTAAGCAGATATTGCGACTAGTTATTAGGGGATTGGAGTGCTGATTATGATATCTTTCTCTGAATAGACAGTTCTTTAATTTTTTTTTCCAGTTCTAATTAAAAAGAACACTGATATGTTTAAGTTACTGGTTTGCTAAAAATGAGAGTATTATTTTTTTCTCTCTTGAAAAAGTCCTAAGCAGTTCGCTTGCTCTGTAATCTCACATCAAAAGAAAATAGAATTGTTGGTTCAGTGTTGGAAGCCATAGGGAAGTTCCTGTTGTTAAATACAAAGGGGAGCTTACTTAAATTAATGTGATTGTTTGCATGAAAATTGAAGTTAACAGAAATGCATGTGAGTCCAGTGGATATTAACAAACTTGAAGCTGCCTCTCTTCTGTACACACACCAATACAGAAACTGCAAAGACAGTTTTGTAGCACTGACATTTGAATGGAAAGAATAGAAATTACAAAATAGGTGGAATTAATTATCAATAATTAAAGTTTCATTAAAAAACCAGTCTATATAAGCATGGTTTGTGCAGTCCAAATTAACTAAAAATATAAGCCTCCTGAGCAGATAACGAGGACATGAAGTATATTACATCTGCACATTTTGAATACAGCATCATAATTTCACTCTGAGTAACTGTGGGCATTTTTCTGATGGCAGTCAATTATGCCAGTCTGGTTTATTCTTTTTCTCTGTGAAGCTTTTTGATGTTGGGAATTGAATTGGTGCTTTGAAGTTGAGTGTTGGTTGCTGGTATTTTGATGTTCACCTTAATTCTCAAGAGACAATGACAATTCTTTATAAATAAAAAATGTGTAATTACATATGCACACATACAGGTAAATTATAAAATTGTTGAATGTATGTTTTACAAAATTATACTAGTTTAAATAATATAAATCGTATTGAAACAGTGCATATATAATTTTATTTAGCCCGAGACCTGTAGGTAAAGGCGTAGAAGGACTTGCACGAGTTGGATCCCGGGCAGCACTTTCATTTGCATTTGCTTTCCTTCGTAGAGCCTGGAGGTCAGGTAAGTCTACTCTTGAGCATGTTGCATTTATTTTTTCATTAGAAGTCACATGACTCATTAAAGCATTTGTGTGTGTTAAGTATTTGCATAGAACTATACATTTATAAATGACAGATTTGCATAATTGCATTTGTGTTCATGTGGTACTGTGCCCAACAATGCAGACCAAAGCCATCTAAGCCAGTACCAATGCTGTGTTATGCAGGGATATTTTTAAACTTATGAAGGCAAATTGGGATTTCATGAAGGGAATGCATTTTTAATGCCAGATTTCAGAAAAGTTAGATTTATTCTTCAGGCAAGGTCAATCCACTGTATTACTAAGTGATAGTTGCAGCTTATAAAAGACTTTGGATTGTGAAACTTGTATTTAGTTCCTGTGTTTGTCAGTGATTGTCAGACTGCAGAGGTTGACAGAATTGTCACCTATGCCACTTCAACCCACCTGTTTGTCTCAGTGTGTGCTGTTTGTTCAGATGGCAAGTGGTTGGCTTACTCTTTGTCCAGCCAGCCCCAGTTCTGATTTCCTCAGTGGATACATGGTGGGACAAGCTAGTTTAAGAGTTACCTTAATGAATTTTTTTTTTTGTGTGTGTATGGAAACTTCTTCAGAATCTTGCAGTTAAAATGTTCACATGAAAATTGAGAACTTTGTATATATCAACTAACTTGTAATCTTGTGTTGAAAAATAATCCACAAATATTGTATACAGCAATTTGTATAACTTCTGTAAAGATGGGAATGTAACTACTATTGCTGTGTTGTTCCTCAGGTGAAGATGCAGACCTGTGCAGTGAGTTGTTACAGGAATCACTTGATGCACTGCGAGCTCTACCAGAGGCGTCTCTGTTTGATGAAGGGACTGTATCTTCTGTATGGCTGGAAGTGGTTGAAAGAGCTACTAAATTCCTAAGGTCTGTTGTGACTGGGTAAGTTTCTTTTCTTGAATATTACTGAAGTAGCTGTTAAAGAGCAAACCTGCATCTCTCAGTAGCTGGTGGTACAAACATAGTAGTTTAGGGAAAATTGACAAGATTGCTTCCCTTTTCTAATGTTGTTATACAAACAAGCAAAAAATTAATGAATTGTTGTAATTATGCTCTTTGAATATGATTTAGTTATTTTAGCAGTTTAAGAAAAATCTGAATTTGAGTATTCTGAATCACTGCATGTAGACTTATCCAAAGAATAGTTTCACTAATGTAAATATATCCACATGAAGTGCTTTGGAAATACTATGTATGTGCACACGTAATTGTGCCTTTCTAGTATACTAAAATAATGCAGACTTGTGTGTGTGAGGGAAAATACACTCATACTGCATGTGGAGCACTGCCCTGCTTTTCCCTTTTATTTAAGTATGTTTAGAGTTACCTTTTTACAGTAGTTAGTAGAAGTTTATTGTTTTTTGAATACTGGAACTACATCCTTAGAGTGCATATCATGAAACATACTTGAATTTCACCTGTGTAAAATGTTTTTTGTGTTCTTGGCATGTTTGCTGGAGCTACAGGTACTGATGTTTGGGACAATTTTAAAGCCTAATTGCCAGTTTAAAAGTTGATCTTCTTTGGAATGTGTGGGCTTCTCCGCTGAGCTGCTTTCACTGCCAGTCTTATACTTTTCTGTAATTTTAGTGGTTCTTGGGGTGGTGTAGATGCTTTTGGATAAGCATTTATGTATTATTTCCTATTGCTTAATGTATATTGTTTGACTTTTAAATAGAGATGTGCACGGAGCTCCCAGTACGAAAGGGCCAGGAAACATTCCTTTACAAGACCAGCACTTGGCACTTGCCATATTGCTTGAACTGGCAGTGCAGAGGGGTACACTAAGGTGAGAAGCAGGAGCACTCTGATTTTTTTTTTTAACCCTCACTGTCTGTCGGAATTGCCTGAGCAGTGCCTGTCTTCAGTTTCACAGGTTTGGGTTTAATGTAATAATTGTGGTTCAAAGCATATGAACGTTTTCTCTAATGCAGCGGTGATTAAGATCTAATGTTATCTAGATTGCAAAATCCATTTTTCATGTTTGGATAATCTGTTTAAATTGGAAAGCCCTGGCATATGATATGCTAAACTTTAAATTGTAGAAAGTGAATTGTATGAATAACATAACCCAACATTTTTAGGAATGCTTATTAATAGATGTTAACTCCCTCTTTCAGCCAAATGTTGTCTGCAGTTATGTTGTTGCTTCAGCTTTGGGATAATGGAACGAGGGAGACTGATAATGAGCGATCTGCACAGGGAACAAGTGCGCCCCTTCTACCTTTGCTACAAAGATTTCAGAGTATAATATGTAATAAAGACATGCCCAATACAGAGGAAGAGATTCAGGTACTTAATCTTGGTTTATTTGAAGGGGGCATTATATTGCATTCACAACACATGGCTGGCTAAGATAAAATTATCCAAACAAAACTGATGGTGGTGTTTTCCATGTAAGATATATATACACCACTGTTGTTTGGTTTTCTTGGGTGCATTTGAGTTTCTTGAGGTAGGTGGAAGAGTGTCACAGTATAATTAGAGGTAAGCATTGTGCTCCATAATTAATGCTGTTTTGATGAATTTAGGGGTGGCCAGGTAACTTTTCTGCCTATTTGGATTATTTAGTTGTGTTTGAAGTTAATTGAACTACAGCTTTTAGTGCAAATTCGTGATCTTGCTAAAATATAGTAAATCATTTTATTATGCTTGTAACTTTCTGTTTCATTCACAATCTGACTATTTTCTGAGCATGCAAGTTTTGAATTCTTCTCTACTGTAAACAAAATGGATGTGCAGAGTTAATTTGTTTTCTCTTAAAAGTGTGCAGATACTCATCATGTCTAAAATACATTGTGTATCCGTATGTGTAGTGTTATAGATATACCTTGAATGTTCTTGTGACAACCCTGTTTTCTTTTCTAGCTCCTGACTTACCCTCTGAGTCCAAATGAAAGTTTTCTGAGGTATCTGACTTTGCCACAGGACAATGAGCTGGCGATTGATCTGAGACAAACGGCTGTGGTGATCATGGCCCATTTGGATCGTCTGGCCACCCCATGTATGCCTCCACAGTGTAGCTCTCCTACATCTCATAAGGTAACTGGTCGCAGTGTCAGATTTTAGTAAGATCTTTTCCCTGAAAGCATAACTGATTTTCAGAATGGAAGGAAAATGACTCCTAAGATTCTTCCAATTTCTTTTTGATTTTCACAAGGTTTAATTAAGAGTTGCTGAAATTTGTCTTCCTTGGGTATCTTTTATTTCAGCAGCCCCTTTTCAATTGGCCTCGGAGTACAAATTTTATGGTTTGTGAAGCCTTCTTTCTTATCACACTGTGATTTTGGTTAATTCTGCCATATTTTGAGCTGTTCCCTATGTTCATCGGAGTAAATTGTCAAGATCAGACTTTATGAATGTTGGGTGACATACTAAAAAATAAAAGAAAGAAAAGAAATAAATGCTAAACTTGCCAACTTGAAAAATCTCTGAACAGTTTCTGTAGATATTTGTAGCTCATTCAGTACCAAACTGAACTGAATATGATGCTTGCAAGTCTTTATTTTTTGTATCTTCTAATTAGGTAGGTTTTACTGGCTACTGTCAGGAATGACTATCTCAGATTTGAGTATATTTGCCATATAAAGGTTTAAAAAATAATCTGTTCTATGCATTTTATTAAGTTATATATTTAAAAATTAGTGCTTACAGAATTTCTTATTTTCTAGGGATCATTGCAAGAGGTCATTGCTTGGGGATTAATAGGTTGGAAATATTATGCTAATGTGAGTGGTCCAATTCAGTGTGAAGGACTGGCCAACCTTGGTGTTGTACAGGTTGCCTGTGCCGAGAAACGTTTTCTGATATTATCTAGAAATGGAAGAGTTTATACACAAGCATACAACAGCGATACTCTGGTGAGTGGGAACAAAACTTCAAAGCATTGCTTTTGTCAGATTTGACCTTTTTCTTCTTCATACCTTCACCTTATTAATTTGAGTGCAGTTTTGATAAAGCTGTAGGAAAACTGTACCTGATTATTCTGTATGTAGACAAGCAATGGAAAATGCCAGCAGTTTTTGTAAGCATATTTCTTTTGCTTGGTTGACAGGGACCACAGCTGGTGCAGAGTCTGGCTTCCAGGAATATTGTGAAGATAGCAGCACATTCAGATGGGCATCACTATCTGGCTTTGTCAGCAAATGGTGAAGTTTTCTCTTGGGGTTGTGGAGATGGTGGAAGACTAGGTCATGGGGATACAGTGTATGTATTGAAAGCAACATTTATTTGCCAGTGTTTTGAATTCATAGTAAAAATTATTTTGTTGCCTATATAATCATGCTCAGCAATCAACATTCATCTCTGTTACTGAACAGAAGTTGTATTCTCCCTGCATATTTTATCTGTCTGTAATGTTCCCAGTTCTGTATTAATGCCACTTTCTGAAATACTTGTAGACAGAGGATGTAGTAGTGGTTGTACTGTTATTTGACCTTTTATTAATAGTTTTATAAATCCACAGCACGTTTTCTCTGAAACATTGGCACACGTTGGAGTGGGGTTGTCACTTTCTATGCAGTCATGTTGTATATCATCCATTTTTCTCCTGTGTCAGAGAATGACATTACTATCTTGCTTTTGTGTAGAAGCAGTCTTCAACAACAGTATTGTGTAGGGGGTGTACATCAATACACTTCAGAGATTTTCAGTGTCTTCCCCCCAGTGCTGAATTCCCTATAAGGCAAGGAAGATACTACACAAGGGTTATCAGATATTGTTAAGAAATTGTCTTTAATGATTATAAAATACTTTTTAATGACTATAAAATACTTCTTAAAAACATTGCATTAGTTCAGTTGGAAACAGAAGTAACAGTTGTTACACATCCCTTCAGTGGTTTGTATGTTGTTGAACAATCTGAACTTAATTTTGGCTTGTAGCTCTATTTATATCTTGATACTTCAGACGAGTAATAAGACTCAGAGGTAGAATTGCAGCAATTGTTTCTAACAAGTATATTGTGCCTTTTATTAACTGTTCAGCCGATCACCTTTTGTGATATATGTAATCTTCTCTTTAAATAGCCCTCTGGAGGAACCTAAAATGATATCTGCTTTGTCTGGGAAGCAAGCTGGGAAACATGTTGTTCATATTGCATGTGGAAGCACCTACAGTGCGGCCATTACTGCTGAAGGAGAGCTGTATACATGGGGACGGGGAAACTACGGCAGGCTTGGTCATGGTAAGTTAGGTGATATCTTCAAATAAGTTGGTAAAGAACTGTTTAGTGCCTGTCTGAAATGATCGTTCATTCAACTTACCTAAAGCTGATTTGAGAACCTCATGGGGCTTCATGTGGATTGAAACCCACTTAATTTCTATGAGTTACCTGAAAATAAGCAACTGGATGGAGAAAAAAAATCTACAGTGTTCTCTGTTCCTTTCCTCATGAAGACTATTTCATGGGTTAAGTCCATATTAGATACCTAAGAAACCATATGGGAACTTAGTCATGATGCTCAAATCTGAAAACAAAACCCTACCAACACCCTCCCACACCCACATAACAAAACATCCAAAAGCAAACAACAAAAAAACCCAAACAAAAGAATATACGAGGCCTTCTTGATTTTGCTTCAAAATAACTACTTTATTTTCAAGGTTCCAGTGAAGATCAGACCATCCCAATGCTGGTCACGGGGCTAAAAGGACTCAAAGTTATTGATGTGTCCTGTGGGAGTGGAGATGCTCAGACCCTTGCAGTTACTGAAAATGGTAAGCAGCAAACCAAAGCCTACCTTTTCTTCTGAAAATACTTACATTGCAGACGTGCTTATTTCTAGTTGCTTGAATTCTGTAAGAATTTAAAGCTGAAATTCTTTCTGTGGAAATATGTATGTACATTTATATGGTTTACATATATTTCCATGCACAGATATGCAGTATGTTCATTATGAATATGGAAATATATGATTTGATGGTGTATATATATTTAAAATATCCATATAAATATATGAGACACACAAATATCACATCTATGTACATATGCATCTAAATTGTCTTTATTACTGTATAAGTGCAAACAACCCATGTTGTCACAACAGCCAGAATTTTGAGTAGAAGAGCTGTCTGTGTTAACCCATGAAAAGTGCCAATAAGAGGCTGTATTGAAATTCTTCTTCCCAACATCCCTGAGCAAGCTGCCTAGCGTGAGACAGATTCAAAGCCAAAATTTCACTGCGTGTGGTTACGCCCAAAGTAATCCCTTAGAAAGCAGATAGTTCTTTGAAGCTAGTTGTTCTTTTAAAATATGGCTGGTTAATATGATGTGCAGTGTTTAAAAACTGAAACACTTGCTCATACAAGAAATGGAAACCCAGATTTTACCCATTTTTTTTTTTTCCCCCTTGGTCTCTACCTCACATGCTTCTGTTGCTTATCAGAGTACCTTAGGGACTAGCTTATGCGAGTAGGGAGCACAAATGCATCAGAATGCAAAACGAGACTTTCCTTTTGCACGTGTGGGTTTACCATTTTTGGGCCATAATTTTATTTAATGCAGATACGGAATGACTTGACTATTTCTAAGTTCCTACATCAGGACTTAGATTTAGTTGCATATTTGAAAAGAACATAATAGACAATGGCACTCTTCATTTCATTTTGAGAAATGCTTGAATGATAAAACCTGAAAATTAAACCAGGTTTTGCAGACAATTTGGCCATCTAATGTGGAAAAGATTCTGCAAGTTTGTATAAATAATCAAAGAAAGCAATTTTTAACTTGCTTGATTTACAGTAAATCCTGTGCTTCGTATGTTTTTTAGAAGGACTTTCCATATACTGATGAATTTTCAGAATGTGTTACAATTTTTATGTTTAGTTTTATCAACATGAAAACTTTTAAAATTTTATTCTTCCTTCTTATTTTCACAAATAACTAGTAACTGCTATTCTTAAAAAGCAATTTTAAAAATGTGCTTATTACAGAACCTCAGATTTTTAAGAACTTGTCAAAACAGAAAACTTCATTACATGAAGAAACAGTGCAGTAATTGTTTTTTTTCTTTTGATTTAAAGGCCAAGTGTGGTCTTGGGGTGATGGAGATTATGGAAAACTGGGAAGAGGAGGCAGTGATGGTTGCAAGACTCCCAAGCTGATAGAAAAACTTCAAGATCTGGACATTGTGAAAGTTCGCTGTGGGAGTCAGTTTTCTATTGCTTTAACCAAAGATGGCCAGGTCTACACCTGGGGAAAAGGTGATAATCAGAGACTTGGGCATGGAACAGAAGAGCATGTTCGATATCCCAAACTGCTTGAAGGCTTGAAAGGTAATTATCAGAGCTGGGAATATTCTAAAGTTCTTTTTGCTATTGGTGGAATTTTTTACCAACACAACTTTAAGAAGGAGGGTACCATGCACTCGGTCATATTTTATACTGGTTGCATTGAAAAAGGTAATAATGCACATTTTTCATCGCTTCTGCATTTACACCTTTAAGATTTGAACAGACTTAGAGACACTAAGTTTGACTACTTTAAATGTTGCTTGTCTTGTGTTCCCTTTATTGCTTTTGCTTTTCTTTTATTTGGTTCACAGAAATGCTTGTTTAAAGCTGGTATTTTTGTATTGTCATGTTAGTAAATATATATCATTTGCTTCAATTGAGGCATGTGAATAAATGAAAGTCACAGGCAACAAGTTGTATTCATAAACTTTTGACTAGTTTCTAGCAGAGTGAACATTATTTCTTTCATTTGTGAGAAACCTGGAGTTCTGTGGGGGAAGATGAGGAAGAAACCTTTTTTATTTCAGTCTTTACTAAAGTTGTTATTCGTACATGTTGAGTGATCCAATTAAAAATAGCTTCTGAACTAACGACTGCAAATAACTTAATGGTCTCTCATCATAAGTGGGGAGATCTTTTAATAAATCTGTCCTGAAAAGGTTTCTAAGTGGAAAGGATACAAAGTAGACTTTTTTTAAAAAACTTGTTAACTTTTGTGCTTAAGCTGTCTCTTAAGACTCTCTAAATATTTCCTTTGTTCATCCTTTGATGTAGTCTTCCAGTCCACTACCAGTGGAAAGGTGAAGTTCTTGATATCCACAATTTGTTAAGTATGGTTGTAATTAGCACAATTTTCCTTATCTGTGTTATTTTTATGTCAGTGATCATAATGAGTAATTTTCCATGACTTTCCTCTCAGGAAAAAAAGTGATAGATGTGGCAGCTGGATCTACCCACTGTTTAGCACTAACTGAAGATAGTGAAGTGCATAGCTGGGGAAGCAATGATCAGTGTCAACATTTTGATACTTTGCGTATCACCAAGCCAGAGCCCACTGCTCTCCCAGGATTAGACACAAAGCATATAGTTGGAATTGCTTGTGGGCCTGCTCAGGTAAGTTTTAGTTTTGAATGATTTGGTTTTGTCTCCCACTGAGATTAGTTCTCTAACCCAAATCCCTCTTTCTGTGCTTGCATGACTTCTTAATTTTATTCTTATTCTGAGTAAATGAAGGCTTGGTCAAAAACCAAATCTTGTGCGGTTTTTCTGCCAAAAAGGGATGAATGGCTTTCCCTCTGTTGGGTATTCTGAGAAGTAGCTGTTTACCTGCTTTTTTTGGTCTGGTACAGCAATTGAGGAGTTGTCAAGCAGAATGTTTCCTGCAGCAAAGATAGTGAGGTATCTGGACTGGCTGACAGCACTTTAGAAAATGTGGTAAGAGAGTTCTGGGTTGGTAGGGTTTTATGTGTGTTTCCAAGGATGCATGTTGAGAGTTCTCTTCTACAGATGTGCTAGTATTATTTCTGCATCTTCTATTGCTGTTTAAAGGCAGATGTTAGCTTTACATGCATATTTCTAATCAGGAAATAACTGTGGAACTCTCTACATTGCTTCAATTTATAGAGTTTTGCATGGTCATCCTGTTCAGAATGGTCAATAGGCTTGCGGGTGCCTTTTGTGGTGGATGTTTGCCCCATGACATTTGAGCAACTAGATCTGCTACTAAGACAAGTGACAGAGGGAATGGATGGATCCTCTGACTGGCCCCCTCCTCAGGAAAAGGAGTGTATGGCTGTGGCAACATTAAACCTTCTGAGGCTTCAGGTACCTTCAATTTCTTACACATTGAGCAGTCATTGAGCTAAATGTTTTCAGTAAATTGCTTGGGTGAAAATAGTAAACTTATTGTGCTTTAAAACACTTTTATTGATTTTAAAAAGTGAAATTATTACAGTATGGCTTTTACTCTTTGAAATTTGGCAGCTAGCAGTTATGGGTTTTTTCCCTTCTTGACAGCTTTTGGTTTTCATTAAAAATGAACTATAAAAACAGTATCTAAATGGATTAGGCCTTGTATACTCACTCAGAGATTTTGAGCATTTATGTGACTTTTAAATAGTGTTTTTAAGAGTGAATGTCCTCTTCAATCCGTGTTTGACATTCACTGAAAATATGCTGCTTTTTCTAGCTTAATATAGTGAGGTAGAAACAATTTAGGTAGTTCTTTAGCTTCAGTTCAGAACTTCGGGATTCATAGCTACTGTTCATAATTTATGAGTATTCATTTAAATTCAATGTGTTTGGGCAAGCTGAGCCCTTTAAATTTACAGATACAAGTTTGTGCCTTGGTCAGTGAACTGATTCAGTTGCTCCAGGATTGGCTTTTCCCCCACAGCTGCCAAGTTCCTGTTTCTTCTTAATTAAAATTTGCTTTGTTTCTCCCCCCCCCCCCCTTTTTTTCAGCTTCATGCTGCCATTAGTCATCAGGTGGATCCAGAATGCCTTGGCTTAGGTTTGGGCAGTATCCTGCTCAATAGCCTGAAACAGACAGTGGTAACATTGGCAAGCAATGCTGGGGTTCTTAATACTGTGCAGTCGGCTGCTCAAGCAGTGCTGCAGAGTGGATGGTCTGTGTTACTGCCAACAGCGGAAGAGAGGGCTAGGGCGCTCTCAGCACTCCTACCCAGTGCAGGTTGGTCCTAAGATTTAAACCTATTTGTTTGGTGCTTCTTTTCTGAGTTCATTAATAGCTTCTTCCCTTCTTAGTTTCAGGAAATGAAATGAATGTAAGCCCAGGACGTAGATTTATGATTGACCTTTTGGTGGGCAGCTTGATGGCTGATGGAGGCTTAGAGTCTGCACTAAATGCTGCTATTACTGCAGAAATTCAGGTATGTTTCAGCAGCTTTGCAGTTCAGGTTCTCCTGCAGTGGACTGCATTTGTTACTTTTATAAATACAGAATAAATGTACCTTCACTTGTGAACTGTGCAGCAACTATTGTCATGGTTTCACCATGGTTTTGTAGAGTTTGTCTGCTCTTGTTTGTCTTCACCATCCCTCATTCCACCCTTCCCCTTTCTTTTTATATTATAATTGCTTTAAAAAAAAAAAAAAAGGTGTGCCCACATGGTTTTTATGGAGTACACAAGACATGTTTTGTCTCATAGGAATTGTTTCATTTCAGGTATAGGTAAAAGTAAGTTTCCATGAATACTTTTTAGGAAAATGTTTCATAGTTACAGTGGAAGTTGGTGTGTTTTCTTTAACTTGATTTCCCTTTTTTAGGATATTGAAGCAAAAAAAGAAGCGCAGAAGGAAAAAGAAATTGATGAACAAGAAGCAAATGCGTCAACACTTCATAGGAGCAGAACTCCGTTGGACAAAGACCTTATTAATACTGGAATCTATGAATCTGTAGGAAAACAGAGTTTGCCATTAGTTCAGTTAATTCAGCAGTTACTAAGGTAATTGCTTTGAATTTATCTTTGACTTCTGTACAGAAGATGTATTTAGATGTTTTGTGAAGTAGTCAACTAAAGGATGGTTAATTTTGGCTAGCAAAAAAAGGCTCCTGCTGGTGGTTTTAGCTCCTCAGAATTCAAAATACTGAACCTTCTCTGAGCTTGTCTGTAGTTCTGTTATTTTGTTTGCTAAGAAGCAATTTTCTATACTTAATTACCCAATTTTAGAAAGACTTGCTGCCTTGCTTTAATGGATTTTGATACTTATTTTTCTACTCTGAAGGTTTTTGTACCAAATATAGGACAAATGTTCAAAAGCCTGTCCTTAGAAAGTATGAGTCTTGTCATGAATTTATTCAGAACTGAATGTTTTGCCCTATTTATTTAGAACTGAATATTTTACTTCAAGGAGACTGTATCTGGAGCTGTAAGTGGGGAAGAAACTTGAATTTTAAGTTCTTGGCACTGAGAAAGCGTTGTGAATGCATGACCAATAGGGTGCTGAGAAGCTTCTTTATGTCAGCTAGAGGAGTATTTAACATGTAGCATGTATAGCAATAAGTAATTACGAGTTTACCAAGACATGTATTGCGGTTTTTCACTTAATTGTGACGACAACCATGTAATTTAATCAATGGTGAGACTCTTTTGAGCTATGTAGTGACATGACTTTCATTGCAGTCTTTCAGTGAAAACTGTCAGATTGTGTTTTGTAGTGAGTGATGGCAAAATACACAAACGTGAGTTATTTTACGAGTCCTGTTAAATAAAACATATCCAGAAAACCATTGACTTTTTGAGTACTATGGTGCAAAGAAGTGAACATTTTATGAAGAAACGTTGCATAGGTTTCTTATGTATTTGTGTGTCACTTTAGCAAAAGATTAACCCATGTTTCTGTGGACTGTCTTCACTCTGAGCTCCCTTTAAATATTTTATGATACTTTTATACCACTTAGGAACATCGCTTCACAGACAATAGCCAAACTAAAAGATGTTGCTCGTCGCATTTCTTCCTGCATGGACCAAGAACTTTATAGCAAGGAGAGATCTGCTTCCTTGGACCTGTTGCTCCGGTTTCAACGTCTACTTGTTAGTAAACTTTACCCAGCAGATTGTGTTGGGCAGGTCCCTAGTACATACAGTAAGTTATTGTTTTTTTTTAAAAAAAACAAACAAAAACCCCTTCCCCATGCATTTCTGTAATATCTTTTGCAGGATAGCACTTTATTATTTTAATTTATCTTCTTGTCTCATGTATCAACCTAGTTGCTGGGTCTGTTTGAATAGTGTTTGAAAGTAGTTTATTTGAATTGTTCTCTGTAAAGGCAAATTCGTCTTTGTGAGGTGGAAGGATCTAGATAATTGTTAAAAATATGTAGTTTCTTAATTTAGTGCTAATACTGAGTAGCATTATTTCAGAAGAGTTTGACAGCTTTTGAAGTCTGCTTTTAAAATATGACTGTGTGATGGTTTTCTGTGCTCTTCCTCTTTCTTATATAGGTCCTGACCTCTTAGGTGTTGGTTCGTTACTGAAGAAATACACTGCTCTTCTGTGCACACACATTGGTGATATACTTCCTGTGGCAACCAGCATTGCTTCTACTAGTCATAGGCATTTTGCAGAAGTATCTCATGTCGTGGATGGAGATTTAACAGGTAGATTTTTTCCTTGTTGTCCTTCTTTCATCCCTTTCCATGGAGTTTTACTATTATATTGTAGATATTCTTGAAAGTTCTAAATGACTAAAAAGGAGGCAGTTTTTGATTGATGGGAGAGAAGGACAGCAAATTTAATGAAAGAGGGAAGAGCTTTATACTAAACAGGAAGAGAAGGTAGAATATATTGATGGTTATTTACTTCTGTGATGCAATAAATGTAAATCTTGAACTAAATGTTTTATGTTTTAGGCATTCTTCTTCCAGAATTGGTGGTTTCTATAGTGCTACTCCTCAGTAAAAATGCTGGATTAATGCAGGAAGCTGGTGCTATCCCTTTGTTGGCTGGCTTGCTAGAACATCTAGACAGATTTAACCATTTAGCCCCTGGAAAGGAAAGGGATGACAATGAGGATTTAGCATGGCCAGGAATAATGGGTATGTAGCATCTGGACTGTTTATTTATGTTTTCCTAAAGTAGCTATATAAAAATGGTTACTGTTCATAAACTCCTCTCAAGAAGGGAATTCTATTTTGCAAATTTTTGTTAACTAATTGATGCAGCAGTCATATGGCAGTATTTATTTGTCGGTACATACTTAAAGAAGTTACATAAAGAGAGGTAGGATTAAGCAGAGTGCAGATGCAACATTTTCAAGAAGTAGTTTATATAATTTTGCATTCTGAGTGCGAATAGTTGCAGTAAACACGAGTAGTACATCTAAGCATTTTGTTACTAAATTCTGTCTGTAGTATAAAGGGTGAGTAATATGAAAGCTTTGAAATAACGAATTTTTATTTTCTCAGGACCCTTTATAATATAGATTGTGTCTCAGAAGAGAAGCTTCTTTTATATTAAAAAATCTACATTTAGACTGAAATTAAATAGACAGCAAATGCCTTGCAGACAAGTGAGTAATAAAACTGAAGTAATTTGGAGGAAGAACTGATTAAAGCAGTGATTTGGCAGAACACTGATTGTTCTGCTCCACCTCCACACAAAACAGCCATATAATTGGGCAGTGCTAGGTCTTTGAGAGTGTGACATTAGGGATTAGTGCATAAAAGAACACAGTATACAGACAATTTAATTGCATAATATGTAGACAGGAACATATTAATAACCATTTTGACTTTTGAGCATATCAAAAAATAAGCAGCCTTTGAATAGAAGTGAAGAATTGGATTAGGCAGTTATTAAAAGAACGTTCACAAAAAAACTTGCTTTCTGATTTTCTGTTGATAAATTCTCTTTTTGCATTTTTACATGTAGGTTCATTTTTTACTGGCCAGAGTTGCAGAAATAATGAGGAGGTGACACTTATACGAAAGGCTGATTTAGAGAACCACAACAAAGATGGAGGATTTTGGACAGTGATTGATGGGAAAGTGTATGATATAAAGGACTTCCAAACCCAGTCTTTAACTGGCAGTAGCATACTTGGTGAGAATTTTCATCTGACTTAAAGACACAGATTATTTATGTTTCAAAAGTAGATGGAATGACCAGATTTTGAGTTATTATATTGACTATCTCATTTTTTCATTAGCTCAGTTTGCAGGTGAGGACCCAGTTGTTGCTTTGGAAGCTGCTTTGCAGTTTGAGGACACACGGGATTCAATGCATGCCTTCTGTGTTGGCCAATATATAGAGGTAAAAATGTTATTAACAAGTAAATAAATGCTTTCTAAAATAAAGTATTACTTTGCTTTCAAAATTCTTGTTGAAGCTCAGTTCAAGCTTTGAACTCCTCTCTTTTACTTAGCCTGACCAGGAAGTGATTACAACACCAGATCTCAGTACTTTGTCATCACCTCTGATAGACACGGAGCGGAATTTGGGTCTTCTCCTTGGGCTGCACGCTTCCTACCTGGCAATGAGCACACCACTTTCTCCTCTGGAAATTGAATGTGCCAGTAAGCAGAACTTCATTTTCAGGGTGATGTTAGGTCAAGAGTTGGATTTGATGATCTCAGAGGTCTTTTCCAACCTAGTTGATTCTATGATATAAATACTTGTCAAAGCATGGAAGAAAAAGACAAAGGACAAATAAATTAACTGACTTTAGTCAATTAACTTCTTTAGTCTTGCTGTCTTCTGCAGAAGTGCTATATTCTCAACATTAATTACCACACTCATCAAGGTCCAATAATTTGCAAGATTTAAATGGGGATTTGATAATTTTGAACAGTTAAATATCCAGAATTTTGTAATATGCAACATAGAATATTGGAAGAGAAAGGAGGCTGTATAGCACAGTTATCTCACTAATTTGTATCAGCAAATGGAAGAGCTACTAAACCTTGTCTGAAGCTGTGAATGCATTTTATTAGAGGAAATTGTTGATAGCTTGGTCTTTGATCAGAATATGCACTTCTATTTTCTTTATTTTAGAATGGTTGAAGTCATCTATCTTTTCTGGAGGCTTGCAAACTAGTCAGATTCATTACAGTTACAATGAGGAAAAAGATGAAGACCATTGCAGTTCACCTGGTAACACTACCCCAAATAAATCAAAACTATATACACATCGATTAACTTTGAGTGACCATTCACAACCTTTCCTCCAAGCTATTGCAGATAATAATATTCAGGATCACACTGTGAAGGTAAGCCCTCAGTAGTTCTGTGCACAAAAATTGTTGCTGAAGGGTGACAATGGTGGTGAAAATTCTCCAAAAGTTATAGCAAAACAACTGAAAAAATTATTTCATAATTACTTTTTGTGACAGGAGTGGTTGAGTACTACTAATGGATAAAATTTGTGTATTTCACTTTATAGCTTAAATTCATTTTTTCTTTAGAATTTTTGCATAGGATAACTCAAAAAATCAATAATGCATTACTGTCCATGTTAAGTTTTAGTAGTGTTAACAGATCCCACTCATCTCCAGTTGAACCAAGATGGAATGTTCTTTGTCAAGGTGCAAATGTATTTTGTGTGTCAGGTGCATGTATGCCTTTGTGCCTTGGGTTCAAGTTTTGCTGAGTTGGAATCATGGATATTATGAAAACCCCTAAGATTGTCATTGATCTCTATCTTCTGTAATATCTTTAGATTTTCTAACCCTTTGAGTTCAGCTCCTTTATCAGAAAAATCCCAGTAAGTCCTTGGGAGGATAAGTAATGAATCAAAAGAATTGAAAATTGTGTTAAGTGACCTGACTATCTCACAGAGAGATAAAAGTGGTAGTAGCTTTGTTCCTTGAGCCATGTTGCTCTTCACAGAGGAAGAAAGATAGAGGATATTTG
The DNA here is from genome assembly GCA_035047865.1 of Dendrocincla tyrannina. Taxonomy (NCBI): domain Eukaryota; kingdom Metazoa; phylum Chordata; class Aves; order Passeriformes; family Dendrocolaptidae; genus Dendrocincla; species Dendrocincla tyrannina. The sequence continues at coordinate 85,239,903 of JAWWMP010000001.1, forward strand.
CTGTGTTGGGTTGCAATTGCTGTGTATTAAATAGTGCATACCATGTGTATCTCATTTATTAATGTTAGTTCAGATTGTGGAGGTTATTCAGTGTTACTGAAATGCTGTCTGTGGTATTTTCAGTCCTTTCATTGTATTTTTAAAACAATGTTAAATAGTCTGTTGTGTGTTTTTGTAGGACTTCTTGTGTCAAATAGAAAGATACTGTAAGCAGTGTCACTTAACAACACCAATCACATTCCCTCCTGAGCATCCTGTAGAAGAAGTAGGACGTCTGTTACTATGTTGTCTCCTCAAGCATGAAGATTTGGGTAGGTAGGCTTGTGGTGTATCTTTTAGGATCAGTTTAAAGTCTGCTATGGATTATTTTGGACCTGCTTATTCAGAGATTGTCTTTTCCCATTAAGGTCATGTAGCACTGTCTCTTGTCCATCCTGGTACCCTTGGAGTTGACCAGGTAAAGCACAAAACCTTACCAAAATCTGTAGTGGACGTGTGTCGTGTTGTCTACCAAGCAAAATGCTCACTGATTAAGGTAAGCCTCTTAGCTGCAGAAGTGTAGCTTAATTTCCATTTGAAGTGTAGCTTAATTTCCATTTGAAGTGTTTTATTAAAACATTATATATTGCTCATTTTATTGTGTAATTGACAATAACTTAGTCTTTCAATGTCTTTTCTAGACCCACCAAGAACAAGGTCGTTCTTACAAGGAAGTTTGTGCTCCTGTCATTGAGCGTTTGAGATTCTTATTCAATGAACTGCGTCCTGCAGTTTGCAATGATCTCTCTATAATGTCCAAATTTAAACTACTTAGTTCCTTGCCCCGATGGCGAAGGGTAGCTCAGAAAATCATTAGAGAAAAAAGGAAAAAAAGAGGTAAGGCAGCATTAATGTATTCTCTTTGAAAAAATGAAAATCAATCTTATTTGAGGTTTGAGACTCTTGTTAGTTAAAGCAATGAAGCCATTTGCTTTCTGCTGCATTTTCATGAAGTTTTCTAAACCAGTGGTTACATGACAGTTCCTACAGCAAGAACTGGCAGAGAAGTTTAGTTGAGGAATGTTTCATTTTGTTCCAGTATATTAAAAATGACCCTTCAACATCAGTCCCTCTGAACTGGTTTTCATAACGTTTAATTGGAAATGATACCTTTATAGAAATCATGTTTGATAAAAGAGGTGTAGTCAAAGAACTGTATTTACTGGAAATAAATTAATGTGGTGAATAGACACCAAAGTGCTTTTGAAGTTGATCTTTAAAGTTAAGTATATTGCACATAATACCAGAGTTAATTTGGTAATAGTTGGACACAGAGTTCACCAAGAGTACATTTCCATTTTATTACAGGCAGATCTTAAGCATTTTGTGTGCTTAGGTTCTCTTGCAAACCTAAAAATGTGACACTGTAAAATCTTATCAGATTACTTGCAAGAATACTTTTTTTAATAGTGCCAAAAAAATCTGAATCTGCTGATGTAGAAGAATCTAAAATTGGAAATGAAGAAAGTGATTTAGAAGAATCCTGTGTTGTACCTCACAGTCCTGTACCTATAGATAAAAAGCCCATACCAATCAAATCGCCCAAGGTAGGATATCAGATTTTGAGTCGACCTTGTGAATAAAAGTAAAACCAAAAAAAATATGAACTAAAGCCTGATTGCTATAACTTGATCCTTAATGTTCTGGTAAGGGTGTTTGGGATGTATAATTGCGTGGCATGTTGTTTCAGTGAAACCTGGAATAATTCTTAAAAATAAGCTTGTACTGTGTTTTCAGCATATGTAAAGATGCCTTCTCTAATTTTTAGATTGTTGATAATCTTAGATAAAGCTTCATTTCAAAATACAATATTTTGATGTGTTACTTTCTCTTTTTTTTTGAATATTAATGCATTTGAAATTTGATGTAATTTGAAACTTAGAGTTACACATAATAGCAAGCTCTTTCCTGACTTTGAAGAAGTTTCCTTTTTCTGACTCCCCTCCTAGTATTTTAAATTTGGACATGGTTTTACATGAAATAACATATTTTGAGTAATTATGCCTTTTCGAACAATTTAATTTTAAACATTCTACCCTCCTGTTTTGCAGGATAAGTGGCAGCCCATTTTGAGTACAGTTACAGGTGTCCACAAATACAAATGGCTGAAGCAAAATGTCCAAGGCTTGTATCCACAATCTGCCCTCCTTAACACTATTGTTGAATTTGCACTTAAAGAAGAGCCTGTGGATGTAGAAAAAATGAGAAAATGTTTATTAAAACAGGTAAACTAGATGAAAGTGGGCTTGCATGTATTAACAGTTTACATAAGTATGATAATTTATTTTTTCTCTTTCACAGCTGGAAAGAGCAGAAGTGCGTCTGGAGGGAATAGATACTATCCTGAAACTGGCAGCTAAAAGTTTTTTGCTCCCCTCTGTGCAGTATGCTATGTTCTGTGGATGGCAGAGGCTTATTCCAGAAGGAGCCAATATAGGGTAAAACTTCTTGTTGCTTTTGCTTTCACAATTCTTCAGGAAACAAAAAAAATGCTTATGTTTGCTGTTGTTGTTTTTCTGTGAAGGGAACCTCTTACTGACTGCTTGAAGGATGTTGATCTGATCCCACCATTTAACAGAATGCTGCTAGAAGTAACTTTTGGAAAGTTGTACGCATGGGCTATTCAGAACGTCCGGAACATCTTGCTAGATGCTAATGCAAAATTTAAAGAACTAGGTGAATCTCATTTTGTTGCTCTTGTCTGGGGAAAAAAACTTAAATTAATATTGTTGCTTTTTTTTTTTAAGTTTCCAATAATTAGGATATTAAAATCAGTTCCTGTGGTTTGTTGATGAGAGTAACTTTGACTTTGTGTGTCTGTGTGTCGTCCCTACTGCCCTCCCACCTTGACCTCAGGTTAACTCACTTTTCAGTGTTTAAGAGGAGGTTGGTGATTTCCTGGCAACAGGTGATTGATTACTCATTAGTAACCTTTTGCCATTAAAATATAAATTACAAAAGGTTTCTTGGAATTTGAACTCATACCTTCTTAAAGCCAGGCAGGGAACGAAAAATGTTTTAAACCATCAATCAAATGAATCAATAACCTATTCTATTGTAGCTCCCAAATGTCATCTGACATTGTTATTTATATTACTTTCGACTTAGGTCTTCAGCCTGTTCCCCTTCAAACAATTACTAATGAGAATCCAGCAGGGCCAAGTCTCGGGACTATTCCGCAGGCACGTTTTCTGCTGGTCATGCTCAACATGTTGACGCTGCAGCACGGTGCCAATACCTTGAGCCTCCTCCTTAATTCTGGCATGCTGGCATTGACACAAACAACACTCCGGCTGATAGGTATGGGATCTTCTTGTTTATTACTTGGAAGAAAGCATATACTTTGTAAGTCTCTTGTATTTTTTACCTGTTGGTGAACCCCAATTACAGAATGACTTTGCTATTTAAAGGTAGTCCTTAATGCTATTTACCTTTACCCTTATACAAAACCACATCTGTTGTAAGGACAATTGAGAAGGTTAATTCAACTGTAGCCTTTATTCAGTCACAACTTTTTTACTATTAAGCCTTTGCTTTGGCTATGCTTTGCTAAAATTTGAGTTACAGAGCAGTTTTGGTGGAAACTTTACAAATAAACTAAACCCAGAAATTTAAAATGAAAACATTAAAAACTGCCTACTCTCTACTCGCTCTATTTCATTTGTTCTACACATTAAAAAAGGTTTCCAGTCTGCAGATTTAAACTAGAAACTTTCTTTGTTCTAATATAGCAGGTTCTGTGGGGTGTTTTGCCATGGTTCCCATTGCCATGCTTTTTCTCTCTTGGTTTTCTTAGACAACAGCAAATATTTGTTCCTGTAACTTTTACTTAACTGGAATGCTCGCAAATTTTTTTCAATAAAATTCTTTGTAGAACCATTTAGCTGATTGAGTCATCATTTTTCATGTCTCTCTTACTTGTCACTTTTTTTTTGTTCAAAATCAAGTATTTGATTTGTTCTAGTTTTCTAAAAGGTCATTTGACTTATCACCTGTTCATTCAGCTTTCCTGTTTATTACTGCTTTTATGTTACAAAGTTTATGCACCTGAAAATTTATGGGGGACAAAGGTACATATAAAAATTTGTTGCTACTTTTAATTTTTTTCGTGTTTTTTCCTCTTTAGGACCCAGTTCTGACAACATTGAGGAAGATATGATTGCTTCTTCTCATGGGGCTTCTGCCACGGTCCTAGAAGAGTCAAGAAAGGAAACTACACCTGTTCAGCTCCCTGTTTCTGGACCAGAGCTGGCAGCTATGATGAAAATTGGTACCAGAGTGGTGAGAGGTGTAGACTGGAAATGGGGTGACCAGGTACAATTTCTTTCATACAGGTTTGAATGTGTTATAATCTAAAGTCTCTACTCAGTGGAATGTCTGTGAAGTTTCTGATCATTCAAACTTGAAAATCATTTTACATTTCAAAATTGTTGAATTAAAAGTATGGGAATTTAGCAGAAAATAAGCCCCCCTTGCATTTCAGCTGATCCGCAGAGATCAGAGGGACTGGACGCACCTAGGCTTAATTTCTGATTATAGCCAATTTAGCATTGTAGATCTGTTTGAGTTTGAAAGAACTTGCACAAGCACAGACACACAAATAGTGCAGTTTACCAAAGCAGTACTGTAGGTCTGTTTGATACAGTGAGGACTCGCACGATGTGCATTCACAAATGTTGTGGTTAATTGAAGCACCAGAAAAGCAGGTTCAGGATTGCTGGTGATAAATGCCCTAACTACAGAGTGTTAATATGTGTTGAGACAGGAAGTATAGTAAGAGAGATCTAAACTAACTAAATATATTTATTTATTTTATATATATATGTGTGTGTATATATATATATGCATAAAAAACTGAATATACCCAGGTGTGCTCCGACGCACTTGGAGGCACAAAGCTCACCTAAAGGCTTTCCTTCAGAACGAGAGGAGAGGCACAGTCTGTCACCACATCTTAAGTAGACAGAGTTGTTTTCCCCCTCCAGCCCTTTCTGCCCCTGAAACCTGCCTTTTATAATACAAATTTTAGCCTGTCCCAGTGGAATAGAACGATCGTGTTATACATGGGGTTTGGTGACTTTGATCATACATGCCCCATGTTCTCCTTCGTCTGCATCCCAAGGGGTGCATAAGTTGCCTAAGTTGTGTTAATGGGGCTTAATGAGGGTCTTGGTTACTTTTGGTCAGAATTTATAGTTGATAGAAGAGGTAGAATAAACACTTTGGTCCTCCTCTGTCTACTGAGTTGGCAGCAGGGGCTCTCTGACCTTCATCAGGGGGTCCTTGTGTGCATCCTTATCTCCTTAAAGAACCAGATTTATAGCAAGGCTTGTTTTTCACAGAGGAGTGTGGCTGTTGTCGGTGCAGAGGCAAGAGGTGTAGAGGGTACTCTTCTGTGCCTCACTAAAACAACACTGGTCTGTGAAACCTCTGCTTCATGCCAGGCATCATTCAGTTGTTAGGCCTTGCTCGAGCCAGGTGCAAGATAAACAAGAGGCTCAGCTTGTATTTTTCCCAACCAGCCTCATTTTTCAGCGTCTTAAGGCAACACTGTGCAATTATGACCATTTAGCACTAAAGACCTGGAGAATTAGCATAAAATATATTAATTATTTATTTAGCTTCATTTTTGGAGTTGAAAATTCTCAAGTTGAGAATGTTGAGTTGAACAGTCTCAATTTAGTGCGACTGTTCTGATTAACAGGAAGTTAGATCATTTGTTTGCTACAATATTGTAAATTTCCAACTATGTAGGACATACTATGTAAAACATAGTAAAATAGGTCTAAACATGCAGTTTACTAGTGTGATTTCTCTTTAAGACTATGAAATGCTCTCCAGCTTTATATGGCTGTTGAAACATTGTTGAATGTTTACTACCTACTCTTTAGGTTAGCAGCAAAACCCAGCAATTGCATTACTATTTTATGAACCTTGGATATGAAATAGTGTTGTTGATTGTGTAACTTGAACCTTTCTGTTCTTTCAGGATGGACCCACACCAGGTTTGGGTCGTGTGATTGGAGAGTTGGGAGAAGATGGCTGGATTAGAGTGCAGTGGGATACTGGAAGTACAAATTCTTACAGAATGGGGAAGGAGGGAAAATATGATCTCAAACTGGCTGAGCCACCACCTGCAACGCAACCCACAACAGAGGATTCAGACACTGAGGATGATTCTGGTAAAAAAAAGAAAAAAGAAAAAAGTTATTTTTTTATACAAGTGGAGGCACAGTTTTAGTTGAATTTCAAAACTGATCTCTTGTGATATGAAAAACTTCTCACAGGAGCAAGTGCTTCATCAAAGAAGATTGATTTAATAGGTGTTCACTTCTGACCAGAATGTTCCTTAATATGACTCCACTATGAGAAAGGAGGATAGAAGGGATAGTATCAGATTTGTTGCATATTCAATGCCAAAGAGAACAGTATTAATAAATTGAAATCGTTTCAGTTACATGTACTAGGAGGTATACATTTTAACATGTATTAATGCCATTCTGAAGTGGGTTTTTATATGTACTCATTATACATCTTAGTCACACTTTTTCCCTATTTCTGGCACTACTTTTGGAATTTCTTTTAAGCTGTGTACTGCTAGAGAATAACTTGAATATATGTGCACAAAATATCTGATTTATATTTTGCTCTTGCAGTTGGAAATAAGGAATCTTCTTTCAGTCAAACCATCTCAGAGAAAATATTTATAAAAATAATTCACATCATGTTTGTTTCAGAACCTTTATGAAATAAAATAACTCAGTATTAATGTATTCCTTTGCCTTTTGTGTCTCTCTTCAGAAGGAGAACAGGTTGAAAGGAATCTCCACCCTACTTCCATGATGCTGACGAGCACTGTGAACCTGTTGCAGACACTGTGTCTCTCTGCTGGTGTCCATGCTGAAGTCATGCAGAGTGATGCTACTAGGACTTTGTGTGGTCTCCTGCGTATGCTTGTGGAGAGTGGGACAATAGATAAATCAGGTATTTTATGTAGAAGCAGCCTGATTCCATTATGTGCTTCTGTTTTGTGCTTTGTTGTCTTGTACGTTTGTAAATCTTTTGTTAGTAGTTTTTAATCTTTTAAGGCCAAAGGTTAGAAAATGCATTTTCAGAGCTTTAAAAATCTTAATTGTTAAAGGCAATGTAAGTGATCTTGAGCATTCTTAGAACATAAACGGTAAAAGCAGAAAAAATGCATGAGATGTGAATTGTTGGCTTGGACAATTAATTCTTAGCAACCTTTTTCTGTTTGACAGCAGTATGACTGGGTATGTCATATTCTTTTTTGTAGCTTCTTTGTAATTTCAGAAGTAATGCTGTTAACTACTTTTAAATGAAGAAACAGTATAATGATGGAAATTGTTTTAAAGACATATTTAATAAAAATAATTGCGGACTCTAAAACTGAAATTAAAAGTTCATGTAAAGACAGTGTAGTAGCTCAGTGTTCTGATTTGTGCAAAAAAGCCCTACGTACTATATAGAGAATTATGTAGCTGGTGGAAAAGTCAACTGTTATATGTATATATCTTTTTGTTTTTAGCTTCCTTGCCAAATAAATTAGTTTATAAAGAACAGCATAGGAGTTGGTGTACGCTGGGATTCATTCGAAGCATAGCACTCATGCCTCAGATGTGCAGCACTCTTAGTACGTCTCAGTGGATAACTTTGCTAATGAAAATTGTTGAGGGGCATGAATCTTTCACTGCTGCTTCACTACAGAGACAGGTAATGTGTGTATTTCCAAATTACTTTGATAGGCAATAAAATTAGTAGACTTCAGTTGTCTTTCAAAAAAAACAGTGTATTTAAGAAAAAAACAAAACAGCTGGGAAATGTCCTTAAATCAGTTTTTAGTTAATTGAAAAAAAGATAACATTTTTTTATAGATAGGATCCACTTGTTTTGGATATACACCTTTAAGTTTTGAGTCTATGAGGTACTGCAGTCTCTGTTGTTTTATTGAAAGCAGATAAAAGGTCCAAGCAGTGTTTCAAAAATGTGTTCCAGGAACTCCCAGATCACGTTTCCTAGAAGGTGAATAAAGAGACTTAACCAGAAGATGCTTAGGGAAAACATGCAATTTTATTAGAAGTTTTGTGATTTTGTATTAGCTACTGTCCCTCCTTCCATAGTAAACTGCTAATATTATTTTAATTATAATCTCTCTTAAGAAGCTACCTCTTTGCCTCTTATTTTGGTATTGTATTTCCCTTGTCCTCTTCCCCTTTTCTTATTTTTCTTTTATTTTTCCTTTTTTTTTCTTTTTTTTCTTTTCTATTTTTTTCTTTTCCTTTTTTTCTTTTTTTCCTTTTTTTTTTCTTTTCCTTAGCAACTTGTTACTCCCTTTTTCATGAGGCTGGAAAACAACCTTATTATAGAATAACTGACAAGTTTCAAGGCTTGAGGATCAAAAGATCATCTTAATCTTTTCCTTGATAAGGCATGAACATTTTTTAACTAAAGTCTTGTATCATAGAGGCCTGTTCACTTTGTGTGGTCTTCCAGCAAATTCTTGCCAGTATTCTTAATATGCTGAGACTTCTGTGATCACTCAGGATTTAGTGCAGTAGAGTCATCTGTGCTGTTCAGGGAATACTTGAGAGAAATGATCGTTCCTAATGTACCAGCACCTAACTTAATAGCAACAAAAACATTGAGACCTTGAAGTTCTAGAAAAACCTGTTGTTGACAGAAGTTTACAAGAAGAGAGTTCTCTGCACTGTTAGTCACTTGTATTGGTCTTCTGGGTAGACGATGAAGCTCAAAACCTGAAATACTCCTATTCAGAATGCACAACTGCATCTGCTCTTTGATACTGCAGTGCTGCACCTTCCCTTGTTCCTCATCAGTCCTGCACTGAGTGTCTGGGTGTGGAGATGTCAGCCTGTTCCTCCATACTGTGTCGGAGGCCCTGGTTTCACAGGGATTGCTTTTGGATGTCACTGTGGTTGCTTTTTGCCCTCTTCTACCATTCTACTTTGTATCTCATGAATTTTAACTATTATACCCTCGTTGGAGAATGCTTGAAAACTTTCATGCTGAAATACATCTGAGTACTAACTTCTGAGTCTAGAATCCGAACAAACCATCCCATTCTGTATTCCTATTTTTCCTGTATGTTTTAGTGATTTACATTGTTTCTCAGTGTGTCTTTGTCTCATGTCCTGAGTATTGAAGAGATTGGATTCACTAATACAACGCGCCAGTAAAATTGCTACTGACTCTGAACTGTCACAACTTCTTTTAAAATATCCCATAGCAAACCGAAGATCAGTAATTTCCACAGCTGGAAAGAAATCAGCATTGTAGAAAGAACAAAGGAAAGCTAACTTAAAAAATAACGTTCTGTACTTAATATATTTGAAAGTTTCTTAAATATTTTGTGACTTAAAATAGAAAAACACTAATTTTGTTCTCTTTTTAGATCCTTGCTGTACATTTATTGAAAGCAGTACTTCCATCCTGGGATAAAAATGAAAGGTCAAGAGACATGAAATTTCTTGTGGAAAAACTGTTTGGCTTTTTAGGGAGCCTACTTAGTACTTGTTCTTCAGATATCCCACTACTCAGAGGTAGAGGAATTTTCCCCCAGTGGCTTATTCTTATGTATGGAAAATGTGGGCATTAAACTGATAACCATTGTTCAATTGCTTTGTCTTTGCAGAATCTACTCTGAGAAGGAGAAAGGCCAGGCCCCAAGCATCTCTAACTGCCACTCATAGTAGTACTTTAGCAGAAGAGATAGTGGCACTGCTGAGGACACTCCATTCGCTCAGCCAGTGGAATGGACTCATAAACAAGTACATCAACTCTCAGCTAACCTCCATCACCCACATCTTTGCAGGAAAACAGTCAGAAGGGGTAGTTTCCACGTTTTAAAATAAGCTCATTTTTATAGCAATATTTATTTTGAAATTATAAGCACTAAATGTTTGTAAACAATATTAAGCTTAATTTTGAAACCATTTTTCTATTTTTATATATATTTGTTTTATAATTTTTAAGTTGAAATATGTGTGATTAACTTTGTATTTTAAAGCAGATAGAAGTGTATGTTTTCTCCCTACAGTTAAATTTTATTGTTCTTTGTTAGGCTGTGTTGGATGACTACTTTCCTGACACTGAGAATCCAGAGGTGGGAGCTCTAATGGCAGTCTTGGCTGTGATTGGTGGCATAGACAGTCGCTTGAGACTGGGTGGACAAGTAGTTCATGATGAATTTGGAGAAGGCACAGTGACACGCATCACCCCAAAAGGGAAAATCACTGTACAGTTTTATGACATGCGGACATGTAGAGTGTGCCCTCTGAATCAACTGAAACCAGTAAGTGCAAATAAAGTATTTTTTCTTCATTGGGTAAATTGACATTCAGTACATACAATGCTCTGAATGCACATCTGTGATGGTCCTCATGCAAACCTCTATAGGGCCTTTAAATCCCATCCTCACTTGTTGAGGAGGTGAAAGGAGGAGGGATTTAAGCTGAATTTCAAGCTTTGATTTGAGGTAAAATCCCACGTATTATGATTTAAAGCTCTTACATGAGAGGAGCTTAGTTGCATTGAACTTGATTTGCTAACTAATGTAGAAAGTCTTGAGTGTTTTCATTTGAATCTTAATTTGATTGATATGGCATTAGTGAAAGTGCAAGCCGAGTGCCTGATCTGCTTCAGAGACTGCAGTTCTTTCTTTTTCTGACTCTGTCCTGCTTTTTAATCAAGTAGACCTGCAATTGTGTGGTACAATACAGGCTTGGGAGCTGTGTCGGGAATAGAAATCCTCTCTAGTTGTTCCTGGTCAAGAGCAGGAAGACAAATGTTACTCTTCTTGGGTTAATAACTACTGAAACTTTTAAATGATTTTGTAACACTATAGGAAAATGCTTACCTGTATTTTTTTGTTTTGTTTTGTCTGGTTCTTTCCTCACTGTTTAGCTTCCAGTTGTGGCTTTTAATGTGAACAACTTGCCTTTTACTGAACCTATGCTATCCATTTGGGCTCAACTAGTAAATCTGGCTGGAAGCAAAATAGAAAAACAAAGAATGAAGTCTCCCAATCAGGGTCTTTCAGGTACAATTGGAGGCTTTTTGTGATGTGTTTTGTTTGGAAGTAGATAGGTGTACTCTGGGAAAAGTACTGGTAACAGCAAACATACAGAAGAAAAAGGATTTCCTGGAGCCTTACATTTTTTTCTTAGTCAGCATTGAATAATATGCGCTTATGAGACAAGTTTAGCTAGAAGGTGAATTGCTCTGCATTGTCAGTGGAGTAGCTTTTCTTACTTTGATGAGAAAATGTAAATAAGGCTAGGGGCAGAACTTCTTGTATTGAGTTGTTTAAAATATTGGATCCATATAACATCTCAGTTTACTGTGCTATATATCAACTGCACAATTGCCCAGTGTGAAAGGTAGGAAGGCAGTGTTTTTAATATCATGGGTCATACAGTGTGTGCCAACTTGCAATCCATGTGCTATTCGAACTGTCTCATATTATTGGTATTTCACAAACTTTCACACAGTGAGTTAAGATGTAAACTGATGTTTGGATTGAAGTTGTATGGATGATAACTTCTCTAATAGAAGAGATTCCTAGCACTAATGGCTGCTTAATATTTCTGATAGGTCAAGTTGATCTGGATCTACTGCGATGCCAGCAATTAAAGCTGTACATACTGAAAGCAGGACGAGCTCTGCTTTCTCACCAGGATACCCTAAGGCAGATCTTATCTCAGCCAGCTGTTCAGGAATGTGCATTAAATCCTGCAGGTATTCTGAAATGCAACCTGACTGTGCTCCTGTTTGTTTAGATGGTAGACAGCATGTGTGACCATAACTCTTGCTAATGGCAGTCGGAGGGTAGAAATTTCAGCTTGCCCTCTAAAGACTGAAAATTAAAATTTATGAATTTTTTAACCTTCTATGTTAAAAGCATCTTGACTTTTTAACTTGGGTTTTGAAGGTGAAGTCGTTCAAATGTTTGAAGCTTGAAATACTGGCATTAGCTAAATTTGTAGGTCTTCTGTAGTTAGTAAGCTTTGTAAGTGGTTTTAAAATACTTGACAGTTTTTTGCAGTGGTTTCCTTTTCCACTTTAAAGCTTAAAGCATGAGCTCTCAATTGGCTATTGCTTTTTACATCAAATGTTTTGCAGTTTCCAGTGAAACAAGTAGTAGGACACAGTGTCTTAAGAATAATCTTAGAAGGACATTAAGGAATTGTAGTTCTGATAATTTATATTAGTTCTTATATAGATGCATTTTACATATAAAAATAAATACAATACCTCTGTCAGCTCTCAGGGATAGCTATATGAGGCCTTTAGAGTTTATATTAATTCCTTGGGAGTTTGTGATATTTCTGTATTTCTGTAGGTTTTGGTCAATTACCAGATTTTAAGTCAACAGAATCATCAAGGTTTTTTTAGGAATGGAATGTGATTTTGCTTCTACAATCATTTTATAAGGGAAAAAACTCCTGGCACTTCTTTTTAATCAGAAGAACATAACTACATGAGAACTATTAACTGTTTTATTGTTGTTTCAAATAAGGCTTTCTTTTGTTGGCATTAATAAAAAGTAAAACACTTTCTTGAGGTAGTCACAGAAAAGATCTAGGAAACTTGAATGTTTATGCCAACAGGAATACAAAATTTAGTAAGAAAATTGCAGAACTGTGAGCAAATTGATTCAGAAAAAGTATCCTCTTTTAAAGGTACAATGACCTCCTCTAGGGAACTCTTCCCAAGAGGTGTATCATGGGGGAAATAACCCAGTCCAGAAAGTATGCACCATGGTTTTGGGATCATTGAGACTGTTGGTTTTCCGTATTAAGTGGTTTATCCCAGAAGGACCTCTTTATTATAATCTTATTGGAAAAAATATGGACTCAGAAGATCCTTATGCAAATTCATTGTCCAATTGAGTAGTTTCTGCTAGACATGCTCTAGGTATTTTAGTAAGTTTACAGTTTATCTACAGATTTTGTATTTGCTTTCTATGTCTAAAGATTGTGACACATGGTTTAATCTTAAAAACATGATTCCTATGAACAAGAAATGTATGAAAAATAACAATATGCTTGATTAACCAATAGGCCTCAGAATAAATCTCCGGATTGACTCATGTTGCATGGTTTTGGTTAAAATAATGTTTTTGTTTCAAGAGGATGGAGCAGTTGCCTCTCCCGACATAGGAGATATGTCTCCTGAAGGACCTCAGCCTCCCATGATTCTTTTACAGCAACTTTTGTCATCTGCTACACAACCATCACCCGTGAAAGCAATATTTGACAAACAGGAGCTTGAGGTAAAGTCTGTGTTTTCTTCTAAGTAACCTAATAAATGACTCCTTGTAATTCACATTCCAATAGCAACTTATTAAACTGTAGGTTTAAAAAAGTGACACTGAATGCTTTTTGGCAAGTAACCTTTAATTTCATGTGTACACACACACACACACATACCAAATACGCTTGCTTTACTTGGTCTGATTTATTTGTTCTCGTTTAGGCTGCTGCTTTGGCAGTATGTCAGTATCTGGCTGTAGAGTCTACACATCCTTCAACTCCACTGTTTGAAGACTGCAGCTCTAGTGAAGCTACAACACCCATCACAGTACAACATATCCGACCCACAAAAGTGAAGAAACGCAAGCAATCTCCAATTCCACCCCTCCCCATTGTAGTTCAACTTATGGAAATGGGATTTCCTAGGAAAAACATAGAATTTGCACTAAAATCTCTGTCGGGAACCTCTGGAAGTGCTTCTGGATTGCCAGGTATTTTATTTAGTTAAATTTATGATATTAGAAGGAGAAGGAAAGTTGCAAGCAGAATAAAACAGTACTTTGGAGGTAGCAATTGTTATTCTTTGAATGCTTTCTTAACAAGGCCAGAGAATCCCTTGGAGACAGACTGAGTTTGTTTTCTGTATTAGGAGTAGAAGCCTTAGTTGGCTGGTTGTTGGATCATCCTGATGTTCAAATTACGGATCTCTCTGATGCTGATACTATCTCTGATGAATATTCAGATGAGGAAATAACAGAGGAAGTGGAAGAAGCTGAAGCTGCTTGTCCTGTGGCAAGTATCAACTTACAAAACCTGTTATGCTAGCTAGCTGCAAATTTGATAATTCTTTTGTTTTTATGAAAATGGTTGAGAGTAAAAGGACATTCTGCTGTCTCAAACTTTCAGAACAGTAACGCAAATCACGTTTGCCCTGTGTTTGCCTTTACGATGCCTGTTGAGTGTAATAGCTTTCACATGAACTTACATTATTCTTCTCTTGACTTTGAGGAACTGCTTCAATAACGATTTTTCAATAAAATGGCATAGGTTCCATTTTTCTGTTTATTCTTAGTTATCTTGAGTTTTCTTGCACATGTGGGATTTTGTAATTGAAAGAAATGCATTGTATTTTCAGTGAAATTAACTTGACCTTGACTTCTGATATCTTCATCAGTATTGCAGTGAGAAACTGATATATATTCCCTGTAAAAAACCCAAACATCTAATGCTCAAAACAGAACAAAGTTTTCTCAAAATTATCCTTACAGCTGGAATGCAGTAGTTAACTTAAAAAAATTAATCGAATCTCGAAAAGAATAATTTCTAATAACTATGATCTTATCGTTTGGGTTTTTTTTAGCTTATTTTGCTAAAGGAATACTTTAGATCTCATTGTGTTATATAAAAAAAAATCAGTGTGCTTTAGGTTAGAGGTTACCCTTTACAACTGCTTTTTTGTTTTTTCTCCTCACTTAATAAGTAGCCTAAGAAGTGTAACATGAATGTGTATCTGCAAGGCTGAGTAGTGTACTGACAAATCAATTTTGTTCTGATTTTCCTTGGCAAACACATTTCATAAAAGCAACTTGAAGCTTGTTTCACACATTTTGAAAATTTGCATCTACATTCCTGGCCAAATAATTTTGGAAAGTAAACTTTAATTTTAAGCAAAGTAGATCATAAATCGACCTGTTGAAGTTTTTTTCCATTTTGGCATGGAGATTGGATATTGTGTGTTTATTTTTGTTGGATTATTTTCAGTCTTTGCTAACAATTTTATTTCTCTGAATTGAAAACAGATTTTGTAATTGTTACATATTTATTTTGGATTTTTTTTCAGTCAAGTGGTGCTGTGGTGACAGAGAGCCAGACCTATAAGAAACGAGCTGATTTCTTAAGTAATGATGACTATGCTGTGTATGTGAGGGAGAATATTCAGGTAAGTATGATGATCAAAAGTTATATTGAAACTACTTTCCTTGTGGTACAGAAGTCTTTGTATAGCTATTGCATTCTATTGTCCTTTTTTCTCTAGGTGGGCATGATGGTTAGATGCTGCAGAACCTATGAGGAGGTTTGTGAAGGAGATGTAGGCAAAGTGATTAAACTGGATCGAGATGGATTGCATGACTTGAACGTACAGTGTGATTGGCAACAAAAGGGTGGTACTTACTGGGTCAGATATATTCATGTTGAGCTTTTAGGTAAGTGCACTGCTGACTGCTTTTTGATTAAAAAAGTGAATGATAGACTAAGGAAAACTTACTTTTGAAAGGGGGAAACCCACTCACTATGCATTTATTCTTTCATCTGCTAGGATTCCCACCACAGAGTTCTGCCTCTCATATCAAGATAGGTGACAAAGTGCGTGTGAAAAGCACTGTTACCACACCCAAATACAAATGGGGCTCAGTTACTCATCGAAGTGTGGGAATTGTCAAAGGTAATATATATTCAAAATGGGATATAGGGAGGTAATAAAACTCAAAACCATGCAGACTTTCTTAAAGACACATGTTAAAATTACACTGTTTTGTGGAATATTGCATGATGATGAAGAATATAGAATGCATTTGAAGTCTGTGATAAATTTAGACACGTACTGTGTGGCAGCACGTTTTGTGCATTTGAGCCACTTTATTCACATACAGTAAAAGTCTTTAAGCATCTGTGCAGCTTTCTGTTCTCATTTGTATTTTGGAAGAATCGCAAATGGTTTTCTTTTAAGAAGTAATTCTAACTTGGAGGCTCATAAGGAAGTGAGGAGAAAGTGGGATGTCCTAGTGTCAAGCTGTAAGGGATGTTATTGAAGTAATCTTTGGAACATAGGCTCTTTGAAGAGGTGCAGATTTTGGTCACACTGTATTTGTGCTTAGAAGTACACTCTCACTGGGAACTGTTTCTAAAAAAATAAATGAAAAAACAGGAGCAGAAGAATTCAAATAGGAAACTCTTCTAAGCACATTTGGCTTCATTTTATAGAGAATTGCAACATGTATTTTCTCCATGTTTTTGTCACAGCGTTTAGTGCCAATGGAAAAGATGTTATTGTAGACTTTCCTCAACAGTCTCATTGGACTGGCTTGTTGTCAGAAATGGAATTGGTCCCCAGCATTCATCCTGGAGTCACGTAAGTGGTGATTTACTTTTTTCTTAATGTATATGGGTTATCCTTTACCTTACTGTCTTGATTATATTATCTTGTCTCATGTAACAATTAACTTGTACCATGTATATTTACTTGTTATTCTCTTGTCAAATCAGATGTGATGGCTGTCAGATGTTTCCTATCAACGGGCCTAGATTCAAATGCAGAAACTGTGATGATTTTGACTTTTGTGAAACCTGTTTTAAAACCAGGAAGCATAACACCCGACATACTTTTGGCAGAATAAATGAACCGGGTAAGTTTCACAATCTCAGTGTATCTTAGATTAATTTAAAATGCATTTCAGTTGTTTTTAAAAAGACAGTTTTAAATTTCAGCTCCTTAACCCAATGAAATTAGTATTCCAACTGACCCCTTTGACAACAAAACATTTTTAGCAGATCATAACACTGCTATGATTTTATATGGTGGATCACAATAAAACATTAATCCTTAAGCCTTTTTTTAGTGCTAAAAGTTTAAAAAATATGTGACAATAACTGTTCATATCAGAATGGCAGTTTCAACTACAAAAAGAGTAAAATGTGTGATTCTGTAATCCTCTTGCCTTTTGCTGTCAGCCTAAATAGAGACAAATGGAATCCTCATGATGGCAGGTGCAGTTGGAAATACTTAAAATACCTTCTTGTGTCTCGCTTGCTCTTTAGCAATTTTGCCTGTCAGTGTGTGAGTCTGTTGCCTCATTTCCCTTGTGATGTGAAGACTCCAGAGAAATGTGGTGGGAAAGGGAAACCTTTTGAACCTGATTTTTTTATGTTCTGGGGCAAGAATAGGTGCAGCCATTTTAACTCCAAAGCTTTGGTGGTTTGCATTATTATGTAAAACTTATCTCACACTTGCTTTTAGTTCTTTTCTCTCCACCTGTCTAAAAATCAGTCTGATCCCTAGTATTTTCAAGTTAATGCTGTCTCTGGACTAAAGCTCTTCATATTTATGCAAAACCAGTATAATTGGTTTGGAAAATGAATAAAACTGATTCCCACTAGAGAGCATGAACATGCATTGCATGTGTATGATGGTTTGTATAAAGGGCAGGAAAGATACTCTGTTAAGTCAGTTGATATGGTTGTACAGCTAGTGTGGTATGAATCTGTAATCCTTGCCAAGGATAGGTAGAGGAATAACAATATTCTTTTAGTCAAGCTTTCTAGAAGCTACAAAATCCATAAAGGGAAACGGAAGTGAGTTTTTGCAGCCAGGAAATCTACAACTCACTAAACTACCTTCTTCTGGAACAAGACTTGAATTTTTGAGTGTTCCAACATAACTATTTCTATTCTTCTGTGAGGGATGCTTGTTGAGGTTTGGTTGCATATTTTTATGTGCTATATTGGTGTAAAAAATTCATGTGCTGTGCGCCTGAGTTTTGAATTATGTATCATAAATTTTCATCTGTGTTTTAAAAGGAAGGACCTTTTTCAAGTAGCTGTCTAGTCAAGAACTTGTAAACTTGAAACTCCTGAAAAAAAAGCATGACTATTGTGTACGGCTATATAGTATCACCATACCAATGTGACCAGCTTCTGTGCTCTAAATTTACCTACCTGAAATCTTTGATTTGTTGTATTTTCTTTCACATTTCTTATGGGTTTCATAGAAACCATTTTCTTTGAGGGGTACATGCTTAATGTTTCATTTAACCATGCAGGTCAGTCTCCCGTATTCTGTGGGCGTTCTGGAAAGCAGCTGAAGAGACGGCACAGCAGCCAGCGGGGAATGTTACTGGATGATTGGTCAAGGATAGTTAAGAATCTGAATGTCTCATCCTCTGTGAATCAGGCTTCACGTCTTATTGATGGCAGTGAGCAGTGCTGGCAGTCTTCTGGTTCGCAAGGAAAGGTAACTTTAAGCCCTACCTGGTTTATTCTGGCATACTTCCTGCTTAAGAGGAAAAGTATTTACCTTAGTGAAATACATTTGGTTGTTACCTTTGTGTAAGGTAGAAGAGTAGTAAAAGCAGACATCTGAAGTACAAAACTGTTTCTCCATAATGACTGTGACTATTTTTTGTTAAGCTGTGCATCATCTTTCTAGTTGTGCATCATCTTTCTAGTTATACAATCATAGAATGGTAGGGTTGGAAGGGATCTTAAAGGTCTAAGCTGACTGCCGTGGGTGCGGTTGCCATTTTCTAGATCAGGATGCTCAGGGTCCCATCCAAACTTGTTTCGAATGCTTCTAGGGATGTGTCATCCACAACTTCTCTAGGCAGCCTCTTCCAGTGCTTCACCACTCTCTGAGTAGTGAATTTCTTACTAACATCTAATCTAAACCTGACTCCTGTGTCCAGATAATTTATTAAAAATGTTCCTTAGTTTATGGTTTACCAGTTTTATTGGCCTGCAGCAATACTTTGTGGCCAGCCTAGGCACCAGGTTTTGCAGTTAGGTGTCTGTCTGGTGACGTTTTGATGCTCTCTTGATGGCCATGCTGAGAATATCCCCAGACACCCTTCCTTCAGGTTTTCTGCAGACTGTAAACTAAGATTTATATCTCATTTCTTGAGCTCCAGTGGTACTGTGCTTTCTGTCTTCTCGATGGTGTTGGTCTTGTCTGAAATAAGTCTTTTGCTGTTTCTCTTGTATTTGGATGTAGGACAAGTGAGAAGTTCACAAGGTCACTTTCCTTTGGCCAGTTCCCATGTAGTGCAGCTGTTGTGTGTTATTCACAAATGTTTTTCATTCTTTCTCCAAAAACATCACACACAAATTCTTGTTAACTGTATGGTCCTAACAATACCATCCAAAAATGAAATTCTTTGTTTCTCCTAGCACTGGATTCGCTTGGAGATCTTTCCAGATGTTCTTGTTCACAGACTGAAGATGATAGTGGACCCTGCAGACAGCAGCTACATGCCCTCCTTAGTTGTAGTTTCAGGTATGTGTATGTTCTCTGGGAAGTCTAGAAACTTTGTTTTTTTTGTCCTCATCAGTGGGTATTTACCTGGATTCAGTTAACATAGTCATCTGTTTAACATGCACCAGTGCCTGTTTGTGAAACAAACACCATATCCTAAAATGCTTTTCTTTCCGTGTTTTGTGTTCTAGGGGGTAATTCCTTAAATAACCTTATAGAGCTAAAGACAATCAATATAAATCCTACAGACACCACAGTGCCTCTACTCAGTGATTGTACTGAAGTAAGTGAAGTTTATGTTAGAATTACTCATGTGCAAAAATAAAATACTTTTTGCAAGAAATGGATGAAAAGCACTGTTTTGATTATTAAAGCATGGTATTTTATTTTTCCTCAAACTTAGCAGTATTTCTGGCACTTTAGTAAAGTTATTATGTTAAGTTTTACCATAATCATGGTGTAACTCTACAATAGTAACGATATTTTAGGTTTTTTTAATGTAAATCAGTGTATCTGTGAACCAAGAAGACATTGCAATAAGCTTAAATTTGGGGATAATTTTGAATGGCAGTTCTGATACTTTTGAATAACAGCAAAGAGAAATGCCTAATAAACTTCAATGAGACTAGAAGTGAAAAAATATTTCTCAAATGAGTGAGTCCATATGTTTATCATAAAGTATGCTTTTAGAGCTCAAAAGCCAAGTATTTAAAGTTATAGATTCATTTTGTAAAGGTGGTAAAGTCAAGCAAAAGTTCTAATTCTTTCCTATGCTTTATAAAGTAATATAGAACCCAAAAGATGTCAATACAGTTTTTTTTCTTCTTAGTACCACAGGTATATTGAGATTGCCATCAAGCAGTGCAGAAGCTCTGGAATCGATTGCAAAATACATGGCCTCAGCATACTGGGACGTATACGTGCAGAGGATGAAGATTTGGCTGCAGTCCCTTTCCTTGCTTCTGATAATGAGGAAGAGGATGATGATAAAGCTAACACTGGGAGGTAGGTAGCTACAGTGATGGGGGCAAGGGAAAATGGTAAAGAACCTTAGTGTCTGTATATTCCTGTATTCAGGAGATTGTTGGAAGACCAACTTAATTAGCTTGAATGATAGCAAAGAGAAATCAGTTTTATTGGAATTGTAAGTAGATACTCTGTCGATAAATAAGTGCTTTAATATTACCACACTGCTGAGGTCGTGCCATTTTGTACAACTCATACACTTCTGCAGTATCCTTGGAGTAGAAAACTGAGCTAAAAATGTTCAGCAAAAAATTTAGGTTTTTTTTAACTGCAAAAGTGTAGTTTGAGTCCTGAAACTGTTCCAAATTGAAAAAAATCAGGAAATACAGTAAAAGGTGCCTATGCTAAACATGCTGTTTGCTAAATTGAATTTATTTTCTTTTCTGAATATGTTCAGTCTTGTTAGAAAGAAGGCAGCTGGGCTTGAATCAGCAGCTACAATAAGAACCAAAGTTTTTGTTTGGGGACTGAATGACAAAGACCAGTTGGGAGGGCTAAAAGGCTCCAAGGTATGTTTGTTTTCATACTTCAGTACAAAAGAGAAACAGAGAAAAATAAAATGTAGAAGTCTCACACAACTTAAAATTAATTCATATTTAATCAGAATTCTACAGTTTATTGCCAAAAGCTATGAAGAGTAGGTTTCAGTGGCTTTTTACTGTTCAGACATATAGATGTCTGCTGGATGGAAAATTGAAAACAATTTGCATTTTGGTTGTTACTCTGAAATCTCCCTTGAGTTTTAGCAGCCACTCAATGATTTATTTTAGATGATAGTGAAGTAATTTTTCTAAAAATATGTAACACTGTACTTATTCTGTTCCTTTTGTGTTTGCATGCATAAAATGAAGATATTGGTGAACTTTTCTATGTATTAGTTGTACCTGGAAATGGTACAATCA
This sequence comes from Dendrocincla tyrannina, assembly GCA_035047865.1. Taxonomy (NCBI): domain Eukaryota; kingdom Metazoa; phylum Chordata; class Aves; order Passeriformes; family Dendrocolaptidae; genus Dendrocincla; species Dendrocincla tyrannina. The sequence continues at coordinate 85,261,187 of JAWWMP010000001.1, forward strand.
TCAGAAAAAACCCTTGAATTCTGGTCTTTTGATTGGTTTAACTTGATTGCTATTCAGTGTAATTCAAGAGGAATTTCAGTCCTGTGTGCAGCCATTTATACATAATTTTAATACAATGCAAGATAGGAGATACATGTGAATGTATACTCTCGTATCCATAGAACGCCTTTCAAGAAACAAATGATGAACTTTTTCTCTATTCTTTGGTTTTCTCAAGAAAACATTATTAAAATTTTATGTTAAATGTAATTTTTTCACAGGTTTTGTATTTATCATAGTATTAAATGCTTTCTCTTGTTTTTTGTGTTTTGCCTGATGTATATTAATGGGTATGTGTTAGATTAACTGGTTTATCTTGTAAGAGGAGTTCTTATTCAAGTGTATTGTAATGATTTTTATTCCCTGTCTGCTATAGATAAAGGTTCCTTCCTTTTCTGAAACCCTGTCTGCCTTGAATGTTGTGCAAGTAGCTGGAGGATCCAAAAGCCTTTTTGCAGGTAGTGAAAGTTTGAAATAAATAGAGTTATCTAAGGGCAGAAACAGATTTCCAGTTGTGAAATGCTAATGGTGTTTCAAACTTTCTTCTTCATTTTAGTGACGGTAGAGGGTAAAGTATATGCCTGTGGAGAAGCCACAAATGGAAGGCTGGGTTTAGGAATATCTAGTGGAACTGTGCCTATTCCCCGCCAAATCACAGCTCTCAGTAACTATGTGGTAAAGAAGGTGGCTGTTCACTCAGGTACTGACTATTACTGTGCTTATATACGTAAAAGTAACATAATAAACCTGAGAATAGTTGCTTTGCAATTTTCTTGGGTCCTGTAATGCCCCAGTATCACATATCAGATTTTTTTTTTAATTAAATAAATACAGGTTATTAAATTTCTGTCTGTTGCATGCAATATCAGATTAAATCTAATGGTTCTGTTATTAAAATCTATGAATTTAGACCATACATGTTTTCTTATCTGCTGGAAGTTAACTTTGGTAATTTTGTTTTTTCTGATTCAGAGAAAGTGTTTTCATTTTTTAATTTTGTTAAATGATGGGTTTGATTTTTTTTTTTCCTTTTTTTTTTTTCTTGCAGCACTGAAAATACAAAATTGAGTGATTCTTTTTTTTTTTTACCGTGCCAGGAAATCTACTGTTACAAGTTTTGTATTTTAAACTAAATCACATAAAAACCTGAAGAAAATAAGTAATGTGTATGGGATTGAAAGGCTCATATAGTTGCATTATAGAAGTACAGCAATGTCAAATTGTTGCTAGATCTGCTGCCTGCTTGAAAGCTCAAATTTGAATTTTTGTTTACACTTCCAGGTGGCCGACATGCTATGGCATTAACTGTTGATGGAAAGGTGTTTTCATGGGGTGAAGGAGATGATGGAAAACTTGGTCACTTCAGTCGAATGTAAGGATATCAAATTTGTATTTCATTAAGAGAAGATTTGTGTTTCATGTTATAACGCAGCTGACCACCACTATAGACAATAACTGGATTTTTAATACAATAGGAATAAAAAAATGTCCTGTAAGAAGACTTTTTCTATTTTTTCATCATTGCAAATTGGTATATGCCAATTTATGCTGCAGTATTTGTAACACTCTTCAGTCACTTAAAAGGGAGTCATTCAATTTGTATAATACTTGGAAAAACACTTAGTGGATAAAGTCTTGAGTAGTATTTTCATATGTCACTGATGAAATTGCATGCTTTTGGACATACAGTGTTTTGTTATTTTTATAAGGTAAGGTTTTCAGAGGTGCCTCGAGGAGTAAACCCATAGTAGTTTTACATTCCTGAACTGTAGCAGTTCATAATATAAGTCTGTCAGAGTATTTTATACCCCTTTTCTTTAGATTTTGGTTCACAGACATGTTAGCCAGAAATAAATTTCTTACACTTTTCAGTAATACATAATTTAATCCTTCACAGGGCAGCTTTGAGGAAAATTTGATTTTTCTCAGGATTTTACTTTATATGCCCCCACAGAACAATATTTTGAAAGAAAAACTAAGATAAACCAGATAAAAACCAGAAAAACCAGATAAACTAAGACCATGGGAAAGTCTTTGTCATTCTGATACATTTTGAGGACCTGCTCATAATATATAAAAAATTACAGTACCCCACTCAGATGATTTAATATGTTAAAACAAGTACATATTCATAAGGATGTGTGTTAGACTGATGGAAGGCCACATGAGAGCAGTATTGTTTTTTGTTCAACTGTCTCGTGTTCTGTAATTTTATTAAAAGTGAGATTTGGAACTCTTGGGAATTTCATGGGAGCAAATTTTCCAGAGGCCCTGCATAATCTAATAGAACCTTAATAGTTGTTCTGATGCCCAGTCAATATTAGAAAATCTTCAGTTGAATATTTTGCCTGAATTAAGAGAATATTGTAAATGTATGAATAATAAAAGTTTCCAATATTGGTGTAGAAGCCTAACACTGAATTCTAGTTCTGTCTCTCTTGTAAAGAGCATAGTTGGAATGGGAGCATCATCTCTTAATCTTACTGTCTGTCTCTGACTACTAACAAATCACTCACTTTGGGCAATGACAGAATACTGGTTTTACTCTGTATTATACACTGTTTAACTGCTTCATCACTTTGGTATTTTGACTTTGTCACCTAAGCTTTGTAGCATGTACATAAAATATTTGAAGTACGTTAAAACAGCGTAAACTTTATAATACATCTTGGAATCCTGGTGTTGCATCTTGAGATTGCTATTAGTTATCACACAAAACTTTTTGGGTTATGAAGGTTGGAGTATGTTGTGCGACTGTTTCATCATTAACACAAAGAATTTGTTGTTCATTTTCTCTAGGAACTGTGATAAACCCAGGTTGATAGAAGCATTGAAAACCAAACGCATCCGTGATATTGCCTGTGGCAGTTCCCACAGTGCTGCTATTACCTCTAGTGGTGAACTGTATACATGGGGTCTTGGAGAATATGGAAGACTAGGGCATGGAGATAATACCACACAGCTGAAGCCTAAGATGGTAAAATAAATATTTCTTGTCTCTGATGAAAAACAAATGTGTTTAATAAAGGATAACATAAAGCTAAAAAACATGAAAGCAGTATGAAGACATTGTTTTGGAGTGATCTAAATTAGATTTTGGTATACCTATGTCTAATAACAGTAAAGCTATTTCAGAAAGGCCAAAAAGATGCATTCTCTTTCTTGGGAAATGATACAGAATTTGTGGTGCTGTTTTCAGCACTCGTGTCCTGCATCTACTGTGACACATTCCTGGAAGCTGCTGCTGTAGCAATGTTGTATTTTGAGTGAGCATGACTTGATAGTTCTTTGATCAGGCCGGGCACAATGAACAAGATTAGTTGTAAGACCTTGTAAACATTTGGAAGGTTTTAAAACACAATTTCTGTGAAACTTCTTGCGTACTCGTGTTCTGTAGGTTAAAGTGCTCCTTGGCCACCGAGTCATTCAGGTTGCTTGTGGAAGCAGAGATGCTCAGACTCTTGCTTTGACAGATGAAGGTAGGAATATCTTGTTCCAGAAGCTTTCTAGCACGTGGGAATACTGTGATCATTGTTTGACCAGAAATTTGGTGTTTGTTAGGTTTGGTATTTTCCTGGGGTGATGGTGATTTTGGAAAACTGGGCCGAGGAGGAAGTGAAGGATGCAACATTCCTCAGAACATTGAAAGGCTGAATGGCCAAGGCGTTTGTCAGATCGAGTGCGGTGCGCAGTTCTCATTGGCACTGACCAAGTCAGGAGTGGTATGGACATGGTATGTTGCATTTGCTAGGAAGTACTAAAAAAGCAATTGCTAAGTATGTGCTGTATTTACTGCTATTCAACTGTCTTAACTCCATTTGTACCTTATCTGTGCACTCTGACTTCTAGATTGGTTGCTTTTTGAAACGAGTTTTCAATTACTCTAACACTGTCTTATGGCATGCTAAGTTGTGTGTTGTATTCTCTTAGAATGCCAGGGTCTTACGGAATTAGTGGAGGAAGGGGAAGATCATTCTCTCTTGGTCACTGTGGAACATCTAAAGGAATGTTAATTCAAGACTTTGGAGTGGGGAAAAAGAGAGCCTGAGAACCATAGTGGAGTACATAGCCTACAGCTAAAGCAGAGACTGAGAATAAGCATGCAGGGGAGTAAGGAAGGAAGCTGAAGTTCAGAGCAGATGGGAAGAGCTTCCTTGGAAACACGGGATCTCTGTGAAGCTTGTTGCTGCTCAGAAGGCCACTGAGTTGTCAGTAATGGTGCCTTGAAGCAAGAATTGGTAGGAGATGATCACAGAGTTAGTCAGAAACATTTTTATTTTTTTCTATTGGCCTGCTTGCTTCTGCTTTATTTTGGACACAAATCTGGCTTTCTGAAATTTAAACCTTTCTATGAAATGTAAGAACTTAATGCATGCATGGCAGATCAACTTCAGATCTCTAACAGAAGAAAGGTCTTACCCCATCCTCATGTTATAAGACTGGCCCATCTGATGTTTATTAAAGCTAAATAGATTTAAACCAATCATTTTTGTTATGTTATTTGCCAGGGGTTGCTGAATGATATGAAGAGAAATCCAAAAAACTTTCCTTTTATAAGTTACTACTATGGTTAAAGGGGAGAAAAGTTTTTAGCAGAGATGTTGTTCTACAGGGTCACCATTGGAAATTGTATTTCTTGCTCTCCCTCCTCTTAAGTTTTTTTTTATTTGTAATGACAAAAGGGGTAAGAGGAAGAGAATTTTGCAGTCTTTAAAAACTCTTTGCAGAATTTTTGTTCATTCCTTCTTTGCCTCAGTTTGTCTTAACACTTATGTCTAGTCAAAAACCTACAGCTGTTTCATGACAGGGGTTTACAAGGAAATTTTTTGAGGTCTGTTTCAGCTGGGCATGTCTGTGCTTTGGGGTGGCTGAGTTGCTTCTAAACCTTTATTCTTCTTGAGTATGTAATGGTTTGAGGAAAAAAAAATCACAACTTCAGGTAGATAACAGTACTCTATATCATATTTATCTCCAGGATAACATAACCTTTCTTGAGAAAAATTGGTGTTGCTGGTGGTAAGCAACAGAACTGAGTGAATGATTGCTAAAAACACAGTGGATGAAATCTCAGGGGTTTTTTTCCTTATTACTGTTAATATTTAATGCAGTGATAAATGATGTATTTTCATTTGGGGAAGCTGCATTGACAGAGGAATGTGTAAACAGTGTAGTTGTTTTGAATGTTACGTTTACTGTCTGTTGTTGCAGGGGCAAGGGTGACTACTTCAGGCTTGGCCATGGCACAGATGTACATGTACGAAAGCCACAGGTTGTGGAAGGACTAAGGGGTAAAAAGATTGTGCATGTGGCTGTAGGTGCACTCCACTGTCTAGCTGTTACTGACACTGGACAGGTACGTTGTGTGTCGCCCTCCTCTCCCCCCTTTCCTTGATCCAGAAAGGAATAAAGTAAACTGTTGATGAAGAAAGGTGTAACGGTGTCTGTGCTGATTAAATGAAATAAAAAATTCTAATGATATTTATTTGCTTTATAAAATCCTGCGTAAATGTAAGTGTGATTGTAATTTAAAATATATTAGCTTTCATATTAGTATTGGAGTTTCAATTTTTTTTGTTGTAGTACCTTTTGTAATGTTTTCCTTGTATTACCTCATTATCAGTTTCCTCCTTCTTACTCTGGAAATGCAGAGGCAGTCATAATATTCTGGCCAGGTGTTTCTGCTGTGATTCAGCATTATTATAGTATTGGTTCAGATCTCCAATGTAATTACTAAGCAATTAATTCTTCTAACTTAATGTTCACTGTGAACATTGAATCATCTGATAAAGTGCTGCTTTGTTTTTGTTTTTTTTTTTTTTCCTTTTAATGTATGGTAATGCCTACATTATTTGATGGGGGAAAAATCGTGACAATAGGTTCTCTACGTGTCTTGGAGTAACAATACAAATTACTAACGTTCCCTTGTAGGAATTTTTCAGAAAACACTTAAATGAGATAAGCAGTGAAGCTAAGTAATATGCGGAAATGTCTATTGACAGGTTTATGCTTGGGGTGACAACGACCATGGGCAACAGGGCAATGGAACCACCACAGTCAACAGAAAACCCACTCTTGTCCAGGGCTTGGAAGGCCAGAAGATCACTCGGGTTGCCTGTGGATCTTCCCACAGTGTAGCATGGACAACGGTGGATGTGGCTACACCATCCGTTCATGAACCAGTACTTTTCCAGACAGCGAGGGACCCTTTAGGTGCTTCTTATCTTGGTTGGTATTTGTTGCCTTATGTTGTTTTTTCTTTTAATGCCATTGCAGTCTTTGGTTTTTGTGTGGTTTAATAGGTGATAGATGAGTGCAAAAAGAAAATCGTCTTAAAAAAAAATAAATTCACAAACCAACAAAATACACATCTAAAAAGAAAGCAAACAAAACCTCTTCCTGAAAGCGGAATTTTTGAAGGGCTGGGTCAGAAGTCATGTTGGTTTGAACTTTTATTGTTCAGTAGATTAAAATGCAACAGGTTTTCTCAAACACCCCAAAGACTTTGTCTTTCTGGTGGTAATGGATAGATGAATGCTACTGTAATACTAATCTTCTTACATGTTGCCTAAGAAACATGTTAGAAACATGTTGTTTCTAAGGTAAGCGACTTAAGAATTAGGGAGTCAAACAGCAATGTTTTGTGTTGCATATGAAAACACAAGGCATTTTGCTAATTAAGCTTTTTGATAACCAAGGCAATCTGTACCTAATAAATATTCTTGTTATTTGAGAATGTTTAAGTAAAAATTGTTTTAGGTGCTGATTACCAAAATATTTTTATTTATATTACATTAATCTTCATAAGTAACAAGGTCAAACACTATTTTACAAAAGCTCTTGCTTCAAAGCCTCAGTATTGACTTTAATATTGTAACTGTAGGTGCTGCAGTTTAAGAATCTGCTGTAGAGTTAGTCGTACAGTCATCTTTCTGATTTAGAGAAATCAGTTCTATTTATGTATTACACCATTAAAAAATGCTTGCCTTCTCTTCCTCCTGCCTTTCAGGTGTACCTTCAGATGCAGATTCTTCTGCTGCCAGTAACAAAATTAATGGGGCAAACAGTTCCAAGCCGAATCGCCCTTCCCTTGCTAAGATTCTCCTGTCGCTGGATGGGAATGTTGCCAAACAGCAGGCATTATCTCATATACTGATGGCATTACAAATCATGTATGCCAGGTAGGCATGGAAACATTCCGGTCTGTTGCACAGCAAAAGATGACAGCTTACCATCTATTAGGGTCTCTTGAGTCAGGTATAAATTGTTTAACAAATTTGGACTCCTCAGGATGGGTCTAAGCATCCTTGGATTCTTTTTTCATGTTGATGTTTTCTTTATGCTGATATGTTTACGGAACTGTAAGTTGCCTGGGGAAAAAAAGTTTATTTAAGAATGTTCAAGTAAGTAATGTGGAAACAGTGTAAGTAAATCTTGATAGATGATATGGAGGAAGTAGGGTAGAAAGAAAAATAGAACTTCATAATGTCCTCATTGTTAGTAGACAGCAGAGTATTTGTGCTAAAATTCATGAAGGGAAACTGAAGTTAAAACACTGGCCTTAAAACACGATATTTAATCATCAGGCCCAAACAAGAATAGTGATAAACTACTCTCTAAATTCTAGAGCTTGGAAAACTTGCCTTATTAAAACAAGCTAATATAATTTTTCAAGTTCAGTAGGAGAGTATGATAAGGTTTATGTTTATCTATCCTAAATGATTGCAGGGATGCAGTTGTTGGAGCGTTGATGCCTGCAAGTATGATTGCACCAGTAGAATGTCCGTCTTCATCACCAGCCCCCCCATCAGATGCTACTTCTGCAGGAAGCCCTGCAAATGGAGATGAATGCATGCTTGTAGGAGATATAGAAGACAGGCTGAGCCCAAACCCATGGCAGGACAGGAGAGGGGAGGTAAAGTGTCGAATTATTTTCCCATCAGTTTTTAACCATAAAGCTGAAAAAGATTATCTCAATTAGTTTGATAATAGCAGAGAATAAAAAAGTCTTTTGTGCTCTAATTTCAGGACTGGGTTCTCTGTGTATGTCAGATTTGGAAAAACTAAAATTTTAGTATGAAATCAGTTTTGAACTTTCAGAAAGTATTGTGTCATTTAAGTGCAATTGTGATGATTTGTAGTAATAATTTAGAGATACTGAATTCATTTTACAGGAGTGATACTAAAAATGTCAAGAATAACAGGATATTTGACCATTATTGAATGAAATGTAGTTATAAACTTAGATCAATTATGGTAGACATGAGGCCCTAAATGAGATTCTACTCTGATTCCCAACTGCTAACAGAAACAGAAAAAAGAAAAGGCTTGCTACTGAAGAGATCTTTTGCTTTAACAAACTATGATTTTGACATGTATTGTTAGGGCATGTCTTGTACTTGGTAGATTGCAGACTTTCTGCAGGCACTGATGTTTTATTGTATGTTTTTGTAGTAGCTGGCATTGAGAGGGAAGTGTTGGCTGTTTTTCTGGCCTAGGAATGTAAAACAAGCTAAAAATACAGGCAGTGAATCTGTTGGTTTTGAACTTATGGCTGCTTTTAGATTGCTGCTGTCTTTGAACGCTAACCCTTCTAATAAATAATTAAACTCTTAAAGGTTTTACAGAGCATTGTTGAAACTTTTATTAGTTACTATTTTTTTTGGCTAGGTTGTTCCTTCAGAAGATGCTGTGACACCGTCTGCTGTAACTCCCTCAGCTGCTGCTGCCTCTTCTCGTCCTTTCATTCCAGTCACAGATGACCCTGGAGCTGCCAGTATCATTGCAGAAACCATGACAAAAACCAAAGAAGTAATGTTGTCAATACCTTCCTTAAAACTTACCAAGCAGTTTTGCTTTTTTCTTTTTTTTGTGCTTTAAAAGTTATTCTATAAATGACTGCATTTTTAAAAGACCCAGCTAAAGACAGAGGGATGTTTATTCTTTGTTTTGTAGGATGTAGAAAGTCAAAGTAAGGTATCTGGCCCAGAACCGCAGTACTTGGATGAGTTTACAAGTCTTCTCGTACCAGATGACACACGAGTCATGGTTGACCTGCTAAAGCTTGCTGTGTCCAACAGAGCAGGTGAAAAGGGAAGAGATGTTCTTTCAGCTGTGCTGTCTGGCATGGGCACAGCTTACCCACAGGTCAGGCTTTATTTCGGTTGCATTTTAGCCATGTCCTTTCTGTTAGGAGTTTACTGGAGTATTTTCTTGTGTCGAAAGTACTGTTCAACACACAGAATCTTAATAAACATGAAAATTTGAGTTGAACTTAAATGCTTGTGAGCTTTAATAATTTTAATGGAACTATTGCATGAACACATGTATGTGGTACAGTTTTCAGTAACAGACTAATTTCTCAATTTGTCATAATGCAATTAGGTATTAAAATAGAAGCTTAATTAATATATTTATGTGTTGGCTGTAGTTATTGGAAAGAAGCTGAGTTAACCAAAGCCCTATTTGCTGGATCTGTAGAATGTTACAGATCTTTAAATACACCTTTAAAAGCTTCCACGGTGATTTTGTTTTGCATCTGAGTTTATTTCTCAGATGGCAGTCATTATTGCTAGCTAAAAATGCTTTTGATGGATTGTTAATGATATAATAATTCTTAATTGTTAAGATTTACATTTGGTGCATTGAACTTTCTAGCTTTTTATAAAGAATCCATGAGTGTGGGGCAGTTTTTTGTAAAGCTGACAAATAGAATATTAAAATCATGAATTATTTATAGAACATCTGAACTAAAAGTTAATATTTCTTGTAGCTTTACCCTCCAAATAGTAGTTTTTCCCTAATGAATAACAATGCATTTCTTTTAAGATTTCTAACTGTTAATGCCCACGCCCTCAATTTTCAATGATAAGCTATATGTATTTATCTTGGCCTTGAGATGTAGTTTTCCCAGTCCAATTAGATACATGCTGTATTTGCACTTACACATTCGTTATGGGTTTTTTTCTAGCATTAATAGTGAATAGCAGAGCAACTTTGTGTTCATGTGGGGGTTTTGTGTTTTGTAGTCAGATCTTTTTATTTGAAACTGCTCATTTAAAATAAGTACTATTGGAATTTTCTCCCTAAACAGAGATTTGCAATATTACACACCAGTTAAATATTTATACATTTCATTAATCTCTTCGTCTATGCTTTATGGCTTAGATTTAATAGTTTACTCTTTCTGTAAGGAAAAACAATTATATGTGTTGTCATTTGTTTACTGAAAACTGATGTTATTTGGCTTTTAGTTTTAGGGGTTTTTCTCATTTTAACACTACCAAAAAGAGTATTTTTGAATTAATATGATGGTTTATGAATTAGAACTCAGAAAAAAGTTACTTATTTTAAATTTGGGAAGAGTGGTCATTGGCTTAGATTTCTTGAACTAAACAAGCATCCTGTTTGTAAAGTGTATATTTTTCTTTTCTTAGGTTGCTGATATGTTGTTGGAGCTGTGTGTTACTGAACTAGAAGATGTAGCAACTGATTCACAAAGTGGCCGCCTCTCTTCACAGCCAGTTGTGGTAGAAAGCAGCCATCCATATACTGATGATACCTCTTCTAGTGGCACAGTTAAAATACCAGGTACAGAGTTCTGAGAGTTACGTCGCTAAGATTTGCTTATTTTCAAGCCTGCATGCAGGAAGTTGTTCCTTAACTTGCAGAAAGGTATATTGAACTTTTAAGGCCATGTTATGTATCCTGTTGCTTTAAAAAAGTATTTCTTGAAGGACTTACCTACTGCATGAACATCTGGATCCTGTGAAATGTGCATTTTTGAGTTCACTGGCTGTGATTGCGCTTGTGTATCCTTGCAGTTTTCTGTTCATTTACGGGACTGAGAAGGACTGTGTCTTTTTCAGGGTCAGTAATTGAACACTTAATTTCTAGTCCTGAGCAGGGGAAATACTTTTTTGTTTTAACTGTCTTCTCATTTAGTGCTTCCCTCATTCAGTAAGTTTACCTAGTAATTATCAAAAGTTACAGACAACAAAGAGCCATTTGCCTTCACTTTAAATAGGCATTTTTTTTGTCTTTGGCAACTTTAGTTTTGAATGTTCTAATATGGTCTTTTGTCTGCTAGCCCCTACTCACATGAACTTGCTGTGATTTAAGCCTTGCAAAGAGAAGAAAGTGCAGGCAAATAATATCATTAAACCAAAAGAAGTTATTTTTTTTTAATGAGTGCTATGGCTTCCAAACAACTGTTTGGTTTCTTGTGGATTTCTAAAATACTGCATCTATTTGTGGTATTGATTGCTCTGTAGAAATCTGTGAACTCTTTGTTTAGGTGCTGAGGGACTGAGGGTAGAATTTGATCGCCAGTGTTCTACAGAGCGGCGCCATGACCCACTCACCATAATGGACGGGGTCAACAGAATTGTTTCCGTCCGATCAGGTTATGAGAACTAGTGCTTTTCAAAAATGTCTTGTGTGGCTTACTGTTAAATGCTAAATGAAATGTACCACTACCTGTGACTGACTTCTTGTGAGGAATATGGCAGTAAAAAAAAGGAAAACCTATGTAAATTGATACTCTCGTTTAAACTAAAAATGATGTCTAGACACAAAGAGTGATCTTGCATCTTTGATTATAGAGAATCTCTCAGAAAAGCATGTTATGGTGTCCTGTTCTTCTTAAGAGCAGTTAATAATGTGAAAAATCAGTGCTTAGCACCCCTGCCTACATGTGTTAATTTCTTTATAATCAAAGTGTATTTTAACAAGTTGGAACATATTTGGAAGATACTTCTTTTGCTAGCTTTCTCATTTTTCAAGTAGTACTTTGAGAAATTTGAGCTTTTGTACAGTCAGTACAAATGCTCTTCTACTGTCAAATGTCCAAAATAATAGCTTGGTGCTCTCTCTTTGTTTTCTGCTCTGGCCTGTGTATGTGACACTACATGAATTCTTCACATCTTAAATCTTACTATCTCGGATTTAATTTTTAAGCACTATTAATTTGTAGTAGATTTGAGAGGAATATTTTTAATCTCATCAAATTTTATCTTAAACCTACCCATACACTACGTCATGTGCAAGGGTCTCAGTAACATCTCTGGACAGTCATGATGTGAGCTTTTACTGTTGACCCATTTTTCCCCAGACTGTTTCAGATGCACGTGTTTCATTATTGAGATATTTCTGATTGTCTTCCCGGTTGAAACTGTAAAGCTTAATTAAATAAAAATGTTGTTGCATATTTTTGTCACATGAAATATAATTTAAAAAATGAATTTTAGTAAGCTCTCATAATGCCTCTTGAATGTGGTAATACAAGTACTGAGGCTATCTCTAGCAGTGCTAATTGAACTGTTAAAAACTTAAATTTTGTTCATGTAACATCTTGATAGTTATGTTTGTGTGCTTTATATAGCTTTTTTTTCTTGAATGCATTTGTGATGTTTATAATATGTAACCATGGAGGGAGGTTGCTGTTGATGAGTGGCATGCATATTGGCTTGGACAGTATAGATGAATATATTCATATTCCCTACTGTAACAGGTCGTGAATGGTCAGATTGGTCTAGTGAATTGCGAATTCCAGGGGATGAATTAAAGTGGAAGTTCATCAGCGATGGGTCTGTGAATGGATGGGGATGGCGATTCACTGTTTACCCTATCATGCCAGCTGCAGGTAAGGTGTCACATATGACATTTACAGAAGGGTAGACAAGTAGATTTTCTTGTCTGTTTTTCACAATTGCATTTATTGCATGGTGTTTATTATATTGCTAAAGTTCAATAGTTCATTTACATTTATACTAAGAAAACATTTTAATTTACACTTATGAAACACTTTCAACTAAGTTCTGAGAAGGTGCGCTTGTACATAAGGAAGAAATAAAAATATTTTTTAATCACTCTAGTTTGCTTTTTAATTGGTGAAGAGAGGATATTTTGGGGGCACAGTTCATCTCAAATGCCTTTATTTTTTGCAACGCATCTGTTTTGAAATCAGGTGAATTAGGTGATGAAAGTGCACCGTTCTTCCAGTCCCTTCAGAGGATGGTGGAGTGCATCAACTCAGATGCCGACTCGTGCTGTCTTTGGTCAGCTAAATTCCGCCTGTGTTCTGTCCTTATTTCAGTCCGAGGACAATCTTTACCCAGCTTTTTTTTCTGTTGTTTCTTTTTCTTTCTTGCAGGCCCTAAAGACCTTCTCTCAGATCGATGCATTCTGTCATGTCCCTCAATGGATTTGGTTACGTGTTTGTTGGATTTTCGTTTAAACTTTGCTTCTAACAGGAGTATAGTTCCTCGCTTGGCAGCTTCTCTTGCAGCTTGTGCTCAACTGAGTGCCTTAGGTAGGTACAGTCTTAAAATTAAGTCTGTTTGTTTGATGTTAAAGTGATTGTTTTAAGTAATTATGTTCTTCATGTGCTTATTTTTCCTTAGCTGCTGGCCACAGAATGTGGGCCTTGCAGAGACTACGGAAACTGCTCACAACAGAGTTTGGCCAGTCCATTAACATCAACCGGATCCTAGGGGATAATGAGGGAGAAACACGAGCTTTGGTAAGAAGGCAGTGATGTTCTCCTATTCACATTAAGATGTATATGAAGCATTAAATGTACAATGTTTTTGCTATTAATGGCAAAATAGGAAATGGGCAAATGAATAATCTTCTTTCATAGGTCTGCAAGTCTGTAAAGGTATTTCATTAAAAAACGTGGCTAATTCCAAGACTGTATAAATGTGCTTTTGGAATTGCTGAAATACGGTAGAAATACTTCTGTGCTAAGAAATGTATGTAAATGATACTTCACACAGCTACCTGTAGTTTGGGAAGTTACTTGTGTTTTGTCACAGTCTTTTAAATGATGTACTTTCTGTAATTCATACACTAACTCTCTGGTTCTGTGGTGTCTCTAGAGTTTCACGGGGAGTGCTTTGGCTGCTTTGGTTAAAGGTCTTCCAGAAGCTTTGCAACGACAGTTTGACTATGAAGACCCCATTGTGAGAGGTGGCAAACAATTGCTCCACAGTCCTTTCTTTAAGGTGATGAAATAACAGTCAGTAAAGAATTCACTAGAGTAGTTGTGGGGTTTTTTTATAAGACGTGGTAAGCACATGTAGTCCTATATCAGAAATGTCTTCTGACAAAACCAGAATACTACTTCTAAAAGGAGAATCAAATATACAAATATAAGATAAGGAGTATCTAGGCTAGGCAGAAATAGGTAGGTCAGAAAAACATCTTTGAAGTAGAGTAGGCTACACTGTTCAGTACATGATTTCTGAGTTGTCCTAATAGAGTGTTGTATATTTCTGTTTAGCTAGACAGTTAAATACTTTGAAGGTTTTATTTACATCTGGTTGGAGTTTATTTACATCTTAAGTTGAAGGCTATTCTGTTTTGGGCCCTGTGCTTCAAAGTGAAAATAAGTTGAGGAAATTGAAAGGTGAGCAAGAAGAATAAAAGCTGGAGAAGCCTCCCATGTAGTAAAAGTGAAACTAAGAAGGCTTACCTGTCTTAACAAAAAGAGATTCTTAGGCGTTTATACAAGGAAGAAGTAATGCATTGGTCACCATGTTCATCAGTAACATTGATTTGAAATTGCATTAAATTGCAAATGAATTAAATAGTCATTTAGTTGTAGAAAGGAGACTTAGTTTAGAAATAGAAGGTAAAAAAGTCAGCACATAGTATTTGATGAAAGTTAATCTAGAAGTGTTTTTCGTAGATAGATTGTGAAGATGTCTGGATTGGAAGAGAAAATTAGATACCTAACCATGTGACATAGTGTGGGTACTTGATGTTGCCCCATCAGTGAGGGTAATGAAGATGACTCTTTGAGTCCATGTTCAGGTCTTACTGGTCTATGCGCTGTTCAGCTATACCAACTGCATATTAATTGTTATTGCAGATTTTTGATCCATCTCTAAAATGTTTTTTGATCGTGTGCAGGTGCTTGTGGCTCTGGCTTGTGACCTGGAGTTGGACACTCTCCCTTGCTGTGCAGAGACGCACAAATGGGCCTGGTTCAGGAGATACTGTATGGCATCCAGGGTTGCTGTGGCCCTTGATAAAAGGACACCATTACCTCGCCTGTTCCTTGATGAGGTACTGCGGGAATACTTTAAGTAGTTAATGGAACATATGAAACTGTTTCATGTAAAAAGATACACTGAGATTGAAGTATGCTATGCCAACTGTGATGGGAGTAACTGATAATTTGAATAATGCCGTTTAATACAAAATATTTCACAGGTGGCAAAGAAAATCCGAGAATTAATGGCAGATAATGAAAATATGGATGTTCTTCATGAGTGCCATGATGTCTTCAAGAGAGAACAGGATGAGCAGCTTGTCCAGTGGATGAACAGGTTATTTCTTTCAGCTGTCGTTGGTTTGGTCTTGTGATGCTTTGTTGTTGTGCAACGATAAACTGCATTTCTTGTGACTTTTTAAAAGCTCTTTTAAGAATTGGATTATTTTGTATTTTCTGCAGGCGACCTGATGATTGGACACTTTCAGCTGGAGGCAGCGGAACTATTTATGGTTGGGGTCATAATCACAGAGGACAACTTGGTGGAATTGAAGGGGCAAAAGTCAAAGTCCCAACTCCCTGCGAAGCTCTTGCTACCCTTAGACCAGTGCAGTTAATTGGTGGTGAACAGACTCTGTTTGCAGTGACCGCTGATGGGAAAGTAAGGATGCAACAAATGATTGTTTGACCCCCTTGAAATATTTCATCCTCAGTCAGAATGGGTTTGGCTAAATGAAAAATAGTACGCATAGCACAGGTTTATTATTGTTATTGATAGTAGTAGTTGTATTTTATTATTTTAAAGAATCTGAACTGTACCAGCTCCACCAGTGCGTTCTAGGAATGACACGTATTTTACTTCTCAGTTCAAAAATGTGATCAAATTTTGGAAAACAAAGCTGGGTACAAGCAACATGCTCACAGAGTTCCGTGAAGCAGAACATACAGTAAAATGCAATGGTGACTTATGTCTCCCTGACAAGGGAGAGGTATGATCTGAAATTATTCACAGTTTGCTAAATATAAGTTAGATGTTGCAGGATCCAGTTTGCAGATGCTTAAGTCCTGAGTAAAAAGAAATCACAGTGCAGAAGGTTAGTGTAAGGTACAGAAGAAAAAAATAAGTTAATGAATTTGAAAAGTATTTTTATACAGATGGCAGCTCTCTATTAAGGATGTGATGGAGAATTTTAGCTAGGGCTTTGTGTAACAGTTATATTCATCTAGTGAGGTATTGCAGTGTTTCCTTGGGGTCAATATCATCCTTAATTATTCACAGAAAGGTAAAGGGCAGATTAATGACATTTGACATCATCCTGTTGAAAGTAATTATCTTCAGAGAGACAAAAAGAGAGTGTAAAGCATTACTTAAAACTGTATTTATGGGATGGAAGGGAAAGAAGCAACTGTGTTTAGGTGTATATATTGTGCAGAAGAAAGAACACTAGAATAGTGTTTTTTGAAAGAGATACAGGTGATAGCATTAGATAATATTGTAATGTTATCATGCAGAGGTACGGTTTCTTGATAGTTTTACAAAATAAGCTTTAGGATTTCAAACAAAATCTGTTAAGTCAGTGAGAATTCTTATTGACTTGAATGTAGCCATATTTTCCCAAAGTTTTTGTGAAATATTTCAAAATACTTCTTATTTTCTAAAAGAGACAAAGTAAGAGGCCTGTAAGGAACTGTTCTTTTTCAGACTTCCCTTTAACTGGAATTCTAGCATACAGGCATATATAGATTAAGAAGTCTTTTCTACATCTCCAGTGAATGTTCTGCATGAGGCAAACAAAATTAAATTTTATTCTTTACTTTAAAGCTATATGCCACTGGATACGGAGCAGGTGGTAGACTTGGAATTGGAGGAACAGAGTCAGTTTCTACTCCAACTTTACTGGAATCCATTCAACATGTGTTCATAAAGAAAGTTGCAGTGAACTCAGGAGGAAAGCACTGTTTGGCATTGTCTTTTGAGGGAGAAGTTTATTCTTGGGGTGAAGCAGAAGATGGTAAACTAGGTCATGGAAACCGAAGGTAGGTAGTACTTGGAAATACTATTTTAAGAAAACCTATTAATGGATACTTATTTGAGTTCTGTATTAAGTGCTGTATGAGTACTGCTTACATGCAGAAGTCAGTGTTAAGTAGCAGTGTGAAAGGTGTATCTGAAAACTGGAGAACCACAAAGTATTTTTCAGATGAGCAGCTACACTGATTACTGTATTTAGATTCTAACATATCTGTGGATGCCAAAGT
>JAWWMP010000001.1:85278579-85444537 GCA_035047865.1 Dendrocincla tyrannina
ATGCCAAAGTTCAGTGGCTTTCCTTTGGGATCTGTCTTGTGGGTATGTGGAACTTCGAGGCACTTTTGGGAGCAAAACTGCCATTGTCCTCCTGATTTTCATAGGCATAATTGCCTACCTTAAGTGAGAAGTTTTGTTAGTGTTCTGATTCAAAAAGTAAAAGGAATGCTTAAGTCTATGGAGACAACATTATATGTTCTATACATATAATACATAGTGTAAATATACATACATAGTATAAAACATCATATGTTTTATAGTAGTATGTTTAAGGTTGAAATTTCACTAATGTGTCTTAGATTGGACAAATTTTCCAGGGTAAATTCTTAGCTTTGGGTAGATTTTAATAGAAGTGGTTTTGTAGTTTCAGTTTACCTGTAGTGTGGTAGTATAAGATGTGGTAAAATACTTCTTGCTTTTTGTAGGCCTCTATAAATATTTCTGAATGACTAATTAAAAATAAATCTTTAGGATTTTAACTGGAGCAAAGCAGTGGTTTTCAGTGTCCTTAGTCTTATTTCAAAGAGCTCTCTCCATGCATTGGTGAATGGGAATGGTCTGTTCCAGAAGTTTTGTGAAGACAGATGTTTTCATTTCAGCCCCTGTGATCGTCCTCGAGTAATTGAGTCTCTGAGAGGTATAGAAGTGGTTGACATTGCTGCTGGGGGAGCACACAGTGCTTGTATTACAGCTGCAGGAGACCTTTTTACATGGGGAAAGGGAAGATATGGACGACTTGGGCATGGAGATAGCGAGGACCAACTCAAACCTAAACTGGTAAGAAATCTTTGGACTACTACACAGTCTTAGTCCAGTTCATACCTTCTGATTTGTAACTTTTTACGTTTCTGCATATAAAGAATGAAAGGGCAAAACAGTGGCATGTATTTGGAAGAAATTAACAAATTGCCACAGCTGGAAGGGTAAAATGAAAGAGGAGCTGCAAAACTTTACTTGTGGTCACTAAACGCTTACAGGGAATTTGTTTTAGAGATTTAAAGAAAACCTCAAATCAAACACCGCACCCCTGAGTAAGTAAATTTCACTCTTTCCCAGGAGTAGTTTGCACTGAAAGTAACAAGTGAGTTCCCTTGTCTTTTGGGTCTCCTCATTATTTACTTCTTGGAAAATATAACAGTGTAAACAGTGATAGTCACTTAGTCACTTGCAAACTGCTTTTTTTCTCCTGACAGAATAATGATACTCATAATTGTCATGATTGAATACTCAGATGTTACTGAATATATACTAAGTTAATAAGAATCTAACCAAAGTAATTGTGAAGTATTTAATTGCTATTTTCTAAAGAAAGTTAAGCAATTTTTCATGAAGAAGATTAAGTGGTAAATCTAAGAACTTAGGCACTGTGGATTGTAGGAAGAATGAATATAGTGAGAAATTCAGACTGTTGTACTCATGTGAACTAGGCTATAACAGCTTTTAGTCAGAAATAGTGGTATTAAGAAAACTGCCCTGCCTGTGAAATGAGAGTTCGAGTTGCTACTGTCATTCTCTTGCTGAAAATACAGCAAAGGCTAAGATTGCATTTTTTGAATCAAATTGCATGTTCCTAATTGCATGTTATTTTTATTCATAGCTCTTTGTATATGTTTCTGTTTATACAGGCATTAACTTTTCCCAGTGTTTTAATTTGTGAACTACATTCTTAGTCCTCTTTGGGACTTTATCACGTGCATTCAGACATTCTTGTTCCCCTGACCCCAAAAAAGCAATGTCTGCCCACCTTTCTTTTTCCTCCCTCCATGTTCTTTGTTAGTATGAAAATAGATAACCTGTAGATGAGTTGAAATATGTGAAGTTCCGTGCTGCTTTGGATGATGGATTGTGCTACCTATTTCAAGTAGTTGTGAGGATGGGAAGGATGTGATATGTCTGTGGGTCACCAAGCTTTTTCTTTGTGATTCCAAATCCCATACTTTATCACTAGGTGGCACCATTTTAAAAGATGTTGATTAAATTTGGGTTATGATGCAAGTGCTGGAAAATTGTAAACTAGTAAAAGACACTGAAAATAAAGATTTTCTTCTTTTTCCTTACTGTGTTCAGTACTTGCTCAGAGAGCCTGAAATGATTTGAATAGAACATAGTCTTTGGTAACCTTAAGTATTTTGTATTAATTGTTTTTACTGACATTTTAGGTGAAAAAAATTAACTAGTTCACCAATTAAAATAAATAAATCCTGTATTTAAAATGCATAGTTAGTTTTCATTTTGTTGGTTTCAAAATAGCAAAGCCCTTTGAGTTGACATTATTTGCTTGTGCCTGTGCTGTTTCAGACTTAAAGTTCCAGTGAAGCACAAGTTGAGTTTGTTGTTTATCTTTTCTGAAGCTAAATGACCGAGTTCTTTATTGTGAACAAAAATGGGTGATTTTGTTACAGGTGGAAGCTCTCCAGGGTTACCGTGTGATTGATATAGCCTGTGGCAGTGGCGATGCACAGACATTGTGCCTGACTGACGATGATACAGTATGGTCCTGGGGTGATGGAGACTATGGAAAACTTGGGAGAGGAGGCAGTGATGGATGTAAAGTACCAATGAAGGTATTTCAGTGTAATTTTTTCATTGCTTTAGAAACCATGATGTCGGTTTAGAACAGTGAAGACAGATTTGCCAATGTGTGCGAACTTTGACCCATCTGGGGACATCAGGGTTCTTCTGATTGTTGTTAAAGTCTTCAAGTTTTATGCTGGTTGATGAAGTAGCACTTGGAAGATTTTCTTTCAAGAACATGGCTGATATGATCAATATTTCTCATTTTAATTTTGGTTCTGGTCAAAACATTAGATTTTGCCAAGAGATCTTCATGTTTTCCTGTGTTAATAAATTTCCATAATACTCGTAAAGTCATAAGTTCATTCCAGAAAGGCGTATCAATTCATTGAAAAGTAATCCTACTTATATTAAAGTCACATTAAACTTTATATTAAACCCGTCTTGTGAATGCATGGTTGACTTGGAATTTCTTCACGTTACAAATTAAATCCATGTAGCAATCAAATTTGAATTCCCTCACTTGTTATGAAGTTGAATAGTGCTTGTGTTTGAGAAGTATGTGTCACTGTGTATACCTATACACAGTGGATTTTAGATCTTAAATCCACAATCACACTTTATTACTTGGATAAGGTATCCCCATTCAGTTTCCAAATGTTTCCAGCATGATGTAATATAAAGTGAAAATAGCTTGTTTCATCAGTCATCAATCCCATAAGATTGATGGTAAAGTGGCTTAAGGATGTACACAGAATAAATAGAAGGACTCTACTGGAGGTATAAATATTTTTATTATGTCAGCAGAATCATATCCAGCTAGGAATGATTAATGTTGAGTGTTTTTAGACAAAACCTTATCTTTTCTGCTTGGGGCAATTGCCAAGTAACTATTGTCAAAACATACTAAGATGATCTTCAACACTTTTTGAAATTTGAGCTTCTTTTTAGTGTTTAAATAATAAATGGTAGAAACATGGAAGGGGTAGGATTCTTCTAAATTATCTACATAAACATTTTAATTTGTAAGTATAAATATAAACATTCACTTGCACGTAATACTTCACCTAAGACTGTGAAACTATAATCTTCTTAACTAAGTCTGATTTCATTTGATGTGATTTTTCTAGATTGATTCCCTCACAGGCCTTGGGGTTATTAAAGTAGAATGTGGATCACAATTTTCTGTGGCCCTTACCAAATCTGGAGCAGTATATACGTGGTAAGTATTCTGTATTAATTGCCGTGACAGTATTAGATATAACCTTGCCTGTAACAGATCTTAGTAATACACTGCCTTCACTGTGTTGATCTGCCCCACTAAAATTTTTTTTAGTTCCTCTGTCTTGATTAGTAATAAAATTTAGGGAACAGTTTAGGGAACATTTTGTACTGCTATGAATGAAAATTCCAAGCGTTTTGTGTTGGAGACAGAGGAATTATAAGCATGAACTGTCATGCAGGGTAGAAGATAGTAACATAAATAACATTCTCATGTGTTAATCAAAGTTGTGTCTAGCTTGTGGTGGCTGTAGTGTGAGAATTTGATTTTAGAATTCATTGTTTTAATCTTCCTACACCATTCTGAATTTGGTCAATTATGCTAAAATGTTTAAAAAGACCAAGCAAAATACCTTCATAGCTTCCCTCTGCCACCTTGTTTGTGTGACATTAGATATCCTTAAACTGTATGAAGTTTCAGTCTTTGAGTAAATATACTGTTTTTGCAGATAAGTGCTTCTAATACTTGACTTAAGAATTAAAAAATAAACCACGCCCTGCAAAAGTGGTAAAAGGACATACACAGAATAAGTAGAAACAGCATATTGCAGGTGTTAAGAATTTGTACTGTCAGCAGAATCACATCCATACGGAATAGGGACAATTGATGTTCAATATTTGGAGGATATTTTGGTATTGGATTTTAAGTACATCTACAGATCAAATATCAAACATGGTCTGTTGTTACATTTTTTCCACAGTTAAAACACAGTTTTGAAGTGCTTTACCATTCTCTGTGCAGGGGCAAAGGAGATTATCATCGGTTAGGCCATGGATCTGACGACCATGTTAGAAGACCACGACAAGTGCAGGGACTGCAAGGAAAGAAAGTCATTGCAATTGCTACAGGGTCTTTGCACTGTGTTTGCTGCACTGAAGATGGTATAATAATCAAATAATTTATTTAGTTCTTATCTCTGAATTTGAAGAAAATGTATCTTTTAGTCAGCTGTTGGTAGCTTGTCCTTGCTAAAAACACGGGTTCTCTGTGTGCATTGATGTCTTTTGTGTTTGCAGATGTTGCATATTTTTTGAGCAGCAAGCATAATGTTGATTTAAAGTGATCACATAAAACTAAATTGATGAAAATTAAAGAATTCAAGTTGCAGGAACACTGATGGTCAATGAAAAATATAGAGCTCTAAAAGTAATTACAGAATGGTCAAGCAGTAGCACTGAATGGATTTGGCTTTCTTTTATTTTTGCAGGGTCTTGTGAGCCTGCTGAAGGTGAAGCACTGCACAAACAATATTGCTTCTTACAGAGCAGGCTGAGATACTGAGTATTTTTTTGTAGCAGACTCCCTCTCACATTTAATTAACAAATATGCACAGTAACTGAGTGTTTTGTGGGTGCTGCTGAAATACAGCTGCAGAAAATGAATGTGACTAGTGAATATAGTTGTGGAAAATGAAGGCTCAGGAACAAGGTTTTTACTTTAAAAGTGTTTTTCAATTATCTTGCAGCAGTAAGCACTTACTTTAATGTCCTTTCTAGTAATACAACTTATTATAGGATCTTTTGTCGCATATAAAATATTAAGTCTTTTAAAGTTCTTTTTAATACCAGCTTTGTTTTTTTCTATAAAACTATGAAATATAGGCTGTTTCTGGAGTTGTGTTATTCTTCTGCTCCACTATTTTCTCCTATTCTGGAACAACTTTTTAGTTATGCAAACTACTAGGAAACAAATGCATCTTACGCTAGCTGCTCTATGTAGACTGTGGACCTAGTTGTGTCATTCAGGATTTATCTGCACTAGATGTCAGGGTGGCTATCAGCCCTAGAAATCTTCATTGCACCTCAAAGCCTCATTCGGTTAAATGTTTTATAAATGTTAATAAAAAAAAAGGCAAAAAGCTTGTATGTTAGCTTCAGAATAATCAATTATTTTTATTAATTTAGGAGAAGTGTATACATGGGGAGATAATGATGAAGGGCAGCTTGGAGATGGAACAACTAATGCCATCCAAAGACCGCGCTTGGTTGCAGCACTTCAGGGTAAAAAGATCAACAGAGTAGCCTGTGGCTCAGCACATACTTTAGCTTGGTCAACCAGTAAACCCGCTAATGCTGGCAAGCTCCCTACACAGGTAATATTTTTGGCTTATTGAATTCAGATTTAAATGCACTTAGTATACTTATATGCTCTTTCAGTTGATGTAGTTCCTTTTAAATCCCTGCATAAGCTCAGTGTACTTTGATTTGGCTTCAAGTTTGAGCCAGTTACTTTGTTTCACTTCCTTATTTTCAAAGGATTCTGCTTTTGTGAGCTGAAAAAGCCTCTTCATTCAGTTTTTAATCCAAATGCAGAGCAATAACTGTTTGCAAATTGGCAGGAATTCTGTACTGCAGCTACAAAAATGTTATACCTTTCAAGGGAGTTCTTCACTGCTTGCTTTATGTTGAGAGGATTGTTTTTTGAATATTCTGTATTTCAGCTATAAGGCCTGGGTGTAGTGATGACAGGATCTCATCACATTTGAAAATACAGAATAGCACTTATATTTTAGGTCTCATATTTCTAATACTTGTCTCAGTTTAGATGGATATTAGTATCTTTTATAAAAAACTGAACTCCATGTATTAAGGTTTGACAGTATGAATAAGCAAATATCTGAATTTCTATTACAAATTTATCTACAAATCTAAACATTGTTGTTCTATTTAATAAAATAAATTATATAATAATTCTAAATTTCATTTGGATATTGTTGCCTTATCATAGGTTCCTATGGAGTACAATCATCTGCAGGAAATTCCTATCATTTCATTAAGAAACAGGCTTCTGCTCTTGCATCACATTTCAGAGCTCTTCTGTCCTTGCATTCCAATGTTCGATCTTGAAGGAAGACTTGATGAAACTGGCCAAGGACCCTCAGTTGGGTTTGACACATTACGAGGAATACTGATATCACAGGGAAAGGTATTTTATCAGGATGTTTTTAAGGGAGAGATTTGTAACTGTCAGTGCAATGTACTGTTTAAACACTTTCTGAAGAAGATAGATCTCAATTTGTTTTGTAAGTTGTGTATCAAATATTTGCATTCTGATGATGTAAACATCTTTGTGAATGTGTTCGTTCTACTGTGTTTTTCTCAGTTCGTCATAGTGCTTTTGTATGTTGATTTTGAAAATAACTTCATACTGTAAATCTTTAGTTTGTAGTATAGTTGAATTGTTCTGGAGTACTGAGTAGATGTTTTCCTGGAAAAAAAAAGTAACATAGTAGGCAATGACCAGTTCATACCTGTTTGTATTTCATTTATCAAATTCAGGTGACACACTAGCTGATTCAAAGCCCTGTGCAGGTACAAACTTGTTTTAGAGTGAGCTAAAAGGGAAAACAGAATACCCAGGAGTTCAACTTCAAACTGGTAGAGGAAGTGGATTTTTATAGTTTGAAGTGAAGTCAGTTATGAGAAAATATAGATAATTACAGTGCCTCAAAGCTGCAACGCTTCTTCAAAATTTCAGATATAGTAAGCCTATAAGAACATGACTTGCCTTCAGTATAATTGTCAGTTTTGGATCTGAATTTTCTCACTGTCGTAGTAATTCATCTATCTGCAAAAAACCCACATTATATAAACAGACAAAATCTGTTGGGAGATATCTTTGAAAAGAGAAGCAGGTAAGTTTGCCCCTGCAGTGCTGTTCTATGTCCTTAAGTAAGACACCTGGCCTGTAACTACTTAGAATGTGTTGTCTCAAGTTGTCTTTCTCTAGATTCCAGTAAAATTGTGTAGTAGAACAATCAAGCTGTATACATACTTCACAGACCAAGAGAAGGCAACACATTTTTCATCAAGGCCTAAATTGGAAAAAGAGGAAACAGAAATCCTAACTGTTCTGTTCCTGACACTTTCGTGTGTTTGTGCTGTTAACTGGGAGTTCTTATGTGTATGATGTTACTTAAAAGAATGGGTGTGCAGGGTCACATTTAACCTCATTTACTTTCAGTCTGCAGAATAGTTACAGAAAGGTGTCACATATAAGATAAAATGTGGTATCAGGTATATTTTATTTTATGTCAGAAGCATTCAACAGAGACAGCAGAAGTTGCAATGCCATATTCATAGCTAGGCATTTGTCAGGCTTATCTTCAGAGATTCTGAAGACTTAAAAATCTTCTTAATCTTGCTTTATACTAACTGTAGATCTAAATATTTAGTGAGAAAACATAAAATATCTGCATTTGCATGAAAAGCTTTCTTTTTTTTAAATTTTTTATTTGTTACTTATTGCCTTCCATAGCAAGATGATCTCATCTTTCATTCTGTGACATTAATTATTCTCCATATACTTACATAATTCTGGTATAAACTATTTTATACCTGGACTCAGCAGCATGTTGATTGCTTAATAGTAAGTGAATCTGGGTGCAGTGCAAACATTCAAGCCATGTGTTTTAGTGATACAGGAGGGATTTTCTTCTCTACTTTTTTCCTATCCCCACTTTTTTCAGACACGAATTGTATTAGCACAGATAACATGATCCTTGACGAACATCTCACAGGTTTATCTTCTGTTGATTTTTTTTATTTTTAATATTTCAAAAGTATTTGGTGCTTGTTTCATTTCTTCTAAAAAAGATATATTGTGCCTTTTTGAGTGTTTTTTTGTATACTCAGAAATTGCTAAAGGAGAGTATTGCAGGATCAGTTTCCTTATTCTGTTGGTTTTTATTTTTTTTTTCCTGAGTTGAACTAAGTATGTGTATATCTGTGAAATATGTTCAGCATTTTTATTTGATTGCAGTTTTGCTACTATCTTAACTTCTTGTATTTTCCTCTTTTTAGGAAGCAGCTTTCAGAAAAGTTGTGCAAGCAACCATGGTCAGAGATCGTCAGCATGGTCCAGTTGTAGAGCTCAATAGGATACAGGTATCTTAAGCTTTTTCAAAACTCCCTACATTAGATAATATAAGAGAGAAGGGATTCTGATGCTTTTCTTACCTTTCTGAATGATCAGATGAATTATTCATCTGTTGCTTTCATAACAGAACAGGAAGGGCAAAAAAAAACCGCAAGGAAAAAGGCGCCTTTGAATATAATTAAATATCAGGCTGATAAACTCTTGTCCTTTGCTGGTCATCACATGTGGTCATATTGATTGCAGAACTCTGTGATACAAAAGGGCTTTTTTCCTTATCATTGACGTTAGAAAATGTAATGCTGTGCCTTAGGCCAGAAATGTCTTTTTTCCATAGATATTTCTGTAACATGGAATAGTAAAACATTGTTTTCATTTAAATGGACTGAGGCCTGGTCTTAGAGTCCTCATGCATTTCTTTCCTTTAGTGCTGGTTTCCTCTTTTTTTATTTTTTTTTTTTAATTGAAAAAAGTAAAAGCATCTACAGTGGAAAAATTTTGAAAATTTGGACTGATTTAGTGAACAGAAATACATCCTGTTGTGACTGGAGCCTGTTTCTACTTCTTTACCATTTTCTGTGTGCACTTAAAAGTTTTTTGTGGTAATGTTCTGTGATTAAAATGTGGTATTTTAGTTTATATTACCAGAGATTTTCTGATTGTTTTGTATGTGTGTGTGAATTCAGAAAGTTCAATAAAATACTGAGGGCAAGAATTTTAAATAGGAAACTAGTGAGTAGGTTTGGGTCCGTTTCCTGGTGTCCTCCTTAAGGAACTGTTTAATTGTGGTAGACTTTCTCATGAATTTTTGAATGTTTGTTACTTAGATCTGTCTTGAACTCTAGAAATGCACTGGTAGCTTTCCTTCTTCATACCTTCTACAGGAAGTGAAATACTGCTTCAACACAAGTCCTGGATTTAGCAAAGTGAAAGCTAAAAAAGCCATGTTCATAATCTGTCCTGATTACACAGGATGGCTCACAATTTCTTGAGTTAGGTTTTGCTGAGAATGAAAACAAGGATTCTTAAGCTGATCTTTTATAATATTTGATTGAAGATTCAAAGCTGTTTTATGTAGTCTCAAAAAAAACTAATTGGCAGTGTTAAAAATTGTCATCTTATTTGCAGTTGTAAGTTACAGTGCAGCTAGGCTTTAAAATCCCTTTGCTTTCAGAAGACTCCTGCAGTTTATAGATCATATGGTGCGGTCAGTTCACTTCATCTTCAATTGTACAAAATAAACAGATTCATTTTTAATTTAAAGTTGTTTTCTAGTACTGACTTGTTTTTAAACACTTACTCAGTGTCCCTTGCTGTTCAGTGGTTTCTTTGGAAGTACCACAATGGGACATAACAGCTGTCTAACTTGTGTGAAAGCAAACAAAACACCATTCCTTTGTCCTGAGATGATCAAGTGTTACGTGGACCAGGTTGCTTTGGAATAGATCACATTCACCTTGCATACTACTTGGCCCTGGTTTTTTTTTTTTTTTTTCTGGTGAAAGCCTTGTAATGGTGGGACATGTAGTTTTATGTATTTTTCCTGCTCAGGGTATGTGAAATACAGTATGATGGCTGTACTGTAACTTAGCACTGGTGTTTCCATGGAATAAAATTGAGTGTAGATATTTTATGCCTTGAGGTGTAGCATAAAGGAGTGTAGCTTGAATGCACACGGAGTGTGTGGGATGCTCTTAGCAGACTGCACAGGGCAGTTTTATCCATATTACTTTTGGGAAATGGTCATTAAGTGAAATGTTGCAAAGCAGCACCTGGGCCTTGTTCTGGAAAGGTGTAATAGAAGTAGTTGAAGACTAAGTCAGAAAGTGAACTAACAGTTACATGTCTGTACAGGGTTCCAGTGCTCAGGTTTGCTTACTGACCCTCTTACCACCAGCTCATGTGGTGTCAAGTGGACAGTGTGTTATGACCTATAGGCAGACACTTTCATAATGCTGTTAAAATGTATTTTTGCACAGCAGTTGAAAGGAATTCCCTCCTTTCAAAAGGAAGCAAATTTCAGTTATTAAGGAGAATGTATTCTTTCATGAATGTAATTCTGCAAAGAGTCTCCTGGTTTAATGTTCTCTACTGTCAAGGGAGGAATGTGATGCATAGAGATACATGAAATCCGACTTTAAGACTAGATTCTCCCTCCTCACAAGGACCCTTTATTAAATGTGTGTTATAGAAATCTCAGTAACATGATGAGTAAAAATGATCTGATCTTAAAGTAGACAGAGCATATGAATGAATGTTTTGTTCTTTTTAGGGTGTTGTAGTTCAGTTTAAATAACATTACTCCTTCCTAGTTACTGTCTTCTCCCTTATCAAACATACTTTTAAAGAATACTCATTTCATGACAGCCTTCATTTTTCTGCGCTGATCGGGCTAAGGTTTTTTTGTCTGCTTGTGTAAAATAGTCTTTTCTTTACTCCGTGTCTTTTATACTCTATTTTTTCTATAGCATTTCAGTTTGAGCATAGGTAACTGAAACTCAAGGCACAGGTGAGACTGTCTGTGTGTGCTCTTATAATTATTACACTGATACTTCTCTACCTCTTCTGAAGGTTGATTTCATGATATATCCTTGAATTGTGTTTGTTTTCTTCCTAGATTGGTCTTGTCTGTGAGCTGTATATATTACCTTTTCTTGGCTGATGCCTACTAAGACACTATCATCTTTTTGTAAACTTGTTTTATTAGTGTTCAAGTGCATGGTTTTATGTACTACATTACTCCCAACTTCTGTGGGTTGAAGAGACTCTCATAGAATGGCCGTGGTATTTTAGTAGGCGAATTCAAACTGCTTTAGGCAAATACAAAGTTTAGTGATTCAGAGAAAGAACTTAAATTTTGGTCTTCATCACCTGAAAATGCTTTAACCAGCTTTCAGATTGACTTGAGTGGCTCTCCCCCTTTGTTGCAATAGTGCTGCTCACAATAAGAGATTATTCGTTAGGGCAAGTTCTTGAATTTGGTTCTTCCACACTTTGCTGTATGCTGCTTCTGAGCTGCCTCGTTTCCACTCTTGCAGGAAAAGATAGTTTTCCATAAGCTGCTATGTTGTGATGGAAGACTGTTTTATGAAAATCCTTCTTGGGCTCTCATCAATTTAGTAACTAGTTTTATGCTAAAAAAATTACCTGATCTGCAAGAAAGCTGGAACTATATTTTAAAAAACTGAGATACTGCATAGTCTGTGTTTAATAAGGCCTGTATTTAGTGAGGGTTGTATCTGACCCTATTCAGTAAAATAGATTTCACAGGATACTGTATCTCTAAAGGGGATGATTTTGAAACCTGAGCAAGATACTGTGCCCCAAGCCTCTACAAAAAGCAAAAATACCTGTGGTGGTTTGTGACCTAAACCTATTAGTAACATTTGTATGAATTTTTGCAATTTTTCAATGAAGTGTTTCACTGTTTGCTGGTAACCTAGAAAAATATCATATGGGCACCTGTCAGTGAGCAATATATTAAGGTGCTGGCAGAAATGCCAATAATCCTTCATCGCATTCTTAAATTGCTTTGTTGAAAGTCAAATTTTAACCATTCCTGCATCTAAATTATCAATCAAATGAAATTTCAGTGTTGCTAGGAAATAAATACTAAATGAAATGTGTAGTAGCACATGCATTCCATCCTACTCAGTTCTTGCATATTTATTGTTGCTTGATTAATTTGTATTTTAAGTGTGAGGTTTGAAAAATAGTGAATTAACTACTGCTTTCATAGGTCTTCAATTCATACTTTCTTCTTTTTAAGAAAAGATTCAGTGACTCCATTCTCAACTTAAAACTTCTTGGACATACACATTTCTCAGAAATCTGCCGAATTAAAAGCTGCTTGTGTTGATACAGAGTATCTCACACATGAGGAGGATTGGCGTCCCAGCCTTTCAGTAAAACCTGAAAGAAGTGTGGTGGTTGTTTTATCCAAGGCCATCAGAACAACTGGATTTTGAGATGCACTACAGCTTGTAGTGGAACTGAATACATATTAGTGGGATGAGTCTGGGTTATTTCTGAATGAACAGTCTCACAGATATTGGTGAATTATGTGCACTGTTGTCTTTTGCAGTCAGGACAGGTTGGGAATATAAAGCGCAGAACACCAAGGGGGGAAAAAAAGATCTTGTGTTTCTCCAGTCCTCTGCTTAATTTCCATTTATTTCCTCTCTATACTGGTGAAATCCTTTTTATATTCTTATCCTCTTTGTGTGCATCTCTTGCAGCAAAATCCATGAGATTTTCCTTGCATTCCAATTATTATGGATCTTCAAATATGCTCTTAAAATACACTTTTTTCTGTAGGTGCCTAAGAACTCATTCCCTGTGTGTCTGTATATATATGTATTTTGATAGCACTTGTTTTTAGAGGCTCATAGTAAGTATCATAGATGCATATTTAATTCTTATCATTAATGACTATAAGAATAACATGTATTCAGTTTACTGGGCAACAACACAGCCTCTGATCTGTCTCGTGTGAAAAACTTATCCACATTTGTCAATTGAATGTGTGAGTAGAGACAGGATGAAATAACTAAATGGATTACAGTGAGAAAAACTGAATTTGCCAAGGCATTGGCTGCTTCTTTGGAAATACGGGAAGAAGTCTTTATCATCAGGCTTTATCATTGATATCCCTCTGTCTTTTCATTTTCCTTTAAAGATAAACAGGTATAGTGCTGAGTAGTGACAGATGAACAAAGAACTGTTTGAAATGAAAGATAAGTAAGCTGTTGGGAGGGAACTGAAAATTCCTTATCTATCTACACAGCAATGCCAGCTGAAATATGTGCTTATACTGACTTTTCTAATGTGCCTACTCCATAGGTAAAACGTTCCAGAAGTAAAGGGGGACTGGCTGGACCTGATGGTACAAAGTCAGTGTTTGGACAGATGTGTGCTAAAATGAGTTCCTTTAGCCCTGATAGCCTTCTGCTTCCTCATCGTGTTTGGAAAGTAAAGTTTGTTGGTAAGAGAATTCTCCACACTCCAGCCCCCTCGACTTTGCACTTAACTTTACAGTTTCCTTGAGATTACTTTGCTGGAGAATCTGAAGGAAGTGATACAGAAAATGTATGTGTATAGGCAGAGGAAGGTGTTTAAAACCTTAGGAAGTAAAAAACCTTTGTAAATGATTCCATTAACCTCCTCAAGATTAGTGGAAATGTGTCTGTAATTCTCAGGTTCCAGGGGCAGCTGTTCTGCTTGCTAGACATTCTGCAAAACCTAAACCTGTTCTGCAGCTGTCCGAATTGATAAATAATCCTAGCTAGGTTGTTTTTACAAATCACCATATCACTTTGAGCTTTTTAATGAAAAGTATTTTAGATTGAAGTTCTATCTACTGAATATGAGCTAAATAAAATGTATCTGCTTTAAAATGCCACTCATGAAAACCAAAGCAACACTGTTCCTTTTCTCTCTTGTATTTTATTTTGATTATTCTATAACACAAAATATTAGTTGCACTCTGTCAAAGTAGTATTTTTGTCACTGTCATACATCTCATAATCTTCTAAATAATGCGTTTTACAATGAACTGGAAACATCCAAATATAGAGAAAAACTTAAAGTGTTTTCATGTGAACAGAGAAGACAGTGCAGCTTTTAGTAAGCTTTTGTTTACTCAGTTATCCTCATGGAAGGAAATACAGTTCGTTTCAATACTTCAGTTATTTTTGAAAGAACATTTAATTTTGAGCCTTTTTATTTCAAGGTGAATCTGTGGATGACTGTGGTGGAGGTTATAGTGAATCCATAGCAGAAATGTGCGAAGAGCTTCAGAATGGGCTGACCCCTCTGCTAATTGTGACACCAAATGGAAGAGATGAATCTGGAGCAAACAGAGATTGTTTCCTATTAAATCCTGCTGCCAAGTCACTCCTGCATATGAACATGTTCCGTTTTCTTGGTAATTTATTAGCAACTTTATGGTGTTCTATTTGCATTGCAGGATCAGAATACTGGGAATCTAAAAAAAAAAAAAAAAATTGTTTAAACTTACAGGTGTACTTCTGGGCATCGCTATCCGGACTGGCAGCCCTCTGAGCCTCAACCTGGCTGAGCCAGTGTGGAAACAGCTTGCAGGAATGAACCTAACAATTGCTGATCTCAGTGAGGTAAGTATGGTGAAGTTCCTGAGTAGGATATAGCTTACAAAACACAAGTCTCTAGCATAAATTTTTCTCAAGTGACTGGTTTCCCTGGTTTCTGTATGCTTGTATTTTGACTGGCCTTTTCCATTTTGAACCAGTATATGAGGATGATTTGTACTGACTGTTAAAACTGCAAATGTGAGTAGTTCAAAAGTAGTTAAATAATCTGTTTGAATTCTAGAGAATTCTCAATTCTTTTCGTGGTTTGACCAGACAGATCTTTATGGTTAATTCCTACTTCCCAGTAGACCTTTCTGGAACTGTTACTGTCTGTTTTGCCAAGATGTGATAACAGATTTGAGTGCACATGCCTGCACTGTTTTGAAGTAAAAGAAAGTGAGTTCAAACTACTACTAGTTTGTGCTCACATACTGACTATCACAAGCTTTCAATTTCTGTTTACTGAGCTCAGTAAATGTGGAGTAAGACTTAGGTCTTCATTAATAAGAAGAGCTCCATCTCAATTATTGTCATTTAGATATGTACTTGCTGTAAAAGCATTGAGTCACTTACTTGCCAGTAAGGGGATTCCTTTTTTATCAAACCCAGCATCGGTAGAGATGATTATTTTTTTAAGCTTTAAATCCATTTCCTCATATAATACAGTTTCTTGGCAAATGCTCTCAAAAAAGATTGAAATCTGGAGCACGTGCACCTTCCAACACCCAACATAATGAAATTTTATGTAAAATACTAAGCCACTTTATGGCTTTGAAATGAAGTTAGGTGGACTGTTGTCAGACATTTGTCAAAGTTTTTGGGAGATGACACATGATGCACTGCTTTTGGTATGTAAGAGACACTGCTGTATAGTGCTAATAAACTTACTTTAACTTGGATTTGTTACTTTCAAAAGGTTGATAAGGATTTTATTCCTGGGCTTATGTACATTCGAGACAATGAAGCTACTTCAGAGGAGTTTGAAGCTATGAGCCTCCCATTCACTGTGCCTAATGCAAGTGGTCAAGATATTCAGCTGAGTTCCAAGTACACCCATATTACACTGGATAATAGAGCAGAATACGTGAGGCTGGCAATAAACTACAGGTTTGTTGAACAAATCATTAAAATTACTGACATGAACAAGCATTTTCTTTTAAAAGGTATGCAACAGCTTTTAAACAGCATCCTACTTTAACCTCTCATGTACAAGTATTTTAATATTTTCATATGATTACAGTGTTGATTTTCTGATTTCACTTAATCTGTCCAAGAAGAAAAATATTAAGCTTAGTTTTTGGGAACAAACAAGCAAGTATGACTCTACATCTGTCCTGACAGAGCAGTTTTGGTGGCCAGCTACAGGTAGAGAATTGTCCCATGCATCTAGTTCTTCCTATGCGTTAAAGCAGAAGGCCTGATCTTGTGAAGAGAGCTTAGATTCAGTACTGCTGCACTCATACTTTTTCATATCATCAATTGCAGTCAAGGGCAGTATCAGCTGAATTCTTACTCTATTCTTACCTAAGTTGAAATACACAAACCAAAATGTTCATTTCTTGGATATGACACCCTATGCACACCCACCAAAAAGCCAAACGCCGAACAATGCACTGAAATCAGCAGGAAATAATTGTTCAGTATTTTAGAAGACGAGCCTTTGGTTGCCTATGTAGCCAGGTGGCTAATCTAGATGACTACATCTAAGAAGCAACCATCTTTTATGTGAAGTAGTAAGCCTAGTGCATACTGAAATATGAAAATTTAGATAATTTGGATGAGAAACTGATTCATGGCTGTTTTGTTCACTCCACCATAGTCATCTGCTTTAGAGAGTGCCTGAGCGAGACTGTCGCATCACTGTATACTTGCTTATTACTTTGTAGTTACAGTGTCTGCCAACAACTACTGAATTATTCTGTTTTTCTTTTTTTTTTCCCCTCTATAAATGGTTATGAACCAATACTTAAGCTGGTTTTGTAAGTAGAGAGAGGGATTTTATTTGTAGAGGATATTCCTTTGAAGAAGTGGCTTTGCTGTGTTGCCAGTTCTGGCTATCTTCAAAGGGCACAAGCAATTCTAAAGCATTTTACAGTCAAAAGGCCTTTGGGGGAAACATCTAAAAGTTTAGATTAAGTATCAAGTTTTTTAACTATATGAAGTCCTTGAGAGTGAAAACTAGCACCTGAATAGAATCCATGTGGAACAGTGGATGCAAAAGACCAGACTTGTCCTGACATCTTTGTTTATTTTGGTGATGATGAGCCTGAAGACAGGACTTGTGAAAGTTGTGAATCTCTGCTCTTGAGGGCTCTGTAAAATGTCTCAGAAATTATGTGACAGGGGGCAAAGCCCCAAAACACAAATCATGTGTGGTATCAGAAGCAGCAGCAAAATGTTACTTATGTGTATCTGCCTTGAAACAAAAAAAACCTCCCATCCCCACAGACATCATGTTTTAGTTCAGGCTCATTTTTCTTTTACCATAATGTTTGTCTAATGCTGTGAATGTTTGAGGTTAAGGTTTCAAGACACAGCCACTCTTTTCCCAAAGAACATGTTGTTTTCAAGTTGGGTATTGGTTTGTTTTTGCCAGGCACAGTACATGAATAATATTGGAAATAAAATATCCAGAACACTGGGAGATCTCTCTCCATGTTGTGCTTGCTGTGCAATATGAACTGGTGTAGATATTCACATACCTTGTGATAAATGTCTGCAAATGTTCCTTGGTATATAGCTGGAGACTTGAGGAGAATGATTAAAGTTGCCTTGATATCACAGTAATTGCTACAAATGACATTCACAGAAACTCTGAAAATGTGTCTTTGCAGGCTTCATGAATTTGATGAACAGGTTGCAGCAGTTCGTGAGGGGATGGCCCGTGTTGTTCCAGTTCCTCTACTTTCACTCTTTACAGGATACGAACTGGAAACTATGGTATCAATTTCTGCTTTGTTACTTCTCTCAGACTAACTTGGAGTGAGATTATTCACTCATTCATTTTACTAATCCAAACCCTGCATTAAATGCTGTTTACAATGATTGCTCTGTGGTTGCAAATGTTCAGTTCAAGAAAAGACTGAAAAATGTTTAATTGCCCAGTTGGTGTTAGTAAGGTTATTTTGATATAGCTAAGTGGTGATGTATTGAATTATTTCAGGGAGAAACAAACAAAACCAAAAAACCCACATGACAGGGATCTGGGAGAAGAAGGTTCATTACTGTTCCCTGATGGGAAGATGTGTGTTTAGTACTATTGTAATAGGAGGCTATGCATGGCACTTCAAATATTTGAATGTTCAGTTTATCAGGGTAAAAGATGATTAAATATTTTAAAGGAATGGAAGGAACAAATCACCTGTAATTTATGTGATCAGATGTGTGTAGCCTATCACTGTATCTTATTTTTCAGGTATGTGGAAGCCCAGATATTCCACTTCATCTCCTGAAATCTGTAGCAACTTACAAAGGTGTTGAACCAACTGCTTCCTTGATACAGTGGTTCTGGGAAGTGATGGAGTCCTTCTCCAATACAGAGCGATCTCTCTTCCTGCGTTTTGTGTGGGGCAGAACAAGGCTGCCCAGGACTATTGCAGACTTTAGGGGGAGAGACTTTGTTATTCAGGTAAGGTGTATGGGATGGGGGAGGGCAGTGGGGTATTTAAAAAGAGTTGGTAATGGAGAAGTGGCATGATAAAACAAGAGAACAGCCTGATTTCATTAAACTGTTTTGCAGCATTACATTGTAGATTTGACAGTGCAACAGACACCATTAATGTATATAAATATTCTTCTTTCTCTGTTTGGACAAGTGGATATTCATTTAATTTCCCAGCCACTTAATTCTCTGGATTTTGATAGTTTTCCACTGTCATTTAACTGTTTTTGCTAGCATGCATTCAGCACTTCATTCAGCTTAGTTAATAATTTCAGCTAAATTAAAACCCCACAATATTCAAATCATGTTCTGATATTTGCTGAAGTAATACCCCAAATATTCCCAATCAAAGCAACTCATGCATCTCTGGTTTTATTTATTTACTTAGTGTATGGAAAAGGGATCTGGCCTTGTCATTTTCTTTTAAATGAACTTCACCATCAGAATCAAAAATACAATATGCTATTAAAAAAAGTCCTAATTATTATTTTGATACTTTTTTGTGGTTTGGACAGTGAATTAAAAATATTGCGCCTGTTTTTTGTTTTTCTTTTTCCCAACAGGTATTGGATAAATATAATCCTCCAGACCACTTCCTCCCGGAGTCATACACTTGCTTCTTTCTCCTGAAGTTGCCCAGGTATTCCTGTAAGCAAGTACTAGAGGAAAAACTGAAGTATGCCATTCACTTCTGCAAGTCTATAGACACTGATGATTATGCCCGAATAGCACTGACAGGAGAGCCAGCGGCTGATGACAGTAGTGATGATTCTGATAATGAAGATGCGGATTCTTTTGCTTCAGATTCTACACAGGACTACTTAACAGGACATTGAAAAGTAATATAAGGAATAGTTGTCGCAAGCACTGAGGCAAAATGCCAAAATGACAATGAGGCCAAGGACAGTTTAGGTTTCAGAATATAGACTGTATAGTCAGAGGGATGGTAATCTTCTGAACGTGGGGAAAGTGTGTTTGTTACTCACAGTAGGCATTAAGGGTTACAGCTTAAACCATCAGCTTAAAATAAATGGCACAGTATATGGGCAT
The DNA here is from genome assembly GCA_035047865.1 of Dendrocincla tyrannina. Taxonomy (NCBI): domain Eukaryota; kingdom Metazoa; phylum Chordata; class Aves; order Passeriformes; family Dendrocolaptidae; genus Dendrocincla; species Dendrocincla tyrannina. The sequence goes on from JAWWMP010000001.1 coordinate 85,298,072, forward strand.
TTAACATTTATTTTGAGAGCTGAAAGTGGCCCCCCCATAATGCTGCACTACATTTAGAACCTTTGTGTTTACTGAAGTGTTGTAAATGTTTATATAAATATGGTAGTGCAGCATCCAAAAGGCAGTGAAACCTTTAAATTGTGGGTGCAATAGGTTTTTTTCATATTAAGTGTTGTGTTCTGTGCATCTCCTTGATTGTATATTGGAAATACTGTGCAACAACTGAATAGTATTATAAATATTTCAATTAACTTTACTAGAAGTTTGTTAAAAGTTTTTGAACATTGAATAAACATTATTCCTTGAAATTCTTCTATAGATAATTAAAAATGGCCAATAGTTTCACCTCCACCCCTGGTTTGTATATTTTAGCTTATGCGTTATTTATCTCGAATTTGATACCTTTCTGTGAACAGCATCATAATTCTTATCATGGAAAGTGTACTGTATATAATTGGTGCCATGTAAATGCAAAAGTTATTATTTCCTTCCAAATAAAAGTTCTGCCACATTGAAAACCAGTATGTGTTTTTTCACAGTAAGGCAGCTGCTACATGGGATGAAACTAAGAAATGTTTCTGTAATTTGTAACGTTGACCAAACGTTGTTGGTTCTGTTCCACCAATAGTAGGTGCATTGCCAGAGACAGAACATGAACTACAGTAAACTCAAGCATGTCTATATGACATCTTAGTGGTAGCAATTACATACACCTTGTTAATGCAATTATTCCTAAGGCTGCTGTTGTCAGTAATGGTGAACTTGTTCTTGGACACCTGGGAAAGAATTTTGATGAAGTGTAAGGGATGGGTGTCATGAAGTAGCTGAGTGTGAGTAGAAGTGTATGATGACGCTTATATAACATATTGTCACTGAGAAAATTAGGTCATCTTACAAGGCTTGATCATGACACATTGTGCATCCAGAGTGAATCCAGTCTGAACAAGTGGTTGAAGTAAAGGGGCCTTTGGGCCAGTATTATGTGTTGACAACAGCTTATGCACTAGTTTTTCAGAGTAGGAGAATAGGATTTAGTTGTGCCAAAGCACTAATATTTTACTTTAAAATCCAGTAGTAGGTGATGTCATACCATTGCTTCACTAATTATTAGGATAGGCTTATATGAGTATTTAGCACTTTACAATTATGAGTGGATTCTTTTTTTTTGTTTTAATGTGTGCATTTGACTTCTATTTCAACTTGAGTTAAATAATAACTGTGGTCATGAAATAAGCTCTCACGAAACAAAGTTAATATTTCAAAATAGTGGTGAAACTATCTATTTGTTGTCAAGAAGTCAGAGTTTTGAAATAGGTTATCTTTAGACACCTCTGTTTAGTGTTGAAGATCTCGAGACAAATCCTCCTGTCCTGATCCTCTGTATTGTTGGAGATTCCAGAGTCAAGTGCGTACTCTGTCCTCCAAATTTGTTTGCTGACAAAAAATGCTGCAATTTTTTTGAATCTTAAAGATGCAAAACTCAAAAAACCTTAAGCAAGCTCTTTTATCTTTGCTGCTGAATTGAATTTCTCCTGGGGGTATAGAGTGGAGAAGCAAGTACAGAAGTGCTCGTGTGGTCATCTGCTGCCCTTTGCTATGGTAGCACCGGAGCCTGTAGGCATCCAGCTTGATCAAAGAGATTCTGTAGTCAGCTTTTCAGGAGATTAAATGAGTGAGCCATGCCCAAATCTCAGTCCAAGTTCAATTGCCATTCTTGAGTTTCAAACCCCATTTCAGGGGCATATGGACTACTATAAGATGGAGAATTTTATAACTTGCTTTTAGTAAAGCAAAAGAACGTCAGAGTTTTTCTTCCAAGAAAAACAAAAGGGAAGTATCCTTATGCAAGGAATCCATTTGCATTGTTAATTAGTGAACAACATAAAGAAGTTTCTTAAGCTGCCTTCTTTCCTTTTCCATCCTAACAGAAGAATCTCAAAACACCCTTTTCCAGCTTGTTACTTGTGGCCTGACGTAGAGCATTTCACAGATTATCAGGTTGGAAGGGACTTCAAGGATCCTACCTTTATTGGCAAAAAGACGATTTATACAAGATGGTTCAGCATCCTGTCCAGCTGAATCTTAAAAGTGTCAGGGTGGGGGAATCCGCCACTTTTCTGTAAAGATTGTTCCATGAAAAATTTTCCTTTTCTGTCTGATAGGAATCTCCCCAGGGCTAACTTGTATCCATTATCCCTATGACATCATAAATTTCTGAGTGGGTGTGGAGCTCCAGTTCCTTGTGTTTGTACCCCAGGCTGCATGCATTATTATATATACACTTGAGCTGGTTGATCCTGAGGAGCATTTGTCGCTGCTCTGGTTGGCCTGGCTTATTCCCCAGCTGGTTGTGATGGTTTGAGTGTTGCCACTTTGGGCTGTACTTGAGCCTTTCAGTTTAAAGCCTGCTTCACCAAGCTGCCCAGCTTGCCACCAAAGATTCCTTTGCTGTTTTTAGACAGGTGGATCCCACCCCTCCCTAACAGGCTGTAGTACTTCTGAGTATTCAGTTATTGTTCTTGAAAAAAACATTATTTCAAGTGATCAAAAATAGGATTTGCTCTTAATTGGCTTTTAGATGCAAATTACTAGTCTAAGAAGAAAAAGGACTCAACCTTGCAAATGTGAAATTGATTGCTAGCATTCCTTTCCCTTCTTCATGTGTTACTTTCCTGTAAAACCAAAGAAGATGGTTTGAGTTAATATAAAGCTTTACTATTATAAAACTGCAGAAATCTGAGAGAAAAATCCCTTCCTGTGTTCAAAATTGCTCTTTGTTGCCTGGGTAAATTCCAGATACCTCCAAAATTACCTAAAAGCTGCTAAAAAACCTTTGAATAAGGACAGAAGGTCATTGAATCCCATGAGGGAGTTTAGGGGACAAAACCCACTTATGGTTTATGTTCCTTAATATGTTAGTCAAAGACATCTTCAGGCCAGCATATGTAGGTTATTGCCTCCCCTGCAAGCATCTTAATCAGCAGACTGTGTGCAAAACCAAATCATTCAGTACTCTACTAGAAAAAGTAGAAGCAGTGGATTCTGAAGATCTCAATAACAAAACATTTGCCCTTTTTAGTTTAAAGAAAATGCACAGATGTAGAGTTTCTTGTAGATATTGCCTTTCAAGGTAATGTGACAAACCTTATTGTTAAAAATTATGGTGTTAACTAAAACACGCCAATGTGGTTCTTTTATTCAACTGGAGTCGAAAGGTGTGAAATTGGTGAAAAAAATATTCTATGATGGTGTCATGTCCTTAGGTGAAAACTGCAATAAAGTGACACAACTGTGAATGTAAGACACAAACTATTTGTGAATTGATGCTCCTGCTACTTGGAACAGATTATGCTGATTTGTGTGTCTCTCTCAGATTTTAATGCTGATGGGATATCTGCAGAGTTTTTCAACTTTGCATTTAGTCATCTGATGGCGAGTGAGTACGACTGTGCAAAGATTTCTCAGAAACACAGAGCAGAACTGTCTCGGTGGTTTCCTGACTGTGGTCATCCTTGATCAGCCTCTCTCCAGTGAGTTGGCATGTGGTGGGCTAGCATCATGACCTGAAAAAGGCTTCAGCAGAAGCATTTTGAGAAATCTGTTTGGAGGACATAGATATAACATAAAGGAGGACATTATATAATGTAAAATGTCAATGGAGGACATATAGAATGTAAAATACTCTAGGATTCTCTTTTGTAAATGGTCAGTGTTAAGCGAAAAGCAACTTAATTTTTAATGGACACTTGCATGTACTTACAACTGATGATGAGCCTTAATAGGGATGGGGTACAGCATTTCTAGAAAATGAAGTCCAAGATAGGAATATAAACCACCTTGTTTCATTGTGACAACTTTATCAGTGTGTGGGGGCATAAAGTGCCAGTGTTGTTTGGTCTCAGTGTTAAGCTGAGCTTTGTTAGCCTGTTTGGTAGCAACTCATAGGCCCAAAAGAAAGCAAGAAAGTGTAAAATCAAAATTTTACAGGTAAGGCTTCAGGCAAAGCATGAAGGTCCCCTCTAAACTAGAAAGACTTTCTAGGCAAGACTCCTGCACAAGTCCTTTTTCTGGTTCTGCTGCTTCTAATGTTTTTCACTGGTTCCATCACTTTGACCCAGAAACACCTTAGGGAGCAGTCTATGCCCAAAATGAAGTTAATAGGAGAAGGGCTGTCTGACCTGAGCAATGCTGAAGTCAATGGGTTATGAAGTGCTGTGCACAGCAGGAGGAAGAAATCAAATGCATGAAATACCTGTGTGGGGAGGCCAAGTGAGATTTGGGTTGGCTTGAGTGAGTTACTCTTTCTCCATGCTTTTCCAGGGGACAGGGGGTTTCTGGGGGAAAACTGGTTGGGCAAAACCATGAAGGAAATGAGCTTTGGAGTACAAATCTGGTACCTTCTTTCCTGTGACACTGGAGGCTGCTGCTTCCTGCCAGAGACACTGACCAGACTCCAGTCTGTGGTACCTATGACCAGTTACCCATGTGGGACACTGCCCAGCAACCTTTAGAATTTTTCGTTTTGGAACAGAGGAAGACATTTTAGTTGCACGTGGACCTACTGTACAATGAGTTGTCGATAGCAGTAGGAGAAAGGGGGGATTTAGGCTGATGGTACCCAGGGAACAATCCTGTTGCCTCTGTCCCTGCAATAAGGCGACAATTTAATAGCACAAACCTATTGTATGATAGAGCAAACTGCAATCACTAGAGGAAGACATTACACTGTACAATGGCTGGTATGGTCTAGAAGCCAGATACCTGGAGAATGTTGGTCCTCTTGGATGCATGGGACCTTGACACAGTGACAGGAATGTAGTGGGGTGTTTCGTCTGTTACGTTGCTGTTAAGGGATCTCAAACAGTGTGGCCATCGATTCAAGCCATCCTCGCCCAGGACCTTTCTGCCTGAAGTTGGCCCCAGGGACTCAGGGGCATGACGTGGCTGCCTCTTTCCCCTTTGCAGGTTCAAGCAGTGGTGAAGCTGTGCACGTATCCCAGAGACACACACATGTGGACATGGACACTCACAGGACACTGACCCAGGAGTTAGTGGCCAGTCCCACCCAGAAGTTAATGACCCCCACCTGTTCCAACTTGTGCCAGCAGCCAGTACCACTTTTCACATGCCCACGCAGACCTCACTGGTAGCTGGCACTCAGTCCTTGCAGCACATGCACACGTGGGATAGAGAGTGTGGTCACACAGAGAGATTGTTAACATAAGATTTAATAAGAAGATGCAAGAAGACAGGAGAAACTGTGGTGAAATCAATTTTGGCTTCAGTCCTGGGTTTGCTTCCCAGTCTGGATTCCAGAAATGAAACTGCCTATGTACTGCAGAATGTCAGTAACATATTCATATTTGTTTCCAAGGTGGTCTTGCTTGGTCCCAGGCAGTTTGCAGTGCTGGTAAAGTACCCATGTATAGGCACAACCAGGAAGGATAAGCCTTTGGGAGATTTTCAAGCTTCCTCTGTGGTTAAGGCACAGGACCAGGAGTCAGGAGATCAAAGTTCCTGTGTTGCACAGAAAAGCTGTTTCAACACATAGGCTGCATTGATGGAAGTTTTCTCCTAGGATTGCTATACACAGTTCTTTGATGCAACCAAGGCTTCATTTTGCCCTCTGTATCACCTTCTCATCCCTTATGAGGTGGTAACAATTGCTGCTAAACCCTAAAGGGAGATGGTAAAACAACTGCTCTGTGGTACCTCTGGGAGATGCAGGTTACTTTGTGGTGCCAAAACAACCCTTAGACAGTAGCATTTGCAGGACTAGGCAGTACCCCTTCTACCAGTCAGAGTCTAGATCCAGTTTTCCTGCTGCTTTTGAGGAAGAGGTGGATTGAACCTACTGAGCAGTGATTTACTGACATGGCTGGTCTTGGACTCATTTAATGAGTTTTCAGTAACTTGTCTGTTGCCTGACAAAGACAGCAATTCCTAATAATATCGTAACTGCTGTCTTGCGAGGGGTTGCAAAGTATATGCTCTGGGTTAAGCATCAACTAGCCTGAAAAGCCACCTTGGGCATGACAGTCTACTCTGAGCAGCTATACTATGTAGGGGTGGGATCTTGGCATGACAAAAGTATTTCATCTGGTGAGTTATGAATTGTCATGAGGTAAAAGGATGCTTTCCTACCACTGAGATGAACTTAACATTGCCAGTGTTGAGCAGTCCTTAGCACCCTGTGTGACCAGATCCATCCTTCAGAGATAAATGTTTGCATGTAACTCAGAAATGCAAGGCTGACCATGGTCCCTGGATGTCACCCCTGGTGACAGTGTAGAGCTGTTTTACTTTTGGTCTAGCTTTTGTTCTGATAGAGTTACATCAGTGCAGAGTAAAAGGTCAGAAACAAAAACTGTGAAGTGAGATGAAAGTGAGTGTCTTGTGAAATACATCTCTCCTCTGTTGAAGTCCAAAGTATTTATGGTGACATGTTCTTACAAGTGAGCTTATGGAAGCCAGCTCTGCTTTAAACAATCTGGAAAGAAAATTCTTTTTGCCAGTTTGGCAAAAGCGGAATTAAACACTGCAGGAGGTGGTGATGTTTCTGCTCAACCAAACTGACACAATGGAATCAGTGAAATGGAGCTGGGACATGTTAGGTAATGTGTAATAATGTTATAACTTTCCTAGCAGAATCATATATCAAGTATGTGTGTATCACTAATTATCATTATATATTGCTATTAATTATACATGTATATAAAAAATAGGAAGAGGAATATTTAACTTTGATAGGAAGAAAAAGCCTTGTGAACCACTATTAAACTTTAATGAAAAATCGTAGCAGTCAAATACGTCCTTTTATGAAAAATTCAGAAAACTTCCCAGTTTGAGCAAATTAGTTTTACCTTTACTAGAGACATACTCTCCTCTGCCTTGCACACAGAAAATGGCTCTATAACCCCATTTAAGATGGAGGTTTGTCTCTGCCTGGACACCAGCATAACTGTTCTGAAGTAATTACTTTTCCTGTCGCACTCTGGACCAGTGCAAGGTGGGAAAGTGGAGGGGGGGCATAGGTGGTTCCTCTGGAGCAGATGTGGAGGCTGGCATAGGTGCAGAGAGATGTAAAATTTGGTGCCATTCAGTATTTATTTCTCTATGTAGATGAGAGATCCACACAGATAAAGGTTTATCTTTGTAATTGCCTCAGCTGAGTTATGATTAACCCTAAGGATATGGGATGACTTTTGAACATGAAGCTCCTCTTATGAAAAAAGTACTGTCTCATGCTTCTTTTGATGTAAGTGCTCTTGCATAAAAGAGCGTTTGCTCTTGTATTTGCATCTTCTTATTCAGAGAGTACGTAATGATCCTGGCAGACCCCTCAGTATCACCTAGACACTGCTGCCCTTGTGCCCCTGAAGCAAGGTACAGATGTCCAGAGGCTCCTTGGCTGTGCAGGTGGACAGAGTTCGGCATGTGGAGGAACTGCAACTCCCAGGGACCACGGCCAGGAGCGGGAGTGACGTCAGGCAGGCAGTGAATGCCACCTTTCAGGGCCTTTCAGCTGAAAGGGTACTGTTGTTATATGCATCCCACCCTGAACACATCCCATGACCTGCTGCATGGAGCCTTTCAGAGGGGATCCAGGCACAGACAGCAGGGCTGGGATGTGCATCTGTCTCCTTGACAGCGGTGCTCTGTGAGCAAGGATGAAAAGTTCATGGATGAGGTGCTCCTTTTGTGGGCTGTCCCACTGCTGGTGAGGCACACTCGGTGCTGGGCTGATCAGTGTGATGACAACCGTAGCATGATACGAAACACTCAGAGACCTTCAAAACTAGCCATATAGAGTGCAGGGTAGGTTTGTTTAATATCTCCGTGGACTGAATGAACCAATAGTTCTGTCTTGGCATCAACCTGAAAGCAAAAATCATGGGATTGCCTGCCAGAGTTTTCCTGTGTTTTATCTTGCTGCAGGCCTGCCTGGAGGGGTTGCTTATTCCTGTGTACTCTGGAAGTTGAATCTTTCTTTTAAGTTTGTTCTTTCATAGAATCATAGAATGTTTTGGGTTGGAAGGGACTTTAGAGATCCTCTTTCCAATCCTCCTGCCATGGACAGAGACACCTTCCACTGGACCAGGTTGCTCAAAGCCCCATCCAATCTGGCCTCGTTAATAGAGTTTGGTTTGTTCAGCTCTGGCATACACTGCACAGGCTTCTGAGATGGTCAGTTTAAGATGGCAAATCAACAACCAACCTCTAAATTGTCACTGGGTGGGCAATGTTGCTGGGTAATGGTACTGTTCCAGTTCAGCAACTGCAGAAGAAGCCAGCAGTTATCACCCTTACTACAGCTAGATGATTTGTAGCTATAATCCCTAGACTAGATTTCCCCACCCCCTGACAAAAGGTATACTGTTTGATGTTAGTGTTCAGCAAATGGACATTTTTGTCTCTGTGTTTTCACCAGCTCTGCTCACTCCTGCTTCTCTCACTACCCAGGTGGACAAGCCCTCAGAGTGGTAGGAAACAAGAGGAGCCAGGAATAAACAAGTAGAAAGAGGGTTATTGAAGGAGAAAGGAACAGAAGAGACAGGTGAGGAAGGAGCCCAGGCACAGCTGGACTCAGGCTTGTCTGAGCCTGACGTACAGCTCTGGGAGACATGGAGGAAAAGCAGAATGGACTCAGAGTGGTTGTGTGGACACCTGCCTTAAGGGGAACAAAGTGTTTCTGGTTAGAGAGACCCCTTGCAAGGGCATCTCTCTCTTTCCATTCATTGTGCACAAGAGGTAGACCTCTCCCTCCACAAGAATGCTCGACTGTGTCACCTAAGGCTTCATTCCCACTAAATCTAGGTGTCTAAGATGAAGGTTTCCACCCGTGAACTCAGGGTCTATTCTCTCTGTTTTGGAGTATGGATTGCTGATACAGTCTGGAGAGTTCTTAATCTCATCCTGCAGTGGACAGCAGGCTGTGATCGGGTGTCCCTTGTGAGACTCTGCTGACTGCACTGACTCTTCATCTCCAGGGACTACCACTTTAGACCCATGACTTTTGTATAGACACCTAAAATTTGCCAAAATGCACCCCTTCCTGCTGTAGGCTGGGATAATTCATCTATTCGAGGTATCTGTACCATTATTCAGAGTTCAGGAGAGCGGCTGGGCTGGACACCCAGCTTTCACACGGCAGCGGTGGCTCAGTGGGAGGGCAGGAGACCCTGGGTGAAGGAGTCACCCCTTCCAGCAGGGGAGGGCACTGCCGGGGGGCTTCCCCTCCAGCCCCTCCCTCCCCATGCCCCGAGGCTGGGCCGGCAGTGCTCTCTGGCCGGGAAAGCCCATCAGGAATGCAAAAGCCCCTCTCTGTTGGACTGAGCTTTGTACGTCTCAGCATCAGCCAGGCTGCTGGCAGGCACGTTACTGCCGACTGAGAAATGAGTCTTTCCTCGACCTTTACAGCAGGGACTTGTTTATTTGGGCTATGGTCTTATCTATCTATTTATTTATCTTGACTTCAAAACCATAGTTTTCTCCATAAAAACCTTGATAGGAGGTGTTGGAACCCCTATTTTTGGTCTGGAAAAATAGACAACCAGAACCAAGCCTGCTTTGCCACCTGGCCTCTGGTGAGTTCTGTGGAAACCGAGAAGTTTAATAACTCTGTATTACAAAAATGAGTCCAGACCTCAGTTAGCGTCTGTTTCACTGCACAGGCTTATAGACATGAAATTCTAAATCAAACTGACAAACATCACAGCTTTCTCTTTGCAGTCTTTTCTAGGTGTGATTTCATAATTAACTAGTGTTTTTTGTGTATCTTTTTGTTCCCATTGCAGATTCTTCTGTAAGTGCAAGGCATGGTGTTCCACGTGGTACATCAGTGTTCAATGTATTATTTTCAGAGACTTAAAGCATATGCTAAACACCACTTTCTTTAGTGCAAATATATGATGCTTCTTTGCTTTTTTTCTCTTAAATTTACTCATAAAATTAGGGAAGAAAATTCTTACTAGCAATATAAGCACATCCAGCAACATCGTGTCTCCAGCTTTTACAGTTCCAGTATCTTCCTGGAATGAATGAGAATGTCACAAATGTTTGCTGTGAGCAAACAGCATTCCACATGCCAATAACTTGCCACTAATTTAGAGTGTTTCTGCCAACTCCATTCTCCATGTGTGTGCTGGAGTTTGGTCTTCAATGTCTGGTTCACTTCCAAGAGCCTGAGCACCCTCCAGACTTTCAGTTTTCACCTGCATCTTTTCTGCTGACACATTGATCTCTGCTTTCCAATATTAATCTGCAAGCCTGTCTGTCCCAGCTCTTCCCTGGATGTATTTACCCTTCCTCCTCTGCCCCTCAGCCATTCTTTGATTGCCTTGGTAGGCATAGACTTTTTAAATAATCAACTGGATGCACTGCATTGATTCAGCCATTATACTCTACACTGATACTTGCTTGTTTATAACCCATAAAGTTATTCCCATAGTTTGTATTTCTGCCAGAGCTTTGGTCAAGACCTGATTGCTGGCTCTACAGATCTGGGAGACAAGTCCTGCCTGGTTTGGCACACATTTGATGAAGTTCCTATTGCTTTTACTTCATGGATCTGGGAAAATAAGAATAAATTCTAGATTTAATTTCCCCCCATTTCTCATACTGCTCAGGCATCAGCCTCAGTTTCTCAGGATATAACTCAGGGTACTGAACTGGGTTTGGTTTCTTCTCCTTCTGAACCATGGAGTCTTTCAGGTCTGCTCGGCTGCTGCTTGCACAGCTAACCTACTGCAGCTAACCTACTTCTGAAAACCCTTTCTACCACAAGGCGCTCATCAGTTTCCCTTTTTTTTTTCTTTTTTTGTCCCATCCATCCTGAGTGTCTTGAGTTCACCTTTATCTGTATTATATCAGCTTCTTTTTTTGATGGTGGACAACCTTCTGCTGCTGCAGACTGGTGAGAATCACTTCAGTTAATCTCTTCAGTACACTCATCTGTGTAGACTTGACTCTTTCAGGGTTTTTATCACCTGGGAGGGAAATACTGCAGCTCCTTCCAGGCTGGTGGTGTATGCACCTCCAGAAAGCCTGGAAGAGCACACTGAGTCTGTGGCACCAGCAAGAGTTTGTAGCTTCTGTGTGTACAATGGCATCCAATTTATCACAAATTTCCATGTAGATTTTAGGTTAGTTCCAGGTTTACCAGGAAATGCCCTCACTTCTATAGCAAGTTAAAGGTTTACAGGAAACAGATGCAAAAGCATGACTAATTTTCTCCAATTTCTTTCTCTAATTAATTTCCTCTAACTAATTCTCTGGATTTCCTTCCGCTGTTAATATGGCTATCTCAGTGATGTAGCACAAGTCTTAATAGGAACGTAGGTTAAATTAGGTGATGGGTGTTTGGTGAACTCTTACAGTAAACAGAGTAGCCTACATCCCTTTGATGTGTGCCCCCTGGAAACACTACAATTTATAGAGATCAGTGACGTCTTACTTGGTCCTTACTCGGTTTGCTCTCTTCTGCCTTTTTGCGTCATTTGTAAAGAGGAAAGCTTCATTTTTTTTCTGTACTTTCACAGCATCTCCAGCTTCGGGGTTGAAGGGAATAATTTATCTTAATAAAGGGATTCTCTCTTTTTAATTTTTTTTTTTTTCAAATCAGAATAATCTTTGAAAAAAGAACTTGTTTTACTTGTCTGCATAAAATTGGATGGTAGGACACCTGTATGTTTATAATCTACCTGTAAATATTCTCACTAAAATTTTCTTTTCTGTGATTAAAAAAGATCCATCTCATGCTGGCAGACCTATTGCTACACTAAAGCAGTCAGAGAGTAGTTATACTGTGATATCGGGGATAGGTGTAAACTGATTTGCCTTCACAAAACATGAACAGGCACTTCTTGAGTTACAGGGATGTAAATAACTTCCTATATCTTAAGTTATTGTCATCTTGGTGTTTGTAAACAGATTAAATTGGAACATATTTTATAGTAACAGAGCATCTATTGGGTGTGCTCTACAGCCTATGGGGAAAAATAAAAAGAAAACAGGCTTTGAAAAACACATCTTTGGACAATTAAGTACCTCCAGCAACTGCACAAATGGAACAATTTAATAGAAATTGCACAACGGTCCACCTTATTCCTTTTCCCCACTAGACTCCTGTAGTAAGCACATTTCCCCAACAGCAATAGAGACAAGCCATGGATGTACATCCATGAGGCACCTCAAATGAAAACATTTGAGATAATTATTGATGACCTCATGGATAATCTTGAGGGAGCTGGAAGTGTTCATCTCAGATTTGAGTCTTAGAAGGTCAAAAATGGTTACTCATCTTTCAAGAACAATTGCTTCTTTAGGAAGGCTCAGCTAGTAGAAACCATCATTGCTATTTAATAAAGCAGTTCTTCAAGGCAAAATGTCAATGTATCATTCCCTTTGTGAAAATATGAATGTTGTATTATTTTTTCATTGGGCTATTCTGCTTGTAGCTATGAAATGAATGTAGCATCTGTTTCTCCAGTTGGCACTCTACTGTATATATAATGTAGATTTTATTATCTTTTAGCAGCTTTTGTCTGATACAGACAAAAAGAGTTTGGCTGGTGTGGTGCTTAATTATCATCACATTGCTTACTGCAGTGGAATTTGTGAAATTCCAGTAAAAAAAAAAAGAGAATAAGTGCTTGTCAGAATAATATTGTTAGTAAATTCTGATGGCAGAAAAAGTGAATTTCCCACTCCCCACCCTCCCAAAAATATCGCCAGTTTTTCCTAGTGAGAAGTGTTAAATCTGTTCTTTTATAATTTCTGTGGCAGTTTAACAATGGTACTTCTGCTCTGTTCTTCTCCTGCCTCCTGCTGAACTCAGGGCAGTGCCTGGAGTGTCTGCTCAGTGAAGCTAATCATGATCTGTGTACTCTTTCTCTCTTTGACACTTGTTACAGCCATCTCAGGCTTCAGAAGAGCTGTGTTTGGGCAGAAAGTAACGGGTGAGGGAGTAAGTCGAGTTCCTCACTGAAATCACATGATGGCAAATCTGGGAATTCCTGCTTCATTTATGAGTGTGCACAGAATGCAATGTCACTCTCTCTCCATCCAGAGATGCTTACTACAAAGAACTGAGCTGAATTCCACAGCGACAAAGTCATTTACCCAAATAAACTCTCTCATCAGAAAGCACCGGGATCTTGCAGCTCCCTCAGCTGAACCAAGTCTTTTACTTTTAACATCTGCACACTTTTTTTTTTTTCCCCATTTTGTAGGTTTTTATTTTCAAGCAAAAGAAACGCTTCAAGAATTCTTCAAAAGAGCAGGTAAAATGCAATTTTTCTGCATGAAATTTTTCCTAGAATAGTTTAATGCAGTTCTGTTACTTTGTGAGGATATATTTTAATATGTGCATTGAAATATTACATACTAAAAGTTGGTCAAACTTTGCAATTAGTGCAGGGTCTCTGGGCAGCGTTTGTGTAGCTGATTTTAAAACATCAGTGAGACACATGGAGTATATATTACAATATTAATTTTTTTAGTCATGTTCCCTTTTACCTTTATATTGTCTCAAAATTAACCTTTCCTTGAGTAGTTAACATTTAAAAGATTGTTTTAACTTACTTTAGATTAGATCCTTTAGGGACTCAAACTTATTGCAATTGTTAATATACATATTTTTTTCCCCCTCATATTCAATTTATGCATATGGGAAGTATTTCAGCCTTCCTTTTTGAACTAGATGTTCTGTAAACATGAAGTTTCATGTTTAAAAAGTATGTTTAGATTTGTGTTTGGAGGTAACACGTTGATGTTGTGGAGTGAATACATCTCGCAAGGAAAATGATTTAATAAAAAATGAATGACTTTTCTGAAGCATTCCTTTGCATGGATTTTACTCATGTTGGCTGAATTTGTAACAAGCTGTTGTGATTTTTCCAGTCACCTTGCTGGAGTAGTCTGCCAGCAAGAGAGCAGTCTGCAGACCAACAATGGGCTGGTCTGTTCTGCTCAGCTGTGTTTTTGCTGAAGGAGAAAGAGGCTAAAAACTGCCCCACTTCCCAAGAGCTTGAAGTTTTACAAATCAGCTGTGAATGTTTGGTTTTTAATGAAACTTAAGGCAAGAGGTCAGGGGATTAGTCCTTTAAATGTAGCTATATAATTTTTTATTGGGGAATATTTATATGTGTGTATTTTTTTAGAATAAAATCTATTACTATATGAATTAGGTGTTCAAGAGCTGCAACTTTCAAGAGATGTGGTTCAGCTGACATATAGGAATCTTTTTTATTTTTTAGTACAGTCATAGATGGAAAACAGACATTTAATTTCTACTTGAACTCTCACAGAAAGAGTTGGTCTCCTCACGTGCTGCCATCAGAATTCCTAGTAGTTAAGAGGGCAACTCCTGAATTGCTGCTGAAAGCTTCAATGCAGAATTTGATCTGTTGGTAGGAGGCTAATTTGGACCTCACCAGTTCTCTCCTGAGGCATCCACATACTTTCTTCTGAGTTAAGCAGGCCACTGTGAGTTAGACTTAAGCATCATTGGAACAATGATGACAGAACTGCTGAAATTTAGAGCTGAACAGATCCTAGTGAGTCCACTCCAGAAGAATTGCCCATGTTACAGGTTTTTCCTACAGCTAAATCTTAGAGAAGAAATAGTTCCTAACTGCAAAACTTTCAGATGCTGCTTGAGTAGAAACAGGAAAAATTCAGGCTTGTGGCATGATGCCAAGGACAAAAAGGGAAGGGGAGAGTATTAGTCTAAGGGATTTGCCTATGATCTTCCTTTCAGAAGGTGTGTGAAACAAAGCTATAGCCTACTAGGAGAACTGAGACATTTAAACTTTTACCCTCTTTTTCGTCAGTAGAGAAATAAAGTACAAAGGGGCTAAAATATATCACAGAAGAAGAGCTTTATTAGTCTGAGACAATGCAACAACCATTTCTATAATATTTCCCAATAAAAATAGCTGCAAAAATACTGAGAACCGCCCCCTCCCCCTAGACTAATATGGTTTGTTTCTTCTCTCTCTCTCTTTTTTCTTTTCATTCTGTGACTGCTTGCTTTTGCCAGATCACATTTTCCCCTGAGGATTAACTTTGAACTGCCAATTAAAAGTTATTGCTAAATCCTGTTACAGCAGAAAGCCTTCAGGTTCATACAGTTAAGATTTAGCCACTGCTTTTTCACAGAATAGATTAAACTGCTGGGATTTTGGTAAATTACTTTTGTAATTTTGTACCTTTTGTAGAATAGCCACATAGCCAATATACTTTTTAGGAAAAGGTAGGAACTGTATTAGTTTCAGCTTTCTTCACTCCATCAATAACAAAGAGGGGAAAAATGAAATTGAGACAAGAGCAAATATTACCTCATTGTGTTAATAGTGCAATAAAGTTTGCCTATCAATACAGTGATGACCCAGTTTCTTCTTGAAGAGCTTTAAAAAGCCCTGTCAGCCTCTTCTACTCAGAAAATTGCTGAAATCTGTGTCGCAAAGGTTAGATGATCTTTCCTACAACATTAGCGGAAAGTGGACAGAATACTTCAATAATCCTACTGTTTCCAATAGGCACACTCTGTGGTCACTGCTCTGAGCAGGGACAAATGGAACATTATCTCAGAAACCTCAGAATGCTGTGTGGTAATGGTTGATAGATGTTTGCTTATTTCAATTTGGTCACTGTAGGATCATCAGTCTCTTAAAAATCTGTTAGTACAGGTAGGAATAGATCAAATAGGAAAGAGATATTTTAATTTTCCTGAGAGAAGAGAAAAGCATTCTGTGTCCACTAGAAAAGCTGCTTAGTGCTGCCAAAAGCATCCATTCACTCTAAGGTATGTTGAACATAAAAATGTCTTCAGCCATAAATCAACATTTGGGTTTTTGTATGCCTTGGATTTCCATGCTTCAGCCTAGAGCCTGTGATCTTGTTGAAAAGATTGAATTCTTTGATCTCTGTGGGAATATGACTGCACCCAGCATTCTCCTATCAAAAAGAGCAGCAAAAGGGGTGTCTTTTTAGATGAGAAAAGATAGCCTAAAATAAGATAAAAGTTGTGTTCCTGTTCAGCAGATCAATGGATGAACCTGATTCTGTGCAGGGTACAATATCTTCTGGCTGATTAATGACTTTTTCTTGCATTGTTTTGAAGTCATCTTTATGACACCAAACAAAAGAAGTCTTAAACTTGCAGAAATCCTTCTGCAGCACTGAATGGGTTTAGGTTCCAGGTCTGCAGTATTTCAGGAGCCTAAATAAAGAAAGAGTAAAACAAGCACAGAAGAGGGGACTTTCATAATTGGTAACATCAGCATCAGACTTCTCAGAGAAGAGGGCTTTTAAAATGGAGCATCAGTAAGTGCAAAAAGTACCTCATCTATTGAAGTGTCATAAAAGCCTCTTACGAGCTACATGGCACAGGATAAAGGAGGGCATGGAGGAATCTGTCCTCCACAGTTCTTTTTAGTCTGCTTGCCATACCCTAGCCATCTCCACACTCAACCCCTCTCTGCCCCTACTCTCTGCCTCCATTCTTCGACAGCAGATATCCTCATCTTCTTTCATGGTCATGTCACTTCAGAGGCTTGCAGTGTCAGTTGGCTCAGTGCTGTAGAGGTCTTATCTGATGTTTATTGCCTTTTACCAATTTGCATAAACTCATGATTTTTTTACTCTCTCGGGAGGGCCCATGATTGTTGCATTTATTTGATCTATGACACTTGCAGTACACCCTGTGAATGCTGTGCTTGAATTCTCCTCTAACCACTTCTCTTCCCTGACAACTGCTTGTAGCAGAGAACTTCACCTCTTTTACACATATCATTACAATTACTGGTTTAATGTAACATAGAAAATCAATCTACTGCATTTCTGTTTTAATTAAATAAAGCATCTTGACATGATGAGTCTTATAACTTGTAATTTCCAAACCGACAAAAGCACTGATTTTTTTTTTTTTTCAAAAGACTGGGCTATGGTCTCTCTTATTGCTTCATACAAAGGGACAGCAAGGGTTTTTTTTCTTTGTTTCATTGTTTTTTTTGGGTTTGCTTTTTTCCACTACTTCCCAGCTATTGAATTCTGCTCAGCTCCAACAAAATTGCTTTCTGCTAATATTGGTGTGATCTTGCAGCTCAGCCACCAGAGGTTTGGGTCTGGGGAATGAGGTAGAGGCTCATTCATCTACTGCCATAGCTGGGCTGCAGTTCTCAGCAGCCTCACGGACTTGGCCTACACGTGACTCTTCTCCAGCAGGATTGGAAGTGGTGCCGTTGCTTTTCCCTGACTGATATAAAGACCTCGGAGAAATACTTAATCAAGTATTAAGGAGAGAGACTTACTCATGCTGGGGTGCTCCTACGTTGCCCCATAGCCAGAGGCTTGCTCTAGTCTAAGGCTTTGCATCAATCTGTATAATATTTCATTTTCCATTGTTCATGGAATAATTTGTTAAAAAAATGACAATTTTTTTAACCTGTCATCAGACCAGGAGGACTTGAAGCATACGTTTTCCTCCTAGTCTAGTGGCAGGAAGCCAATACACTGACATGACTTTTTTGGATTTGTGGATTTGTGATTAGCATGGATTTGTTAATTAATTACTGTGCAGGGAAGCAGCTGTCCCATACAGAGTGAGGCACAGCTGGGATGTGTTTTGTGCTCTGCAAGGAGCAGCAGCAGCAGGATGAGTGCAGTGAGTGCAGCAAAGTGCAGTTTCAGCTGCACCATGTGGGAGCTGCTTCAGTGAGGCTGCCGGGAAGCTTACTGGTTTGTTTGAAACTAAATCAAAGCAGAAATTTGTGTGACATTTGGCACAGACCCTGTTTCTTGAACAACACCAAGGGCCATTTAAGGGTGATTTTTCCTCTGAAAGAGGTCCTCTTTCAGAGAAGTAGTGGAATGCAGCATTTTGTAATTGCTTGTCCTAGAAATACATTTTTGTTATGGCTTTATATGTTTATAAATTTGGGATTTGAATTTCAAGCAGAACAGCTGGATTGGTCAAACTGCTTTGTGAAAACTATATTTAATTCATAACATAACCATCACAAATATGTAAGATTTTTCAATTTTCTTGGGAATAGAGGAGGTACAAGGTGAAAAATGTCAAAAGATACACTAAGTAAGATGGACCTACTTCAAGAAAGATATCTTGATGGCACAGGAGCAGGCTAGGCTGTCCCTATGTGCCGAAAGATGAGCCAGGGGGGAAAATGACCAACCTGTCTGGGTAGGGAGCTGGAACTCAGGGAAAAAAAGAGGGTGTATCACCTCTGGAAAAAGGAGCAGGTAACTCAGGAAGTGTTAAAGGATGTCATTAGGTCATGCAGAAGGAGAATCAGAAAGGTGAAAGCTCAGTTAGAACTTAATCTGGCCACTTCTGTAAAGGATAATAAAAAATGTTTTTATAAATATATCAGTAGCAAAAGAAGGGGCAAGGAAAACCTCCGTTCTTTATTGGATGTGGTGGGTAATGTAGTCACCAAAGATAAGGAAAAGGCTGAGGTACTTAACACTTTCTTTGCTTCAGTTTTCAACAAGACAGGTTCTCCTCAGGACAACCGACCGTCTGAGGCACTAGACAGGGATGGGGAGCTGAATAGCTTCCCTGTAATCCAGGAGGAAGCAGTTAATGCCCTGCTGAGCCACTTGGATCCTCACAAGTCTATGGGACCAGATGGGATGATCAGGGAGGTTTCAGATGAACTCACTAAGCCACTCTCCATTATTTATCAACAGTCCTGGTTAACCAGGGAAGTTCCAGATGGCTGGAAGTTGGCCAATGTGATACCCATCTACAAGGAGGGCCAGAAGGAAGATCTGGTAACGTACAGGCCTGTCAGCCTGACCTCTGTGCCTGGCAAGGTTGTGGAGCAGATCATCCTGAGTGCCATCACATGGTACCTACAGGATGGACAGAGGATCAGACCCAGCCATCATGGATTTAGGAGGGGCAGGTTCTACCTGACCAGTCTGGTCTTTTATGACCAGGTGACCTGCCTGGTGGATGATGGGATGGCTGTGGGTGTATTCTACCTGGACTTCAGCAAAACCTTTGACACCATCTCCCACAGCATACTCCTGGAAAAGCTGGCAGCCCATGGCTTGGTTAGGTACACTCTCTTGTGGGTTAAGAACTGGCTGGACGGCCGGGCCCAGAGAATGGTGGTGAACAGGGCTGCATCCAGTGGTGGTGTTCCCCAGGGATCACTGTTGGGCCCAGTCCTATTTAATAACTTTATTGATGATCTGGATGAGGGGATTGAGTCTACCATTAGGATATTTGCAGGTGACACCAAATTGGGCTGGAGTGTCGATCTGCTGGAGGGTGGGAGAGCTCTGCAGAGGGATTCAGACAGGCTGGATAGATGGGCCAAGACTAACGGGAAAAGTGCCGGGTCCTGCACTTTGGTCACAACAACCCCCTGCAGCACCACAGGTTGGGGACAAGAGTGGCTGGAGAGGGGCCAGGCAGAAAGGGACTTGGGGGTTCTGATTGACCTGAGGCTGAACATGAGCCAGCAGAGTGCCCACTCAGAGTGGCCAAGAAGGCCAATGGAATTCCTGGTCTGTATCAGGAATTGTGGCCAGCAGGACTAGGGAAGTGATTCTTCCCTGTACTTGGCACTGGTGAGGCTGCACCTTGAGTCCTGTGTCCAATTCTGGGCCCATCAGTTTAGGAAGGACATTGAGGTGCTGGAGCATGTCCAGAGAAGGGCAGCAAGGCTGGTGAAGCAGCTGGAGCACAAGTCCTATAGGAGTGGCTGAGGGAGCTGGGGTTGTTTAGCCTGGAGAGGAGAAAGCTCAGGAGAGACCTTATCGCTCTCTACAAATACCTGAAAGGAGGTTGTAGCCAGGTGGGTGTTGGTCTCTCCTCACAGGCAACCAGCAGTAAGACAAGAGGACACAGCCTTAAGCTGCACCATGGGAGGTTTAGGTTGGACATTACGAAGAAGTCCTTCACAGAAAGGGTGATTGGGCACTGGAAGGGGCTGACCAAGGAGGTGGTGGAGTCCCTGGAGGTGTTTAAGGAAAGTCTGGATGTGGCACTTAGTACCATGGTCTAGCTGATAAGGAGGCGTTGGGTCATTTGAACTCAATGACCTCAGAGGTTTTTCCAACCTAATTGATTCTGTGATTGTGCAAGTACAAATTGGAGAGATGATGCAACTGTTCAGGATCTAGCACTATAGGCTACTGTCAAACTATTACTGCTCTTAAACTGCAGCTTCCCTTAAGTCAGACTTTCATCATAGCCTATAGGCATGAGCATAATTGAGATAATAAATCTTCATCTGTAAAGACATCATTCAATAATTCTATGATTATGAAGGAGCCATTTCAGTGTTTGCATGGCTGTCTCTAGTAATTTATCTTTACAAACTATCTGTTAATTTTGGTCTTTGTGGCTCTTTACAAAGACACTTAGTTCCTAGTACAGTTCATGCTATAGAAACCACCACAAATTTCACAACACTGTGATAGACGGGTAATTTAGAAATTTACTTTAATCAACATAACTAGAGTTCTGGAGGCAGAAATATTTGTCAAAGTGGTATCACTTATCATCAGTAATATTCATACTATAAAGCATTTCTGAATATTTTTCATTTTTATTCATGAATGTATGCAGGAAGATTTGTGGTTGGGGGCTGTTTAAAGCAAGAATAGGTTCTACCTGTTTACTAACTCTGACAATGTTTTCTTTTACCTTTTCAAAGACAAAACATATCTTTATAAATATCTGTTAATTATCTGCTAATTTCCTGATGAGGTAATTAATCTTTTTTACTCTGTCTCACCAGTAGCAGAGAGAATCTTACCTGGCAGTCATGAAAAGCCTTGTGCTAATTACAGGGCTTTGAATACAGATATCACTGCAATTGGAAAAAAACGCAGAGTAAGCCTTGGGATATATGTGGATAGATAGCTGTGTGCCTCAAAGCTAAAGCTTCTGAAAATTGGTGAGGGAGGGAGAGGCAGACACACTTCAGCAACACTTTTGTAGGAAATGAGGCAGCTGAACACACTCCCTAATAGGTAAAGAAAACTTATTGGGAGAGCCTTAAATATTCTCAAACTTGGCTCAAGCTTCAGTCAAGGACTGAACTTTTTCAACAATAGACTCAGCCTGTTACAATCTGTTGAAAGCAAGAACCCCTTAAGGTTTTTTTGTGCTGGTGTTTTATACTTGCGTTTATAACTTCTATTAACTTTTTTTTCCTCCCAAAATTGGCAGTCTATGCCCCTGCTTCATTTACTTTAAAATTTCATAGTGCACGGAATGGGGCTAATTTAATAAATAAACCCGTGTCTCATCCTGTAGATACAATTTCTTGTTGAAATTCTTTTTCCTGGAGTATTACACTAGGAAGCCCAGAAGCGCAGGAGAGAAAGTGCTCAACTATGGACAGCAGCAGACAGTTTTCTTTTATCTGAACTGAATGAATTTGCTGCCCATTAATGGCTCTTCATGCAGCAGCTCAAGGGAGGCTCTGGCAGAGCAGAGAACCAGAGCAGTTTTTCTGTAAGTGTGTGGGGAAATAGGGGGTCTGTTTGTACATCCTCACCTCCTCCTGCACTGGGTTTTGTGTCAAGCTGCTCCTCAGACTGTCAGTGTCTTACTGGGAATGCCTCACTGCTCTCTGAGGAATTTTACATAATGGTCTGGCTGGTCAGCTGAGGGATGAGCATCAGTCAGCCAAGTGCTCTGGCTGCTGTCATGTGCCCTGGGGTCTAGCCCTCGCCTGGCATGCACATGGTGTAGTTTCAGGTGGTGACTTGCAGATATGGGGTGGGTAACAAACCTTTCAGAAGTGTCTTGGTAAAAAAAGGACCTATATTACCTTTGGAAACTGACCTTGTGAATTGATAGGGAGATACCCAGTTCTGCCTAAGCCCTTTGGGAAAGGGGATTAAGTGCCTGGTCCTCAGACTCTTCAACATTCCACAAATATTATCATTGGTGTTGAGGTGAAATAAAGTATTCAGGAAAACAAGGCAGATGAAGACTCCCTGAATGACAGCTTGGTGGTTGTGCTGAGCTTGGTCCCGAGATAAACAAACTCCATATCTGTGTCTCCCAGGAGCCATTAACACACCAGCTATTGGGGGTCCATTCCCTTCTTGTACTGGGCTCACATACTCAGGGAGCTCCTGGCCCAAAGGCTGGGCTGCTTTGGGAACCCCAGCTGATACCTATCATTTGCCTTGGCTAACTTTGAAGCTAGAGCTGGCATCAGCAGCAACTGGACTAGGTGATCTGCAAAGGTTCTGGACTGTTCTGGATTCTGTCTGTGTCCTACTTGGCAGTGGGGTTTCAGAGGGAAAGTTTGGGAAGGTTTGGGAAGGGAAGGTTTGGGAAGGTTTGGGAAGGGAAGGAAAAGAAAGAGAAGGAAAAGAAAGGGAAGGAAAGGAGAAAAAAAATCAAGCTGCATCTTACCCACAGAAAATTAATGCCCTGACCACAGGCTGACAAAGTCCTTTTTCTGTAATCATAAGGCACACAGAAACTGTTATAGTCGCCAGTTTATAGGAACTGGTATAGCTCCAAAAGCTTGTACTGGCAGATATTAGCAGTAAGCTATCCCAAGTCAGGTCAAATGATGGTCTGGTGGGACATTCAGATGCAGATAGCTTTAGACCAGAGATTTTAACCAGCTTTCCTGTATTCCCAGTGAGCCCTTGGTCTTCCTGACCTGTTAGTTAGTCTCTCTTTCAGTCTATTTTAAACCAGAATGTCTGCAGTTGTCCAGGAAAAACCTTCTTCTAATAAAATGACACTTACAATGGAGTGTCATGGGCCAGGAGTTCTTCGAAGCAGGAAGTTGTGAATACTTGATGCTTTCATGGGTTCAACAGATTCTGGACACATTCATGCCATGGAAGTCCAACAGGGGCTGTGGAGAGTAAAGCTACCATCACCTGCTCAGAAGCTGCAAGTCTTTGTAGACTGAGGAAGGCAGGACATGGAACTAAGGGCAGAGAGGGTCTGAGCTATCCTGGGATGGTCAGTCTGTAAGCGTGGCCTTGGCTGTTTGTGAATAGATTCACTGAGTTGTGCCTTAACTTTAATCTTTCTGCATTTCAGCAGCAGTGCTGTGGTTTCTCCTCCATGCACCACATCCTCATGTGATCACGTATCCTCTTACAACTTAAGATACACACTTTGCAGTAGGAATACTTTTGCAAACACTTCTGTATCCCTGACTTCAACCAAGGAAGGGAATGGCAGGAGAGTTTCTTGTGTCATTGTGTATCTGCTGTATTGTTAGGCTGCAGGCTTTTAATTTCAAATGCAATTTTGGGCAACAGTTAATGCGTTGTGCTTGTGCCTGCCTACAAGCAATTTTCCTAGATAAGTGAAAACGAAAACCAGGAAACAAATGGAGTTTAAAACAAGTAAATGTGAATGTAGACTGAGAGAGGCATCTTCTTTGAAAATCAGATGTAACAATCGTATATACACAACCCCTTACAATTAGAACCCTTATTTGTTTTAAGAATCTAAAGGCTGTTGCTCTATGTCTGTAACCTCAGTGCCCCCGTGATGCGTTAGCATTTCGTAGAGAGGGACTGTCAGGCTGTTAGGGAGCATTCCTTCCCTCCTAAGGATTGTACAATGCTGTAACATTTTTATTCTGAAGAAGGAAGCCGAGTAATTTCAGTGAACAATATGGGCTTTGATATCAATGAATAATCTAATGTGGGGGTTTTTTTTTGAGTACCATGTGGTAAGGAATTTTCTTCTTTTTCCCCTTGGTGTTTTCTGTGCATTGCCCTTGTTAGCTCCCAAGACCCATAAAGCAGTGAACACTTTCACACCATCTATGACAGTTTTATCTGGATCTGCCCTGGTGGAGAGGAGGACTTGTTTCAATCTGTCCTTGAGGACAGTTATTCAGGTGTCCTTTAGTAGTGGTGGCTATAGTTGCAAGTTTGTCTTTTTACTTTTTCTCTTTGGGTTGTGGGTGCTAAGCTTTCATGCATTTTTGTTTCCTCTATTTTATGAGACTCCTAGATGCTGGTTCCAGTCTTATTGGGTACATTTTAAGGTGGATCAGAAATGTGTGAACTGAATCTCCACACCACCACCCTGTGCTGTGCTTTGGTTTCTGTGGGGGAACAGTCTCAGAATTCACAAGAGATGCGCTCTCACCGCTTGACCAGACAAGAGATAGTCTACACTAAAGCTTTCTTAGATGTAAATAGTGTGAATTTTAGATCCTCAGCACCAGTCCTTCAACTTATAGATTCATGCCCATTGTGCCACACTAATTACTAACACAGATGTAGCCACAGACAGCTTGGGTAATACTTTTGCCTTCTTTTATTATTTTGGAACCGTAAAGCCAGGGCAGATATCTCTCTTTGGCCATGTTGACAGCAGTTTTTCCTTCCCTTCTACACTCAAATGCATAAGTGATACACTCAAATGCGGTTTCAACTTCTAATCAAAAAACAAAGTCTGTGAAACTCTGAAACCAGGCAAACTTTGCTTTGTAGCGGCACTGGATGCTTTAGCTAGAGGGCAGGAAGTCTCTAGATATTCAAAATGGCAGCTGGCCATCAAAAAACTAGAATAACTTTACATACAATTGCACAACTTGGTCTGGGTGTTGAGTATGGACCTAATGTATCAGGAGATGCTTCTCATACACCCCTTTTTTCTGTTTTCAAGGAATTTCTCAGCAGATAACTACTAATTTATGCATCACTTGGTCACTTGCCTTCAGCCATCATGAGACATCTTTGGTTTTGTGCACACTCTAGCACCCATGTGTGTCAAACATATGAAGGTTATAAATTCAGAGTATATGTCTTTAAAAAGGCTGTATGGTCATAAAGCCCTGAAAATATAATTTTCTGTGTGTCAGATTTCATACATGACTCTTTTTTTGTCTTGGACACACAGGCTGTTCAAGGTAAATGGTAAAGGAAATAATTCTAAGTGCCGTGTCTGATAAAATCCTGATGAAACTCCTGCATTTACTGAAGATTAGATGACTGAGGACGTCAGCAGTCATGCTGTTTTCTCCTTTCCCTCTTGCTGCTCCTCATAGCATCTTTTTGTATCTTGTTCTTATCTTTTTGCTTTTAGCTTGAGTGGGCTTAAGTCTCAGTTCTGTCACATCACACATGCTTCAGCTTCACTAACTTAAATGGTCCAAATTAGATAATAGTAAACTAGTTCATTTACATGCATGTGCAAAACACAGTGAAGGTTAGTGGTTTTAGTCTAAAACCATTCCCCCTTGTCCTATCAGTATCTACTTATGTAAAAAGTTTCTCTTCATCTATTTTATAAGCCCCCTTTAGGCTGCTATAAGACCTCCACAGAGCCTTCTCTTCTCCAGGCTGAACAACCTCCGCTCCCTCAGTCCATCTTCAGAGGAGAGATGCTCCAGCCATCTGATAGTCTTCGTGGCCCTCCTCTGGACTCTCTCCAACAGGTTCATGGTTGTCATGTGCTGGGGGCCCCAGAGCTGGATGCAGTGCTCCAGGTGGGGTGTCACAGGAGCAGAACACAGGGGGAGCAGAATGACCTCCCTCAACCTGCTGGCCTTGCTGCTTTTGATGCAGCCCAGGATGTAGTTGGCCTTATGGGCTGCAAGAGCACATTGCCAGCTTATGTCCATCTATTTTGTTCACCAGAACCCCCAAGTCCTTCTCTGCAGGGCTGCTTTCAGTGACTTTCCCAGTCTGTGCTCATGTCTGTGATTGCTCTGACCTAGGTGCAGCATCTTCCACTTGGACTTGTGGAAGATGCCCAAGCCCAAGATGTCCAGCCTTCATGAGGTTCTCGTGAGACCTCTTATCTAACTTGTCCAGGTAGCACTGGCTGACATTCCTTCCTTCTGTTGTGTCAGCTGCACTGTTTAGCTGTGTGTCACCTGCAAATGTGCTGAGAGAGCAGTTGATCTCATTCTCTATGTCATTAAAAAAAATATTAAAGAGCAAAAGAAAATGTGAGAAAGCAGCTTGTCGTGAGCTTTTTACCTCTACTCTGACTGTTAAAAGGAAAAAAAGCCACTCTATATTCATTTTCCAGAACACTTTATTATGCCACGCAGAGAATTAAAACCACAGCATGAGTCAGGGACATCCTCTGCAAGGCTGTTGCACTGTCCCTGCTTGTGCTGCAGTAGAGCACCTGTGCACGTGTGGATGCTGGAGGCAGGAGCCTGCCTGGACTGGCAGGGCTGCCCAAGCTCTAATGCCTGAGGATCCCACTGAATGCAGTGAGCTCCTCTGGGGCTGAAGGGTTCCTATCAGCAGCTTCCCAAGGAGAAGCAGAGGCTGAGATCTTTCAGGTTTGAAACCAGATCTGGGCTGCCTATTGGAAGGCAATTCTGCAGGTTCAGCAGCTTGGGACTGGGAGGGAAGGCTGTAGGCACAAGCAGTCATCATCATCAGCAGCTTTCTCCTCTACTGGGAGTGTGAATGAGATGCTCCACTGGGGCTGGAATCATGGGGGTCAAAGATACAGAGATATCCCACTGGCCACAGGGACTCAAAGGGAAAGAGCAGAGACATTCCTCTCCTCCCTTGGAGGGTTTGTTTTGAGTCTTCTGTTTTTACTGCTGGAAAATCCAATTAAAATACAATGTCTGGCTAAACTTGGTTTCTTCATCACAAAAGAGTAATAAGCTCTTTTCATTTTGTGTGTCTCTCAGCTAATGAGTTCTCCCTTTTTATAGAGAAGCTCTGAAGACAGATTTTTAATATCTTTTTTATTATTATTAAGAAAGGAAAAAAAAAAGTCTGAATACAGTACCTCTCAGGCATCCTGCCTGTGTCAAGGGCTGCTAAAGCATGTAGAGTGTGATTACAGCTTCCTATTTCAATGTTGAAGTGGCTCTATAAATAACAGTATTAAATGAAAATTCTTGGCATGAAAATGTTCTAAAAAATCTCAATAACTAGATGCTTTTTTTCACCTAAGCCTCCTAAAGGCTTTATAGGTCCAAAAGGAACAGATTATTGTAAGGATTTTTGAAACAACTTTTTTATACTGTGATAACCATTTCTGGTTTTGCCAGTTGTTATCAAAGATCTGCAAAGTCAAGGTCTGAAAAACCAAACTCCAGTGGATATTGGGATTGATTTATTTCCTAAGCTGAAAAATTAACCTCTAATGAATTTGAGATCTTGGACCAAAAGGAAATTTGTACAGGCAGACTTTGATAGCATGTGGGGCTTGAGGGGGAATCTTGACTCCATCTCTCACATTCTTATCACGCATTTGCTCATTTCAGCCAGTTTTCCAAGCACTGGACTGAGCAGTGTGTCTTTGTGTAAGCAGGTGTCCCCCTGATAGCTCTAGTGAAGACAACTGCCAGACTGCTGTAGTTTGTTTCACTACTTAATCAATGTGATAACTTAAAAAAATTAATAAAAATTGCATTGTGTTTCCTGTTTGATTTTATCTGACTTCAGCTTCCAGCCTTCACTTCAAGGCTTTTTAGAAACAGATGTTTTCTCTCTGTGAAACTGGCCTAGTAACTGAGTCATTACTCCATCTTTTTTCTTTTAAAAATTGGGCAGATGGAATTTGATCTCTCTTGTGGTAAGGCATTTCTCCAGCCCTTTAATTATTTTCATTGAGATATTTTTTCTGTACTGCCTCGCTCCTTCCAAATTCTGTTCCAAAACTGGAGCCCTAGAACTGTACCCAGCACTTGGAGGGTAACATATGCTTGCGTGGAGGGAAAAAACCCTACCTCAATTCCTGCCCACTATTTGAACTTACACCTTCAAGGATAGCACTTGTCCTTTTGCTGCATGGTGTAGGTCATTGTAGGCTTGCTTTGTCTGTTAAATGCTGAAGCATATTTTAAGGCCACAGCTCTTTGCTATATAGCTTCTTTTTTTTTTTTTTTTTCTGTAAATAAATTGCATTCCTTTTTCCTAGAACTATTATCTGCACTGGTCTGTTTGTAGAGATGTTTGATCCAAATGGATCCAGATAACTGCCTTTAAAACAGTGACAATGTCTATTAAATAAAGGTATCTCAATAATTTGGGGGTATATAACCCTAAACTAAAGGTGTCTGTGTTTTCCAAGAGAAATTTCTCACACCAGTTCCAACAATACTCGGGCTAAACAGTTGTTACTGTTTATCCTTAAATTTTGAAAGGAACAAAGCTATGTGTTCTTTACAAATGCTTGATATATGTTTACCAGTCATTCACAGACTGTAGACAGCTTTCCCCCTTCAAGTGAATTGGTTTTGTTTAGCAACATGTTATTCTATGCTCTAGAAATCAACACAGAGCTCCAACACTTTGGCTTTAATGAAACAGAGAAGAAACTAATTATTTTTTTTTTTGGTAATCAGATTATTCTGCCTCTACCTACAGACTGCCTTAAAGTACCATTTAAAAAAAAAGAAGTCTATAATTTTGGATGCAACACATTTCATGAACACTTTCAAAAAAAACTTTGGACTTTACTAAGCAATTCATTAGTTGAGCTAAAATTCTGAGCATCAAGGAGACGATTTACTTCTAAGTAACTGATATTTAGCTATACAATACAGACTACTTGGCTGTTACAGAAAGTTAAGTATTTAGAATTTGTTGTTGCTCTGCTAACTCAGAACTATTTCTGCTGTGAGAAAACTTCTGCGAACTTTGATAAATCAAAAGAAGACTCTTTTATCTAACGATTATCCATAATCTAGCAATTATCTTGTTTGAGGCAGAAGATACAAATGTCTGCAGTTTGATGAAAAATTCATACCTATCTTTGAAGAGTACATAATATCTTCAGATCTCCTGAAGTACAATCCATGATTAAATTAAAGACTTTGGGATGCACAAAATTATCTAGTTATTGTATTCCATTTTCTTATAACTACTAGGGTAAGATTTCCAAATTGTATCAGGTAAAGAAAAATCTGTATTCTGTGAATTTTAGAGAGATAAACATATCTCTTTGAGGATAATAGTCCTTATCACCACAAACACCACATTAATGTACACCTCTTTGATAGTGAAAATAGGATTTAGGGTAAGTGCAAACGTATCTTGCTCTAGCTCTATGGTTGGGAGTAGAGTGATTATTGTGAGTGTCAGGCCTTACAGTTTTGCCTCCTTTCCCCTTATTTGTACCTGTGTCCCATGGTGAGAATAGGGTGACATCTTCAGAATATAAGGATAGGGACTGAAAGCAGAGTGACACCAATTGTCACACAGCAAATTGATAGTTTCTTCCAGCCCTGTGTTGAGCTATATGACCTGCAAATTATATTTTTCAGGGACTATATTTCAATAGGGATTTTTTAAGGGGTAGTGTGATATTGGAGAGCTAGAGCTAGGGCTAAAAACTCGTCCAAATGTTTCAAAATCCTGGAGCTGGCTGTGCGTGTGGGTCTGCCCTGACACAAAATGTTCAGTGCTCACGCAGTCTCAGGACAACTTGCTTGCAGCTGGTGTGCTGCCTGGCACCACAGCCAGAGTCACTGTGGGATGTTTTCACTTCCATCTGAACTGGTAGAGGCTAAAAAACTTAGAAGAAAGGCAAAGGTGGGTGCACATCTCCTCCCCCCGCTCTGTTTAACCCTCGCTTACTCTGTTGGTTGATGGTGAGCTGTCGGTTGTGTAAGGCTGTCATGTCACGTTGGACTTAGCATCTGAAAGCCAAAAATACTCGAGGGGCTGGAGGATCATGTGGCTATTCTTCCAGCCAAGTTTCCCTCAGATCTTTAAGCAGCTGCTTCAGAAATGCATTCTTGCTGCAGACCTTCTGGAGACTTGGAGGGATTCACAGAAGGGCTCACTCATGACTCTTCTGTGCAGTGAACTTTCTGCCCAGGCATGCATTGTCTTCCATGAGTGCCAACAACCACAGTCACTTGTTGGGGACGGTTTGCTTAAGATATTCTGAACAGAGAGGCCACCCTTGTTCCCTCTTTCAGAGAAACACCTTCAGGTGTGCTCTCACACACAGGCTAAAGATGTTGATGAACAGAGGCTGTTACTGTTATTAGTGTAATGCACTTCCTCAAAGTATCAAAATAATTTACAGCCTTGCTGAATGAGACCTGATGGACAAGTGTTATTTAGCAGACAAGGCACACCTTAGCCCTGAGACAAACTTAAATGCACAGTAAAGCAGGAAACAGAAGATTCTATCTTGTCTCCAGCAGGTGCTAGACTGTGGCTTTCCCTTCTTCTCTTAATTGCTTAAAGCAATCCCCAATTGCTGGAACACTGAAGTTGCTTGAACACTTCAGAGATTTTATTGCTCTTCCCATTTACTGTGGCACAAAAGTTCTGCTTCTGTGCAGAAGTGCTTCTTTTTGAAGTGTCTTCTGGCCAGGGATACCTAAATACAATAATTCACAATTCACCTAAATAAAATAATCACATTCCCATCAGCATGAGAAGAGTGTTGGCCATGAGTGAAGGGAGAGGAAAACACTAAGGTCTGCAGAGAGCAGTCCCAGAAAATGGAAATGCACCAGTCTCCTGCATTGCTACTCATGGACCTCCTCTTCTGATGAAGGTTGGAGCTGGTCTGGTGTCCTTCCCTTCCCGCACTTCCTCTGCTCATGCTGCGCACTTGATGACAAGAAGAGTGCCATTTCTTCATGTAATTTTGACCTTCTGGCCCTGAGATTGCATCACTTAGGTTTCCCCTTGGAGTCATGAACTTGGACAACTTCTTTTTGTAGCCAAACTTCTCCTGCAAGCTAAACACTTCAAGCCTCTGCTTTACATCTTTGAAAGGTTTGATCCAAAGCTGCATGAAGTCAGTGGAAGGACTCTCACTAGCCTCAGTGTGTTTTGGATAAAGCCCCAAAGAGAGGCTCACATTCCATACATTTTAGCTTGGATTTGGATTTTCATAAGCTTTAACAGTCCAGAAAGCTGCCAGTTTCACAAATCTACATCCCACAGTATGTATTTTCAGCTTCTTGGTTTTGTAAGAATTCTTTAAAGCCGAGAGAGCAGTTAATTTGTCAGGGCTGTAACATGAACCAGTGAACTCAACAGCACAGAAACACCAGTTTTCATTGAAGTTGCTGTGCATCCTTCTAGTGCATGAACATTTGCATCTACGAAATATGAATGTACATAATTCTAGGCCCATTTGCAATGAGGGAAGTAAGAAGCTGTGTACCGCAGGAGGGGGCTAATGGTGCACCCAAATCCAGAGAAGAAAGTTCTAAATGGGTCTGCTTTCATTTTCACCCTTGCTTACTCAGTATATGCTCAGTCTGTTTTGAATTCATACCAGAGCAGGTTATTAGAATAGCACTGAAATTTCTAATCCAAACTGAGACTTATTAGCTCAGTAAGGTCTGACCCTGTCCCAGCTAAAATCAAAGTAAAACTTTGATAGGAACAGAACCAAATCACTTTGGCTGTCTGGAAAGGAAAAGTACTAATGATGCATGAAATCAGTATAGCTACATCCATTTACAGGGTCACTGTTTGGCTCCTGGAATGCTTTGCTCTATATTACAACTGTCTCAGAAGAGTATTATTTATGCATTCATAGTAAATAAATGTAAAAGAGGAAAGAGTTTTATCCTGTGGTGATGATTAATTTTTGAACATAGCTATGAAACTATTTTGTACAGGAAGGAAACAACTTTTTAATAAACCAGTATTTTTAAAAGTAAACAAAAACTTTTTTTGCAACTCTTGTGCTTTGAATATGGAAATGAATCTATACAAAATACTTAACTGGCTCCCTTAATGTCCCCTCTTTGGTTTAATTATCTTGGATGTATTAGGGTCACTGTCAACAAATCATGCTATTTTTACCTGCAGTGAAGTAAAAACACCACTCGTATTATCAGGCTAAAATTCTACATTATTTTTCAAAAGTATAGTTCTATAGTCAAAAGTAGTATGCTGCTTTGTTTACCACCTGAATTAGTTTCTGCACCAATGGGCATTTCACAAAACAAACTCCAGTCTGATAATACTAGGACAATGATATCAGCCAAAAACTTCAAGTATATCTCACTGTTACCTCCATTTGCACTTGGGTCTCCAGAACAATGATTTATTCTGCTTTGCTGCATGTTTGCAATAAAGGAGAAACCAGCAATATCATGAACTCTACTCCTCTGCACCTGTTGGTATTATCTTTTTTCCATGGTACATCTGCCAAGGCATATGGAGGCTGTAATTCGTTCGCGCAAAGAGACTCCTTATCATCATCTTTTCTATGAAGTAAATTTAGGCTAACAGCAGACAGGAGAAATGTGACGTGAGCACTTATTGTGTATCAGCATTCTGGCTGCTGCAGTAATTTCAAGCACCTGCAGTTTATCAAGTCAAACATAAGAACAATAGACACCATGGGAATAACAATCATCTAGACTTGCCATTCAGGAGCCAATAACATATTTTTTCCTGCACTTTGCTTAAGGGAACTTTGTGTTCAGCTTGAAAGTACATAGAATAATTTCTTACAGACCTGTAACTTTTATTAGTAGAATATGGGCATAAAACTAATAAAACCCCAACCCTTGATATAGGTATTCCTTTTTAACTTGACTCCCTGATTCCCTCTCTTCCTCCCTTCCTCCTTTCTTTTTGAAACAACTTTGAAACTAATGAGGCTTATTTCAATAATTTAAAAATAGCGTAACCTAAAGAACCCCTTCCTACTGTCTTGTTTGTTACTAAAAAAGGAAGCTATAAAGACTTTCATATACACCCAATAACAGGATAGAGCATTTCTGTATACCTAGTCTGAGATCGTTAAAGGATAAGGAACCTAAAGTAAAATAACATCACCAGCCTGTAAAAATCAATAAAGATATGTTGGAAGACATTTCAGATTTCAGAATACTCCTTCCTAACAGCCTTTCCTGTCTGGGTTGCTGTCATCCTGTGCTGTGTTTGCTCACAGCAGCTGGGAAGACTGAAGTCCCTTGCAGAGGGTGTAGGACTGGGTGTTTTTTGCCTGGCTCTACCTTGAGACCTCAGCAGTTACCCACAGAAGCTCTTCAAAGTGAGCTGAGAATCTGAGATCTCATTGTCTTCCCATGACCATGTAAGGAAGGGTTATGAAGTGCAAAAGAGAAGTACCAAGCTCTCAAAAGTCATCTAGCGGAGCTATAGTGCTAAAGTTTGACTCATTGGTGTGAATCATTTCATGTTCTTGCACAGAAGTGCCATGAAAGACCCATGTCATTTCAGCAAACTGTTTATCTTTCTTGAGAGCAGGAATTTGCTGTTGATCTCATTTTAAAGGGAGCATTTCATTAACTTTATGGCATAAAAAGCACCTCTCACAGCATCAGGAGAGAAGAAAACCCTTTCTGTGTTTACACTTGAGTCACGACAGGAAGGAGACTGAGAATTTTTCCTTTCAGATCTGGCTGATTTCTTGGCATCTTTTAATAGGAGTAAACTGCACACATTGTAGGGTCTCTAGGTATATTTTGCAAGAGTCTTCTACTGTCTCTTTCTTTTTTTCCCAAGGCAAGACCTAAATTCAAAAAAGCCTATTTCAAAGTTGCACCATTCTCTTTTTGACACAACCTACTTCTAACACAGCCTCCTGAATCTCTGGGCTCATAAACTTAGATAGTATTTAGCTGCTTTTCTCTCTGGTTTGACTAAGTTGTGGGCACCATTTTGGTTCAGTGAGGGTACCTCACAGGTCCTGTGCACAGAGCATGCAACTATCACACCTGAATAGCATGGGCAGAATAAGCTGTTCACTGGCTTGTTGTGTTAATATTGACGTTCACCCTCCCTCTCCCTCTACTTGCTCAGCTTACCAGCAAGAAATCTACTTCAGTGTAGGCACTGGTTCAGTGATCTGACACTGTAACAGGCACCATTCAGCAAGACAGCATTCAGTAAGTCTTCAAAGGACCAAGCCCCTGAGTTGGTCCCACCAACTGTACAGCATTACGTGGTGCAACAGGTTTCATGTTCCCAGTGACTTCAGTCCCTGATGCTAAGCTAGGGACATTTCTGGAAACTGGGTCCCCAAAACTGAGATGACTTTACAACACACACCTCTGTTGGCCCCAGTTCTCTTGGTGGTCAGAGACATGTATAGGCACTCCTATACATCCCCTCTCAGGGATCCACTGCATCACAAGCTGGATGGAGGCCAGGTGGCCAGTGCCTGTCTCTCTCCATGGGCTCTACGGGGACCCAGGAGGTGCTGAGGGGGAGGCTAAGCTTACAATGATTGCAATTTGTTTATCTGCGTGTATAGAATCTGCATTGTGTACTGTCCATTCTGACAGACATAACAAGCAAATTACTGTATCATCTGGATTTTATCTGGAGTTTTTTTGCTTGTTTGGTTGTCATTATGCCTTACGGTGCTCCATGTTCCTAATGTCCAGGTTGATAGCTCTTCATTTACATTCTTCCTTCAGCAAAAGCTTCTTCTAAAGGACTCCCCAGACCAAGTCTTTAAACTAAACACTGAACAAGAGCAGAGCATTGGCACATAGACACATAGGGATAGAGTGTTTTCTGGAAAAAAAAATAAAAAAATGTTTCTTTTGCATAGGATAATGCTTATAGGGGCAAATGAAATGATCACTTAATGCTCAGACAATGATGGGAATCTCTACCATCTTCTGTTGAAGCAGATGATACTCCCTAAAATGTAAATCCCACCTGGAGTACTGCACCCAGTAATGGGCCTCCAACACAAAGATATAGACCT
The DNA here is from genome assembly GCA_035047865.1 of Dendrocincla tyrannina. NCBI lineage: Eukaryota > Metazoa > Chordata > Aves > Passeriformes > Dendrocolaptidae > Dendrocincla > Dendrocincla tyrannina. The sequence continues at coordinate 85,332,714 of JAWWMP010000001.1, forward strand.
GTTGGAGCAAGTCCAGAGGAGGGCTACAAAGATGATCAGAAGGCTGGAAAACCCTGCCTAAGAAGACAGGCTGAGAGAGCTGGAGTTGTTCAGGCCAGGGAAGAGAAGGCTCTGTGGAGACCTTACAACATCTTCTAGTACTTAAAGGAGCTACAAGAGAGCTGGAGAAGGACTTTGTACAAACACATATAATGACAAGATAAGGGAGAAAGGCTTTAAACTGAGAGTAGGTTTAGATTAGATGTAAGGAAGAATTGCTTTACTGTGAGGGTGGTGAGGCACTGGAACACATTGCCACGAGAAGTTGTGACTGCCCCATCCCTGGAAGTGTTCAAGGCCAGATTGGATGGAGCTTTGAACAACTTGTTTTAGTGGAAGGTGTCCCTGCCAATGGCAGGAGGATAGGATGGAACTGGATGATCTTTAAGGTCCCTTCCAACCCGAACCGTTCTGTGATTCTGCCTATGAAACTCTGAAGTCCAGCTGTCCTGACCGCTGTAGGCAGTGTGTGAGCCACTGCTATCCCTTCCCTGTAAGACACAGACAAGCACGAAGGGATGCTCTGTCAGACCATTCCCAAGCCTGCAGAAACAGCTTCTGCTGACTTAATTACAGACGCTTTACCCACATACAATTAGGCGAATGCTGCAGCTCCCCCTGGCCCGGGGGGGCAGACCTTCCTCTGACAGCCGGCTTTTAAAACTGGACTCTCCAGTTCGGAGGTTTTTTCCCGGGGGAAACCGATTCCTGGTCGGCGGTCGGACAACCGGCAGGCGGCAGCCTGTGCCCGCGTATGGCCCGCCAGGGCTTTTCCACAATGTTATCCATTTATTTATCTATCTATTTATTTATTTATTTATTTTAATTGTGGCATTGCATACTGTCTCTCCTCTTAAGCTGTTTGAATCACTTCTGTACAATAAACCCCTGAACTCCCTCCATGCACAGCTTTCCTCACCACGGCCCTGGTGCGGACCTCCCACTTAACTCGTTTTGACTTTCCCTCCCAGCAGGGAGAGTCAGCACCTCACTGAGGTGAGGGACCGCCATCCTGCACTGCTTCCTTCCCATGTCTCCGTAGTTTTGTGGGAGTCTAGTGAATGCCAGACCCCAGGAGGCAAAGCCATGTCCCCGGGCGCAGCAGTTGCTGCGTTGCAGCAGCATCAGCTGAGTGCAGAGGAGACTGGGGACTTTGCCATTTGCAGGGGCCAGGTTATGACCCTGAGCACAGCAAACCTTGTCCTGTGTCCTGTTATGCTGAAAGCCCTCAGGAGAAGACGTGGTACTGGATCCCCATGAGCACTGCTGAGCTCTGTAAGCAGAGGGGAGACAAGCAGCCCAGGCACTATTAAAGTCAAGGTCTCCTGTGTACACCAGAGGCTGCAGCCTTAACACAGTGGTAAGGTCTGAGCTCCTGGGTTTGAGCAGCAGGATCAAAGCAGCAGGGTCTGAACAGCAAGGTCTGAACAGCAAGATCCAAACAGCAAAGTGACAGAACTCTCCCTGAGCTGGGAAGTCCCTAAGAGCCTTGCTCTGGCACAGGCTGCCTCACAGCTGCAGGAAGGCACTCTGTGCAGAAATGACCATTTCAGCCCGAGATACAGGGCCTTCTGTTAAATTAATGGTGCTGTATCTGGATCCCTTTCTCACTTTTCTGGACACAGGAATGTCCATGTCAGATAGACAGCATAAAATGTGAGGCCCCAGCAAACAGCTCCATGCTGCCCCACATCCAGCAGGTCTGGCCATGTAGTAGAGGGATTAGGAAAATACTGTCAGGCAAACACGCTCCTTTTGACTCAGGAAATGCAGCAACTTGCTGAAAGCTATTGAGTTTTTCCACTTTGTAAATGTGGTATTTTAAACACTTTACAATCTGATGAGAGAGAGAGTACAAGGTATCTGGGCTTTAATTGTTTGGTATGCCTGGGAGCCACCATCTGGGCTCTTTTGTGGACAATTTGAGGCAATTTCTTCTTGGGCAGATCAATGGAGACTAAGCTTTTAATAGCCTATCACTCTGCTTTCACTAGCTAAATAGCGCTCCCTGCAAGCCTGGGCCAAGAATTCTTGGGGAACTTAGGTGGGAAGACCTAATCTTGTTAGACATGAGGTTCAGGGAGTCTTACTTTTATGTTTGCTGTGCAGTGATAAAGGTTTATCCTCATCATTCCTCTTGCCACTGATGGATGGAAGAAGACAAGACAACACCAAAACCATGGAAGAGTCAGTAGTGACCATCTGATATGGCCGTTCCTGCAGCCCCACTCTGTTGCCTTCCCAGCTGGTCATGTAAGAGGGCTGCTCTGTGCAGCATTATTCTGTGCAAACCCTAGCACCACCCTGTGGTATAATGGGGATTCTATATGTAGGATAGGCAGAGTTTTGTGTAAAACAGCAGCACTGGAACGTACTGTGAAATCCTGGATATCAAAGGAATTTATATGCCCAAACCAGTCTAGCTACCTTCATACAGCTAGAAACACTTCTAATTTAAAAGAGAAAATTCACCAATTAAGAAATACGAAGAATTCTTCTTTGCGCATTGCAACATTAGACACTGCAGTACCCTTCCTTTACTCAAAATACATAAATATGAATAAGTGTGTTTTGGCAAAAGTGTGGAATGTGTGTGTGTGTATGTGATTTTAGATTGTGACTTTAGGGACAGGTGTTCAACTGAGTTTTCATCTACCTGTCCCCAGTTGATGACAACAGCAACTGTCTGACTTGTGAGGAAGCTGTTGGTGGATGCACACCTGGAAGGAGATGTATATATAGGATATATGCATCCCTCCTCAGCTAGTAATTTTTTAGAATTTGAATTTCTGCCTGGTAAGGGGAAGGTGACTCAGTGCAGAGGAAATGGTTTTTTCCAGTCTTGGTGGGAGAAGGGCTTTGCTAAATACGATGGCCAAGACAGGAAACGTTATTTCTGGGCATTATCTGGAACAGATGTGATATTTCATAACCTCATGGACCCTAAGATTAAATTCTTCTTAATTTTTGATTGCTGCTATTGCCTGATGATAGCTGGGAAAAATAAAGGTTTAAATGATGATATAGTAGCAGATACATAATTCACCTGCAGCATTTTGTTCTGCAACCAAAAAACAGACTGCACAAAGTCTCCGAAATAAAATAACGTACCCTGTTGGTCTTATTTGCACCTAAAAAGTTGAAGAAAAAATTGCTTCTCCACTATTAATTTTAAAGTGAATATTCAGCTGCTTGGACTGGGATGAAAGGGATGACAAACTTGGCTTAAATATGGTATTAGCACTTTTATTTCTATTTATTTATTTGTTTGTTTATTTATTTATAGCTCTGTATTAGCCCAGCACAAGATGAATGGTTGCTGGATCAATTTGTAGCTGTGGCTAAAAAATCCTTGCTGGTACATAGCTCCAGAATATACCCCAACTTAACTTTTCTTGGCTAAAATATCTCCTTACCTGCACATTATAACATCTCACTTATGTCTCATTGCTGATGGAAGCACTGCAAGATGAGGGGAAAAAAAGAAGAAATAAAAATGAAGAGAAGTTCTGTAACTACAGAGAAACGTGATCGTTTGACAATTTCTTGAATGGTAAATGCAGTGATATCTTAGAAGCTTAGATACCATGGAGATAGTTGCCTTAGCAATGTTTTAACCATGTAGGTAATCACAATCAAACTTGTCTCTTGTGGTGAAATGATGGCACATTATTTTATCTTTTTGCAAAGCTTTTGTGAATGTGCAGTAATGTAGTTTATGAATTTTTATCTAGACATCAGATTTTCTCTCAAGCTTCTTTTCATTGACATTCTTAATTTTTTTGCTGATGTTATTGCTGAAAATAAATGTTTTTAATACTAAGGCTTTGCACATATGAGAGCCTGATTGATTTAGTCCCCATTCACCTCAAGATGAATAAAACCCCTCCCACATATGGGGTGAGAAATTATCAGTTTTAGAGGTTGTGTTCAGGTTTTCATCTTTTAAAAACTAGCACAGCCTGAGTTGCTGTAGGTTTAATGTTTCTGCAGCATGACATAATTTAAAAATCTGTGTGTTTTCACAGCAGGTACTCAGACAAACAAAACGTTATGAAAAATGAAATAAGTAGGCAGATATCTCTATTATGATTTACAGAGTATCTTAATAAAACCAGTATGCAAATATATAAAGTGAAACTGAAGACAAAAGCAATTATCTCTTCTATTTGGAATTGGAAGTATTTGCATTTCAAAGGTGTTTATTAGGAAGGAAGGCAGTTTGGAATTTTAGAACAGGCAGAGCTTCTGCCTGGTAGGGCAGCAGAATACCAGAGTTGACAAGGTGTTGGTGAGGGAGCAGTGGACTCTGTGTGGTGTGATTTTGGCCCTCCCAATACCTCCAGCTTTAGATTCCACAGTGCAGGAGCAGCAAACCTGCCTTTCCAGGGCTTTCACTCAGGATTTTGTCTTGGATCACAAAAACTCTGTGATTTTCAGGCCATGGAGAAGCCCTGGACCGGCTCAGTGACAGTGTGTTTGGCTTTACTTCATCCATGTTTGTGCTCCTTACAGCAGGTGAGGAAAGGGCCCATTCCCTTATGGAAATATCTAGAGGAGAGGTATTACCCACTGAAAATTGGAGTGTCTTTAGTGTTTCTTGATGTGTCATGTCTAAAAATGGGAACCCTGGGAAGCCAATACATTAGTTATTTCAGTAACTTTCCACACTCTCTCTGCCTTCCCTTTCATTTTTCTCCCCTCCAAGAAAACCAAGACAGAACAAGTAAACAAAGGCTTATTTGTGTTGATCCTTTCCAGGCTGTTAAACATAGATTAATAGAGCAGATCAGGTTGGAAGGGACCTCGAAAGACTATCTGGTCCCAACTTTTGTGGGAAAGGGAACGTAAGTGAGATCATCTAGCACATTGTTCAGTTGTGTCTTGGAAATCTCCAGCAATCAGAGCTCTGCCCTGTCCCTGGGGAGGTTGTTGCTGTTGTTCTTACTGTAAAAAATTTCTTTCTTATATTGAGATGAAGCCTATCCTCATGCAATTTGTACCCTTTGCCTCTTTTCTTTTTCATGTGGCTCCTGGTGAAGAGAGAGACTGTCCTCTTTGTAGTTGCCTTTTGACTAAGGGAACACTACAGTGAGATCCTCTTGAGCCTTCTCTTCTGCAGGGGCAAAACACTTAAATCCTTTAGTCTTTTCTCCACCCTTTCATCATCTTTGTGGACCTCCTTTGTACTTCTCTAGTCTGTCCAGTCTGTCTGGACAAAGATATGAGAACTGAGGGCACTGAGAACAGAAAGAAAAGAAATGAAGGACTGGGGAAGGAAATGCCACCTGGGGAATTTCTGATTTAGATTTGGCTAGCAAGCTTGGAGCCAAGACTTGTGTTTGTGGTGGCTTGTATTCTCAGTCTTTTTTTCAGTAGCCTCCATTCCCTGCTAGCCTGCATAGCCATGAGGGGTTAAATCTGCACAAAATCATAATTAGCTTTTTGTTATTTCTGTTTTAAGTGATTTCTCCTACTGGGACTGAAGCAGAGCCTATTACTGTGCTATTTTTGCCCTACAGCCCTGCAGGTCTACCTGCGTGTCCTGTGCTGAGATCTCTGCAGGGAAGAGCAGGTATGTGCTCTGACAAGGTTGCGCTAACCCGCCATAGGATGTGCAAGGCTGACAGGCTTGTTTCCTGAGCTCTCGCTGTCCTCTGCAGTGGCTTTGGCACTTTATGCTGAAATATTCCCATGATTAAACTCCACAGCATGTGTTTAAGGCAGGCTGATCTTTACCTCAGTCATCGTGTCTGATTTGTGCACTTTGTGGAATTCTGAAGTGTTTTTTATAACTTTTCACACCGAATTTTAATGATGAGAACAAAAAAGCTTTTTGACTGTTACGCACTCATTTTTTTTGTTATATGTTAATAATCATATACTAGAACCTAATTTTCATCAAGGTTTGAGTCACATTTCATAAATGCCCCTGGCAACTGCTGGAAAGGCATAGTGTCTTCATAAAACTCACGTACCTGCTCTGCCACATGAGAGGCCATCAGCCGTGCTGTGGTGGAGAAGCAGTCCTGTTGTAAGCTGGGAAGATGTTCTGCAGCAGCAACTATGGTGCCACTCATGCAGAGATGATTTGGGCTTATTAATGGGATAAGTCGGTGCAAGTTGGTGGGAAATTTGTAGGTGAAAGTCATGGTGGACATGGAAAAAGTGGAAGACCCATCTCTTTATTTATTTCAATGCTTCTTATAATGGCTAATTTTGAAGTTGCAGGGATGTTTAAGCCATTGGAAATATTCCTGGTGGAAATAAAACAACAGGAAAATATACACTCAAAAATCTTCTGCTTGGCATTTTTAACATGCATGGACTGAGTCAATTCAATTTAATCCTAATGTATTTGTTTTTACTTTCTATAGGAGAACACCCACCAGGGACAGATGTACTTGGATAACAAAGATGACAGTACAATTTCTAGACAACAGGAGATGGAGCTGAATCAGACATCTTCACATCAAACCAGTTTATCTCCAAAGGTGGCAGCCAAACCAGTGACCAGAAGTTGCAATGAGCTGTGTCTATTAAAAGAGTATCATGACATGGTAGCGAGTCTTGGAGAACCACAGAACCTGTGTGAAAAACCAACAGTAGGGGAGGATGGCTGCATAGCTCTGGGGAAGGATTTCACTCCTGTGCCCATGCAGGGAAGGTAAGAATGAGGACATACAGAATATTTTTTCTCCAAATCCAAATTATTTTTTATTTCTTTGCAGAGTAGATACATATGTTCATTAAGTGAGTATTGTTTCTCCCACCCACACAGAGAACCAGAAGCTCAATGGGGCATCAGAGCAGTTGTAATTGCCATGGATGGGTTGTGGATCGCTGGATTTCTAAACTAATATCAGCTTTAATAGCAACCATAGGCTAATTTTGCTGTATTTTCAAGATCAGGCAATTGGCTTTTCTTCCCTACTTGATGACAGAAAACACAGAGATAAAGCAGTTTTCAAATCCCCCTTCTTTACCTCTTTCAGAAAAATGCATCATAAAGTCATAAACAGAATCACTACAGCTACGGTTATGAACACTAAAATAGCACCTACAGCCACTAATGGCACTAACTGTGACAGCTGACACACCACCTATAAAGTATACAAGGGGTGTGCTCCTCATGTATCCTCTTCTGCATCAGGAAAGGTGCAGGTTGGTGCTTAGAGGTGCTAATCTTTCCTGTTGTGGCAGATGCAACACCAGCAATTCTATTTATAAGTGTTCAGAAATATTTCATACAACCCAAAATATTTCAGGTGGCTTTTTGAATGTTTCTTGTTCACATGTTCACTTTGCTAAACCCCTTTGGTAGCAGGATGGAACAAGCTTTGCACCAGCAGCAACCACAGTGAGTGGGAAGGCAGCCAGGGTGGACTGTCAGCTTTGCTGGGTAGTTTTGAGTGTTTTTAGAGGTGACTTCAGAGGTGCCTAAAGTGAGAGAAGTGCTTTACCTAATGCAAGCTCCTGCAGAACACAGGCCTTGAAATGCTGCCTGGGGTGTCTGCATCGAGCAAGATGGCTTACACTGCAGTGGTGAGTAGAGTGCCGGTACCATTTCCAGAACCCCATGCTGGAGAACTTTGTTGCATGGCTACAAATCAGGAAAAAACAAGGTAGATTTCAAAGAAATTTAATGTTTAAATCAGGGTTTTTTTTAACTAACTAAAATTAAATAAACAGAAAAGTATGATTTATTTAATGATGTAATTAAAGTGAATTGGAAGTGTAACACAGATCAGAATCCTGGCTCTTGCTTGTAGTCAGCTAGAATTTTTATCCGAAGAACAGAATTTTCTTTTTATTTCTGTCTCTACTTCCCTCCCTTCTCCTCATGTGGTTCTCCATACCTGTTCCTGTCAGGTGGAGGTGTAGTCCTGGGGGAGTCCTCACAGTTCTGGGTGTGCTGGTCACATCTCTGTTTTACTGAGCAGGGCTGAGATCTGCCCCATGGGCCTGAACTTCACCTAGAAGGAAATGTGCTTATACATGGCAAGAGGGGAAGTTTGGGGCATTTTGGTAGGTTCCCTGGTCTGGGCAAGGGGGAACCAGGCTAGCTGGATGAATTTTGCTGTGCTCCTTACTTACCTGCAGCAAACCCATTCAAGGTTTTATGCACATTTGAAAGTATTTTCATCAGAGTAAGAACTGAGTAAGAATTAGAAATCATTATAGCTATGCTTTTCAAATACTAAAAAAAAAATATACAAAAAACTTGGGATTTTTTTTTGTGAGTGAGGATTTGTTGTATTGACTAAGAAATTTACGGTCAGTCTTCAGTTCTTTGGTTTGGCATGTGGAGCAAAGGAGTTAATGTCTCATTCTGAAAGAGCATGGTAAGTACGGCATACATGTGAGGATGGGAGGAAGGCAGGGGAAGAGCAGGACTGACTGCATCTGGAAACAACATTTTTCTTTTGTAAGTTCACATCTATGTCTTGCTACAGCTGTGTTTGCCAGTGCTGCTTACTATCCTGTCACAGGACCAGCTCTCACCCTCCTGGCTAAAATTCCTTCTGTTACTTTTCAGTAAGTGATACAAATTTGTGTACCAGCAATGTGCAATTTACTGAGCCACAGTTTGGTAGTCATGGTCACAGGAGCCACTGATGAAATGTACTAGATCATGGGGGAGCCCAGCTTCCCACAAGTGCAGAAAGCAACTCCAGGTCTTTTGCTAACACCATTTTCATACTGAGTAAACTGTAGTCACTGTGTGCGATTTAAGAAGAAATGTAAAATTAAATAGCCATGTCCATGTTCCTGTGCAGGCAAATCTATATCTAATTTTCCATTGAAATGTATTAGAGGTTAACAAAGGATCTCTTGAAATTTCTTCTTGTTGATCCTTACCTCTTGCTCATCCAATAACACTTTTTCTTTCCTGTGGTGTGTGTGTGTGTTTGTTTTTTTTTTTCCCATGGAGATGAAACTTATCAGTCTTTTCTCAGCATACATTTTAACCCATATACATCAGGTGCAATTAAAATACTAGTGTGACCTGTATGACCCCTCTGGTATGAGTAATTACCCGTAGTTCATTGGGACTACTCAACAGAATGCAGACAAAAACATCGATAAACCTTTGCAGACTCACAAGTTGTTTGATTCGTTTCACTGGAATGAGAATTGGCTTTCAATGTAAATTGTTCTTTTGCTTGCAAAGAAAATTGTTAATGATTAAAAAAGAGGAGACCAAATCCTTTTTTTTTTTCCCCTCATAAAGTGGTTCATTTAATTTGCACATCTGTATGGTTTGCTTTAGTGCATCTACCTAATGTAAACGGCTGAATTATCGTTCAGGGGTAAGATTTCCAGGTTCTCTAAATTGTTCAAAGGTACACTGAGACAAGACTTTCCAAAGAATCTATTTAATGGAGCAGGAGATTTATCTTGGTCTCTAAAATTACCTTTAAGAAAGTGTTCCTGTGGGGCCCTTTTCCTGGGGACACAGGTGTCCACCCCATTCCGGACTGAACACTTCCATTTGACTGCAGCCCAGTCCTGCAGGTGTTTTGTAGTCAGTCTATATTGTCCCAGGCTGCCTGCCTGTCAAAAGGCCTTCTCATTTACTTTGCATATGGAAGAGCAGTACCTTCTGACTCCAGCTTTTACTGCATTGCCTTAGCTCTGTGTGAGGAGGTCTGGACCATCCACACTGGATCACTTCCATGACCTTGTCTTTCCAGAGCATAAGCCTGTTTGCCTTCTTGTGAGCAACACATTTCCTTCAGTCCTGCTTGCTGTGGGAAAGGTAGGTGTGCTTCTCTAAAGTGGACTATGAATGAACTCCAGTGGCATTCAGATCAGTGGGAATGCACCTGGCCTAGGTGTATATTTAGACCGAAATGTGGTGTAGTTCGGACTATCAGAAATGCAGGTTTTAATGCACTGAAAAATGGCAGTACAGTCTGAATTTTGATTTTTCATTTCTCTCACTTTCCTCAGCCCTTAAACAATGGCTTGACCAGGCTCTTTTTTATTGCAGTTACATGCAAGTGGCTTTTATGGGCATATAGACATTGGTCCAAGCCAACTTCCTGAGCTCCTTACCTTAAGGAAGATTCTGTGCTGCTTTGTGGCAGCATGGGCAACACTCTTCAGGTCAGCACTGGCATCTCCAAAGGCACAGGTTGCTTCCTTCTGTCATGTATGTGAGGGATGTGGCCCTCAAAAAGCCCCTTTGGTCTCATTATCATCAGTGGGAAAAAACAGCACAGGTTTAAATTAAGCAAACCTGAAATCCTTCTTTGTGATCCACAGGAAGGATCTGAAATTAGATATTTTTGGCTTAGAAGTTTGTGAACATCAAAGGCCTGTACAGAAATGAAATGAACAGGAATTCTTAATCCCATGTAAGCAGTTACTTTGCATTACTCCACTCATGTTATATTTGAATGAATTTGGCGCTGGAATTTGCTGGTCATTTAATATGATAGTCCTTGGATATTTTTGTCTGTATTCTTTGTGTCTCAGTTAATCCAAGACAGGTATGTAATGTGCCATCTTTAAATCTTGATCTGAGTGTTTTTTAGACATGTTCTGTGTTAGTATATTATGAGATTTAACTATCTTGAGAGCTAAAAATCAACCTTTAAAGTATTTGTTCTCTTTACTTCAAAGAATAAATTTGAACATAATTGTAGCTTGGTATTAAATCTGCTCTTCACTCCTGTGACCAGTGAAAGGACTCAAGGAAAATGGCATGAAAGGAGTCATGGGAGATTGAGGTTGGACATCAGGAAAAGATTTTTCACCCAGAGGGTGACTGGGTACTTGGACAGGCTCCCCAGGGAAGTGGTCACAGCACCAAGCCTGACAGAGTTCATGAAGAGTTTGGACAATACTCTTGGGCACATTGTGGGATTCTTGGACTGATCTGCTCAGAAGTTGGACTTGCTGATCCTGATGGGTTCCTTTCAACTCAGCATATTGTATGATTAGGAAGATTCATCTATGGGATAATGAAAAATAATATATTTTTTTTTAAGAAAACCCCTTGGAATCTGCTTGAATTTGTTTTTCATCAAGCAAAACTGTTTTGCTCAGCGTTTCTCCTGCCCCTCAGTTTCACTTACGTAATGCTCACTTGTGTAAGAAAAAGTAAAAAAAAAATCAAGCAAATGCAACTCTTCCTTTGCCCTGGATCTGTGGTCCCAGAATTAGCAGGGAGATTGGTTTGCAGTGAGAAGATCAGTGAGTTAAAAATGTCTGTTGAATTATTGGTTCATAGTAATACAATGGAAGGATTGCAATTGTATTTCCTGTTAGTTGGAGAAACAGGGAAAAGATAAGCTATTGTATTGTGAAAAGTCAATATGAGAGTGAAGTTACGCTTTTAGCCACAAGGGATTATAAATCTCAATTTTGATTTTTAATTATGTTGATGTATTGCTACTTTTAAAAGATGCTTATGAGATTTGGAATTAGATGTCAAGACGACATGTTTGCTGTCTAAATAAGTAAAATTTATGTGACAATTTAAAAGCTTCTTCAGAGAAGGGGAAAGACTGAAGGAAAAAGAAAAACACCTCAAAAACAATAAGACTTTTTTTTGGTGTATCCTAAGACTAATTTTGATCTTTGACTATTAGGGCAAATTGGGATCATCTTCTGTTAAACAGTCAAACAGGGAAAGCATAATTTTCACATCATAATTGCATGTTTGTGTAGGAACCATTCTGACTTTTCGTGTCGATGACACAAACATTAGATAAGAGTCCAGGACAGATAGATGACTTCACAGCAAACTGCCTCCTTCATCATTCTCATGTGATTCCTGGGTATCTTGCTTGCTGTCTAAATGATGGCGCTTCTGACTTTCTTTCCATTCCTTATCCATAGTGAATGTTTCTGAGTATTGATTCCCCATGAGTGGACTGATTTGAACATACTTTTTGCTTTTAATGAAACATACAGACATCACTTATAGTAAGTTCCTCTGAGTTCAAAGTTCTTTAATTTCTTTATTGCTCTGTATTACTCACTGTCTCACTGCCTATTTCTTATAATTATTCACAGTATCTGAGATTGGTCCTGTACTACAATTTCTGTTCTGCCATTGACAAACTAAAACAATAGTGCTCCCATGTAGCCACTCAAGTGCTTTTTAAATCTGACAGGACATTTTGTAAACAAAAATCCACTATTATTAGTTTTTGTTTCTAAGTGCTCTGTTGAAAGAAATAGGGGTACTAATTAACTGCTTCACATTTTTTGAATTGTCAGGCTAAAAACTGAACTCAGCACTCAGTGAAAAATTTGCAGTGTACTAACCTCCAAAGGTCAAATGTTTCAATTGACTCCCTGTGACATTGCACAAAACTGTTAAATTTTGCAAGCAGCTTCTCTTTTCCTAATAGTTAATAATATGGTTATGTGGGGTTTGCCTCTGTGAGACCTCTTAGGCCAGTTGTGGAAAGATGCCAGTAACATGCAAGATGCAATGCTCTTTGGGGATGGACAGCTCTTTCCTCATGTAAACCTCTTTTTAAACAAGGGAAGGCTTTTAATATCAGCAATGATTTTTTTTTACATTTTAGGGTTAAGCCAACCAGTCAGTCAGACTTTGAAAAGAAATGTGTTGCACAGGGACAGTTACTGGTGAGCAGGATGGCATACCTGGGGCTTAAATAGCTGACTTGAGGAATAGCTAGCCTCGTAAGAAGCAGCATATAACTCAGACACTCAGTGTCTGAGTGTCTGAAGATTTTTTATTGAAAAATTGTTCTGTGTGCTCCATTCCTGGCTGATGTCCATGTGTGCAGGAGGCAGCTCTGACGTATTAAACAATTTGCAGAAATCATAACTTTGCATTAGGAGGTGGTCAAATTATACCAATTAATATGATTAATAAAGAAGTAGTGAGTTTTCAATTTTGTCTCAATTTTTCTGCTATGTAGATGTGCAAAAATCTTATGTGAGGAAGAACAATTGAGTCTTTGCTGACAGTGACTAGGAAGCATTGAAAATCCATGGTCCTTATGTGTGACACTGCATCAGGTCAACATGGATATAGGCAACCCCTGCGGTGCTGTTGTTGGGTGGTAAATGGTCTGCATGATAACATGTCAACTTGTCTGTGGACCTGGGCTCTGGGGCTGGAGGATAGAATAAGACAAGACCTGAAAGTGAAGCAAAAAATAGTTGAGAAAGAGAATGATGGAGTAAGTTTAGGTCATTTAAATTTAAGGTGTGAACCTCAATGAGCCTGCGGTAGAGCAGAAGCCCATGAACTTTGCAGAGCATAGAGCAGAGAATGCAGGGCAAGAGCATGTTGTTTTCATAGCCCAGTCAAAAAAAGAAGTAATGCAAATGGGGCTTCCTTGTCTTGAATGTTCCATAGGAGGTGGATGTACAATCCCTACTCTGAGGGGTATTAAACACAAACCTTCTAACTCTAAAGTAAGTGTGTGGTTCACCAGACTTCAAGACAACATTTTCTTTTTCAATGTAAAATTTTAAATACATAATGAAAAATCTATTGAAACGGCAACTGTAACTCAGGTGTTCTATTTTCTAAGAATATTTCTTGATAATCAGCATTTTTGTTTATCTCCTCTTGCCTCTTTTTCCAATGACTGTTATTTTTTTGAAAATATAAGGGCCTGAAGGAGGAGAGGAAGCATTTGCAGTCTTTCCTAATAGTCAGGGTGATCAGGTGAAAGCTTGGTTAGCTTAGCTCATACTGAGCATTTGACCAAAAAAATTGCTTCAACTCTGCCCACACTGCTGGAGAGGCTGCAGCCAAGGAAGGAGAGAGGACTTTGAGGCACAGAGGGAAGGAGAAGCATTTGAAAGGAGAGATATCAGCAGAATGCAGAGACATTAGGAATAGTGGGAAGGATGAATGGAAACCCTTCCATACAGCTACAAAGGGACACTGGATGAGGCTGAAATACACAGAGTGAGTGCAGGGTGTAGTGAGCTATGGATTGAATTAGATAATAGCAGGTTGATGCTGTTGTTGTGAGCCAGACTCTGATACAGACATTCTGGATATGATAAACCCCCCTCAACTCCACCCAGAGCTGCAGTTAAAGAAAGAGTATATACTGTGAGTCCCAAACCTTGAAGCCAGACAGCCGAGTTAGCAGCATTCTTTGCTTACCCTGAATATCTTTTAGTAGTGAGTACATAAGGCTTGGTCTTCCAAACAAAAACAAGACACATGAACAAGATAAAAGCATGGAAAGCTATGATTCCTCATAAAGTAAAACAATCTCATCCTGCAAGGGGTACAGAAAGAAACCTTTCCTTAGTTTCCTTTTTTTTTTTCATAGCTTACTGTTACAAGCAGTGTTTTAGAGCAGAATTCTGCTAGTGGTAGGAGTATTTCAGTCTGCCCAAAATTTTGACTGTCTCTCCTATTAGAGTTAATTAGCATCAGAGTGTTCTGTCCTTTTGTGTTAGAAGCACTGGAAATTATTCTTTAACTGCAACAAAAATTACCTGCATAACGATGGCCATACATTTAAGAACTGAAGTTCATGTTAAACTGAATGTAGTTGATGGAAAAATAGGTTAATGCAGATGGAATAAATTGGCCAGTGAAGTAAAAAAAAAATAAAAAAAAATAGGGTCACATTCTGTAGTCTGGCAAATCATATGGCCCTTTTAAAAACCTGCTATTCATAAGGAGCTAAAGTGATTTACTCTCTGAAATACGGCAAAAGCTGACAAATGAGTCACTAAAATCCTTACAGACAGTGACCAAGCAGGCAAATCTCTGCTTGCTAGGGGCTAATGGGGCTGCAGGGGCAGCCTGCAATAATTGTGCTAATGGACCAACAGCAGACAGAGACCACACAGAACTCTCTGTACAGCAGGTTGGAGCTAAGTCAGGGAGAGATTCTGAGCTGGAGCCAGGGCTGTCAGAACTGGGTAGTTTCAAAAGAAAAGCACTTGGGTTAGTTTTTTCCTTTTTATTTTTTTTTTCTTTGCAATTTTTTGTATGATTTCTTTTGGGCAGGGTGAAACAGAAAACAGATTGGCAATTGCAGCCACTCACAGTTTTCAGAAGTGCAGCAGAACCTACTGAGTCAGTACTGTCTATGAATTAGCATCATTCAGCAGCTGTGAAAGGCTGAAGGCTTTTGCTCACATTTTCAGAGCTACTCTCTTTCTGTGCTAGTCAGCAGGACAGTAAACACAGTCCATCTGCCATTCAGTCCCTGGCATCCTTGCTAAGAGTTTCTGTAAGGAGTCCCTCGCCCAAAGTGGAGCTCTGGCAGTAGGGGATTATGAAAGCATCTCTCTCTGATGGTCATGCTGGCAGCTACATTGAACTGGTATGTCTGGCAGGGCTTTGCACTTGATGTCTGAGGAGGAAGCACTGTGCTTTGGAGAAATTTATTGTAAGAAGTGTAATTCTGGTTTAAAATAATACTTCCATGAATAGGGTAGGTAAATATTTTGCAGGAACTTTTCCACCCACTCTTGTGTTCTTACATAATTTATTTTCTCTGCTGCTGAGAAAATAAAAAGGTAAAAGCAGTTTCAAATATTATTTTGTTTCTAATCTTTCTAGAAGTGATAGTAGTAACTCTACCTCTTCAGCCACATCAATGACATGTGACCTGCAATCCTCTTTAGGACTCTATTGACAGCTGGTTCATCATGTAAACCTCTTACAGTGAAAAGCATAAACCTGAATTTAGTGAATCTGCCTGCTAAAAAGAATAGTAAACCCAGAATGAGGGTAACAAGGAATACCCTTCTGTTTTCTCTGATCTGTCATTAATCGTGTAAGCTAAAAGAAAGGCTGTGTTGTAATATTATGTAAATACACTTTTTTATTTTTTGGTTGGATCCACTGGCAGCATATGTTTTCTTTGCTCAAGCAGACAGGATGGAGAGTAGAGAATTCTGTCTCTTTATACTTGCTAAACTCTGTATGAACCTGGGAAGATTTAGGTCATGCATATAATGCTTTCAGATCATCAAAATGAAGTATTGACATCAGCTTCCTTATATGTAATGGAATTTGTTTACTGGTATCCAAGATTAATCATCAGGGTCATACCGTGTCTCATGTGTATCGTTTCAGGAATGAACTCTTCAGAGTGTCATGGTCTACATCACATTTAGTCTTCATTAACAAGAAAGTTGCAAGTAGAAGCATTATTTCTCCTATTGTGGTTACAGCATTTGGTTATGGACCAAAATAAATTGATATATAAACTGGAGTAACACTTCAGAGCTGAGACTGTAACCATATCTCTTGCAATGAAGAAAAAAAATGTGGGTGGAGTCCATACTTTCTAATCAATGTCCTTTTAAAAAATTGTCAATATGCTTTTGTCTTAAGTTAAAATCTGTTCTTTTAGCTCTGCCGTGTCATGATATTTTTCTCTCTAGCCCACACTTTTTCCTAATGCTGCTGGAGGAGATAATTCCTATAGTTTTAGTTCTTCCACTATTCTAATTAACTTTCACATTCCCTAATCTTAAAATAGTACAAAATGATATTTTTCTCTGTGATAATGTGCTATGGACCTCTGCTTCTCATAAGTATTTTTGTTTGTGTGTTTTTAAAACACTTCCTTGCATTGTAACCTACTTTTAAGTGCCATGACTCAAACGCGGTTCCATTATTTGGGCTTTAAACTGTTGTTTTCATGTAGAGGAACAACCATTATTCTGTGCTGATTCTTGAGGTGCAGAAGGGCTACCTCTGCAGTAACTTTTAATAACAATGTCTGATTATGGGAATTTTAGTGTGTTTTTTTTGTCTGTTTTTCTTACTTTGTTCTGCTGCTTGAGTATCCACTTATTTTTTCCCTTTGCATTTCCACATGGTCAGAATATTCTTCAGTTATCCTTTTGTCACAGTCTGTGGATAATTATTTTTGGTAAAGTGTCCGTGCAGACTATATTAAAAAAGACATTTATTGATACAGCAACTGTTGACAATGGTTTCTGGAGCTGTCTTACTGAAAAAGCATATGCTTTGTTAGTATTTTTTGTTACATTTCAGGCTTCTCTTATTCAGAGGTGCTGTTGGTTCAAGAACACTAAACCCTTCTGATCCATTTGAGTTGATAATAAAACAGCTGCATAACTGTCTGGTCCAACCCGTGGAAAATGACAAGTTTTGCTTTTTCTAATTTTAAATACTTTAGTTTTTTTAGCCTTTTAAGAATGCTAACAAGTGGTTTTGATTGAAAAATTAGTAAATTATTCAGGCACTGTATCTGCTTGAGGAATCAAAACGTGTAAAATTTCTTCTCTCTATATCAGTTGCGCTCCACAGCATCTCTGCTGGTACAGAAGCTACTGACATAGCCATGGCAGGATGCGCTTTCCCCTTTTCTGCAGATAGTTCCTTGCTGAAGAATTTTCTTTTGAAGTCAGGGGCACTGACACTTTCCCTTTTCTATTTTCTTTTTTCCTGGATGGACAGAAATTTTCACATGCATGCGAAGAGTTATTGTCCACATAGGTACTGAGCACAATCCTAGCTAGCTTTTTTGATGATCAGTGTCCAGGATTTTTTTAGCTTTGGTACAGTGCTGATTTTTAGAACATAAATAGCAAATAATATGGTATTTATCATCAAGAATATGCTATTTCAGAAGTAACATGGAAGGAAATCACCTCTGTGAGACTATGAATTAGCCAAAGTTTCTCCATTCTGTATAGGGCCAAAGGGAATGCAGTGTCTGAGAGGAAAGAGTGGCATCTGTGTGACTGGGAGGGAAGAACTGCTTTCAAAAAGTATGATGTACAGTTAAACCATGTTGCTGGAACAAAGCCATCTGCCATGTAGGGAAAGGAATTTCCGTCTGAAATCTAGGAGGCATGATTTTGGTTTTTTCCTGTCTTTTCAGTGCATGGAAGTATGTCCTTACCTGGAATTAGAATAGAGCTTAAATCAGGAGGAAGGGAAACTGAAATGTCATTATTCTTTGTTCTTGTGGTCAGTCTCCCCACTTGAGGGGAGACTTGCTGAGTCTAATTTGCATGCTACTTTCCATGAGACAATAAAATTCTCAGAGTTTCTTTGGAATGCATTATTTATAATCCTTGGGGTTGGGTTTGGTTTGATTTGCTTGTTCGGCTGTTGTTTTGTTGGGGTTTTCCCCCTTCCTTTTTCTTTGGGAATTTCAGTTGAATGTGCATATGGAATCAGATCTCCTGTTTCAAATTTGTCTCCCATTACCACTGAATCAAAAATCTATGTTTTAAAGTTATTTGTTAACATAAATTAGATAGCCCCTTCTCTGACATTGTAGCCTTAAAGTCCTATAGATATTCAAGGCCTTTCAAGGCAGAAAAAGAGAAAAGATAGCAAAACAGAACACAACACTGTGGAATGAGTTTCCTGAGGCTTGTAAAGTGCATATGTTAATATGTTACAGTTATCTTAGTGAAGGGCTATTGCAGGCAAGAGCACCATCTTTGTGAGATAAAACTGAATTTATTCTTGAATAATTTCACTGAATGAAAGAAAAAATATTGTATTGTATTGTTACCAGCTACCTTTTTATTCTGTTTTGTTACTCTAATTTGTTCCTCTGGGATTTTCAGTGCTTTAAAAATTTTTGTCTGTGATACAACTCAAGGTGGAATGCAATGACCCTGTGATGCAAAAATACTTTTGGAAGTTACCTGTTAGGAAGTTACGAGTAAGTAATGTTTGAAAGGACTTGCTGATATTTTTTTGAATATCTAATCCACATGGACTTATTTTTTTGATGAAAAGTCTTCTGTATGAAAAAGAAATTTAAGGGAAAATAAAAAGCACATGAAAAAAAGTACTTTTTAGTATAGTGTAATATAGACATTGTTTGCATGAGGCTTATATATTATTTAGTGAAGCAGTCTGTTGTCTCAAAGTTAATTCCCCATGTTCCTTGAATAGTCAATATAAGAGATGGGGAGGATGAAAATGATTTGAAGAGATCTCTCTCTTGCCAGTGACTGTAATTATCCTAGACCAGACTTTTAGATGGCAAAGGTTATGTGAATAACCTCAGTGGCTTATGCTCAGCCAGAACCTCAAAAGGAATTCTTGGCACCTCCACTATAGCTAAAATAATCTTAGAAGTAAATATAATGGAAGGACTTCCAATGTAGTTAAAAACCCCCTCATTATTTGATCAGCTTTATAGTTATTTCAAAATTTGGCAGCTACATCTTCCCCTAAAAATTATTTATCTGAAAATGTTACTGTTCTATCTTCTGTCTACTGAGTACCTCATGCCCTAGCTTTGAAGCAAATTTTAGCATTTTTGCTGGGTCTAGTCCACCGAGATCAGGATCTACATAAAGGCTACGTAAGTTGCCCTAGTTATATTGTAATACCTCATGAGAACCTGACTATTTAACAGAAATGAATATGCTTGAACTTGCCTTGTTTCATTTGATTGTGACTAAACGATAAAATATAAGTCTCAGCAAGCTTGCAATAGTTTGGGTTGGTCATGTGGGTTTTTTTTTTTAAAACAAAGACTAATTTGATGACTACTTGTTTTTTTTTTAAGCCATGTGGTGGCCTCTTGTTTGCCTTCACCTTCTCTCTCTAACCCCTCTCTAGGCACAGAAATCAGCCACCTTTTTTCATGTTAATGAGCCTTTTTTCGTAGATGTCTGGCCTTTTTTTTTTTTTCTTCTCCCAAGGAAGACACCTTTTTTTAGTGACAAAGTTACTTTTTTAATCTGAAAGTTGCAGTTATGAGTAATGTTATATCCAAATTCCTGGAATGAAACATATGGAACTACAATTTTCAAAAAAGTGTTTAAAAAAGAAGAAAAATAGAGTCGTCATTGCTTCATCTTTAAATGTAGCTCAAAAATATCCCTTTTCAAGCTCCAGAACTGAGGTGAACGGCATAAGAGTACATTATAAGACTGTGCAAGGCCAGTAGAGTAATTAGGTGTGACAGCTTGCCAGTACACTAATTGCATTAATGAAAATTTTACCAAAATAATCCTTTCTCACTGTTGTGCATGAAAGTATTCCCTCATCTGGGTCTATGATCTTGTTTTAATAGTGCTTTCTTTTCTTGTATAGTTCTTGAATTCAACTACTCTGTAAGTAAAACATCAACATATGTTCCCCCAAATCTTTGTGACTACAACACTGTATCACTGTAATGCTTGAAGAATAACCTCTAGAGACGGTCACGTCATCCAGTTGTTTCTTAGGCCTATCCTGTTCTTGTGTTCATCATCCAAGTGCTCCATACTGCATCTTTAAGAGAGTCTGCTCAGATATAAATTTAAAACATGAAGTTGTGACCACTTTGTAAATGTTTGAGATTCTTCAAATTGCCTCACAGGCTAGAAAAAAAACTGTGATCCCCTTTATTTGTCATAAATTCAGTTAGCAGCAGAGCTGGTTAAGCTAAAGCCCATCATGAATGCCAAGGGAAAATGCTGGCATTTAAAAGCCAAGCCTGCAGAATATGCTCAAGTATTATAAGTGCAGTCATGCTTTAAATGTTGATAAATTGCTTCCCTATTGCAGACTCATTTTTCAGTATGCCCTGCAGTGTTTGCAGATAATACCTTATAACAGGTTATCTGTGTAATCCATAGTTTTTGGAACTTGGACCACTACCCAAACTGCCTGTTGCTGCCTTTTTCAAATTTGCAGCTTGCTGGCAGTCGTTAACAGCAAAACTCTTTTGGCAGCATCTGCACCTGAAATGTATTTTCTCCTACAGACTGTTTGCAGTTTTCCATGTGGTTTCCTGTAGCTTTCCAATTTTCTTTGCTGAAGCAGAAAATGTAGAGGAGAAAACAGCAGATAAGCTTTTCAGTACACCTCCTCACTCCTTTAAAGGTTTTTTTGACCTGCCCCATCACTGTGGTCCTGCTGGATAGTCATGAAGATCTGGATTGGCCCGTGTTCCCATCCCCATCCTTTCCCTGTGCCCTTGTTGGATGCTGTGGGACAGACCCTGGCTGAAAAGGTCATGGCCTTGCCAGACCCCTGTCCATCCTCTGCACCTGGCTCCCTCCCACAGGGCATCTGGACCCCATGGTACCCTGATGTGGGAGCAGAAAATGTGTGGAGAACAGCTTAGTCCTCTTAGGTAGAGTCAGAGGAGCTTCAGAGCATCTTAAGGGCTAAGTCCTTTCTTTTAGCTTCACCCACTGCAATGAGGTCCTGGCCTGTTAACCACCTCCTGATGTCTTCATGATGAAGACCCTCCCTGACAGAGGCAGACAAAGACTCTTGAGGTAAATGAGTTACCTAGTCATGGAGATACCTGAAAATTTAATTTTACTTTTTTCAGGGAAGTACAATAACCATACAAAGTCCGATCTGATTTAAAAAAAGAAACCACAGGAAGCACTCTATTTTCCAAGCTATTTCTGAACTTATTCACTCTCCAAATCCATCAGAAATGAACCAAGCAAACATATTGTGTATGGAAGGAAGCATTTTCGACCAGAATAAGCTCAGCACACATTTCACTGGATCTTTCTTAGACATGTTCTTTAATTGCCTGGTGTCTTGGCATGTCATATGCTTCTTAATTTGGAATAATAGAATGATTTAGGTTGGAAAAGACCTGTAAGGTTATCAAATCCAACTGCTTGCCCAGCGCTGCCAAATCTACCACCAAACACTGGCCCTAAGTGCTACATTTACACATCTTTTAAATACCTCTAGTGGTGGTAACTCAACACTTTCCCTGGGCAACCTACTTCAGTGCTTGACACCCCTTACTGTGAAATTTTTTTTCCAAATATACAACCTAGACCTCCCCTGAAACAACTTGAGGCCATTTCCTCATGTCTTGTCACTAGTTACCTGGGAGAAGGGACCAACCCACATCTTTCAGGTGGTTGTAGAGAGAGGTAAGGTCTCTCCTGAGTGTTCTTTTCTCCAGGCGAAAGAGCCCCAGTTCCCTCAGCTTCTCTTCATAAGACTTGTGCTCCAGACCCTTCATCGGCTTGTTTGCTCTTCACTATCCAGCACCTCAGTGTCTTTCAACATGAGCCTGCCAGCTGGCTGTACCTCTCACAGTATCTCGCTCTCAGGCAATGCCAGTGCCAGCCCCACAGGATACCCCTCTGGGGATCCCTCTGGGGGATCCTGTACAGTCCTGTCTAATAGAAAATGAGGAAAGTCAAAGAGAAAATGAATCTGTATTAGGTAATGCTTTCATTGCTAAATTTTTCTGACATCTTAATGGTGCATGCTTTTAAAGGGTCCAGAGGTTACTTGCTGATTTAGGTGAGACTACATAAAGCAGTCATTAGAAAGCATCTGGAGCCTGTTTTGAGATGTGAGATTAGTAGTCTTTGATCCTTCCCTTGACTCTGAGTGTACCAGTTGACCATACTTCATTTGGGATGTGTAGTCATAATAATTTCCCCATGATGTGTTACGACTTAGGAGAAAACATCACAGAGGGTTGTGTCTCTGTGTGGCACATATACATGTAATGTCGATGGGTGTATGCATGCAGCTGCTGAGCACACAGTAAATGTAAATGTTTGAGAGCTGACTGCTGTGCTGTTGGTCAGCACAGTTTGTACCATGTAACTGTCCTCCAAAATTGGACTTTATCAGAAACTGACAAATACCAAATCTGGTGGAAGAATGTGTTTCAAGTGCAGTCAAAAGCTGGTGTGGGGTTTTCTTTCTTCTTCTTATTTTTTTATCTTTATTTTTCAATTTATTTCTGCATTATACATGTTTACAGTTATGATAAGAATAATTAGTTCAGTACATATGATTTGTATAAATGTTTTCTATTCAGGGAATAGGAAGATTCTGAATTAGACTTTAACCTAAAAGAATGTAGAAATGATAAATTAAAGTCATGCTGTTGTGAGTAGTTTCCTGCATGATTAATTAGCTCTCATATTCTTACTCTGGGCTTCTCTAATAGGAAGCTTTGCCTAAATTGTTGCTGTATTTGTTATAAACGCTTGGCTTGGTACTATTTCTGAACTTTTGTTTAAGAGGCAACCTCATTCTTATAATGATTTTAGTGATTACTAATTCAGGGTAGCATGCTAATTTTTTCTCTGAAGAAATTCTGCTTTTAATTTTTTATATAGTGAAATTTTTAATAAGTTATGTTCAAAAGTGTTGATGTTGTTGCATAATGCATATTCTTCCATACTTACATCTTCAATTCTGACCAAATATTTTCCGTGGAAGTGAGAATTATTGGTTTCTGTTGTCATAGAAATACCTGTCTTACTGATAGTTGTGTGCATGACGTAGCATATGGGGAGATGAAGCCTTATATTAGCTGATATTTAAAATGTATGCTTTTTATTATGGGGAGTGAAAACTTAATGCATTGTGTGACATGATTAATCTTTTCAATACAAGGTTAAATAATAGGTTCCAGCCAGACTTTGTGATTATTTTCAGTGTTTGCAGCCTAACTAGGATGAGTATGTTTCTTTCCTTTCTCAGGCTCCTGTAGGGTGTTTATTTCTTTTGGTGTCCTTTGCTGTAGTGCATTTGGATTTGAAAGGTTTCTTGTGGATGAACATCAGTGCCACTCCAAAGATTTTCTTTTGTTTAAAGTGGCAGGTGTAAACACATCAGGAAATGCTTGAAAATGTGGTCAGAGGGCAAGTCTAGTGCTCAGTGGCAGGAATGGAGTTCTCACCTTGCACTTCATACAAAGTCCCCTGAAGATTTTGGAAGTTATCACCTGCAGATAATGGGAACCAGTGGTGTGTTGTAGGTGAAAACTGCAGCCCTCTTCAGCCACCAACTGACTAATGTCCAAGGAGTCATCAGCCCATAAGTGGCAGCAACTGGAGTTTTCCACATCTCTTCCCTTCCTCTCCTGCTTTCCTTGTACCTCCCCACAGGGCTGGAAGAGCAGAGGGAGACTGTTTCACCTTAAACTGCTCCAATGAATATAGGAGATTGAGGGTCATGTCTCTACTCTGCAGCTGTAGAGAAGTACAAAATGTCACCAAAAGTGTGTGACCCTTGTTCACCCGTGGGAGCAGTGACACAGGCACGGGTTGTGAGGGCTTCTGCAACAGATGCCCAAGGCTTGTAATTGGGTACTCAGCTAATGCTGTGGATAAGGCCCTTCTACAGCTGCTGTCAGGCAGTTGCAACTTCACCTGTGAACATCTCCATGGCTTGGCAGAACCTACTGTATCATCTGGGGTGGGACAGCCCTCCTGCAAGGCTGGTTCTTACTCTGGGTTACTATGGAGACAGTCAGAAATCGCAAAGTATGTCTTGGACTGCAAGTAACCAGCTCAGAAGACGCGGCTCTTTGGAACAAACCTATACTCCTGCAGAGGGAGCCAAAATCTGTATATATAACTGTCACAGCAGCAGCCATGTGGTTAGGAACACAGTCTCCTGTTAGAAAGATTTCTCTTAATTAAAAAAACAAACCCATGCCCAGCAGCAGCAAATGTGAGAATGAATGTGGTCCCAGCAGTGCTTGTGTAGCAGACAGGACATGGTTTTCTTTTTCTGATGTATGTTCTACGTGCATCTTTCTTTGTGAGTAATGTTTTGCAAGTCATTGAAGAAGTTCTTGTAAAATACTTTTTTTCCATAGGTTTTGGTTTTAATTTTCTACCATCATTTTGAATGAAGGGATATGAGAATGATAATTATTTTTGGTGTGAAGATCTGTATGCATATCTAAATATAAATGTATATATTTGTAAATGCAATCATTTCATGTTTTTTTTCTGAGCAACCTGATCTGGTTGATGTCCCTGCTGGTTTTAGGTGAGATTGACTATATGACCTCTAGTCATCTAATCACAGAATGGTTTAACCAACCCAAACTATTCTATGATTCTCATATTTGATGTAATGATTTTTGAGTCTGAACCGTAAGAGAAGAACAGTGAGCAAAACTGGTGTCCAGCTTACCAACTCCTCACCCCCAGAGCAGTCTTATCCTGTCAGCGGTCCTACCCACAGTGGGTTAATGACCTGACCTGGTGATTAGCCTCTTGGTAATGCTGCCGGATTGCTCTGTGGAGATGGATTACATGGGGGTATAACCACATTTTCGAGATATTTGATTGTGAAGAAACATTCAAAGTGTAAACTGATCCTGGGTTTTGAAATGTGTAACACTGATTTCTTTTTTATACAGTGTCACAATTACCAGCTACTTGCAGGGTTGAGGAGTACCAAGAGTGATGCTAAGATGGTTTTTGAGCACTCCAGACTTGTTTCTCTATTAGCAAGGGTTACTTGGGGCTTCAAGATGATCTTTGTTATTTTTTGGTAAAGTGAATGATCAAATTGCACTAATAGCATCTCTGCAGAAGTATGAGGGCACAGAGGGACTTGGATTAGGATCTCTGTTCAGGGATGACTTTCATTTCTATAATTGATCCCTTAGGATTTTTATATATTTGTAGATTTTTATATGGCTCTATTGTTTCTCCCACTGGAGGTAGCAGCTAAGAGTTTCTCACAGTTTCTCATGGTTTGTGCCACATTCCTGAATTTCATTTAACTGTCTTTCTAATGGACAAGATAGCAGCAAGGACATAATATTTGGGACACATGCACTTGAACCGGAATAAGAAGGCAAAACAAAATAGAAGGCCCAGAATCCTTGGAGTCACTCTAACGGGGCAGTTCTGAGGATGATACCATAGTGGGACCAGGGGCAAAACGTCCTCTGGTTGGATGTATCCATTCGATATGATAATTAAGTAGCATTATAAATTTGTAAGAACCCTACATTGTGTGTGTGTGTGTCTATATACTCTGTGAACCAGAAAGCTTTATTAAGGAATTGCTCTCTACTTTTCCTACACTAATATTGTCTCAAAAGTTTTTTTCCCTTCGTTTTAGGCAACATAATCCATGCTTTTTTTTAATGATGTTTTTCAACTTTTCTTTCTAGAGCTTTCAGCCTTCAAGATTCTTTTATGCCCTAATTAGCTTTATTGTTTATATTGCTCTCATTCTCTAATTAGAGTAATCACATCATGGGGGAGTTGAGGCTCTTCTGCTTTTTCTCTAATTATTTTTGTTTTGTCAAGCCTGACTGTTTCCTGCTGCTTATTCTTGTCCATGTGTTTTTAGCAAATTGATGTTGTCATGTACTAATTGTTTTCACTTTATCTGAAGACCTTTTCCGTTTTTACTGTCTTCATCATTCTTGGCCATCTGTTCAGCTCCACAGTTCCATTTAAAAGTGGCAGGACTTATACCAGAAAGCTGGGTTAACAAAAGTGCAAAAAGAAAGTGAAGGTGATGTCTTTAACTAGCCTTCTGGATTCTCCACCTCAGGTCCTGTCACTTAAACTACCTTCCACCAAACCTTTGTCCTGTCTTTCTGGTTGCCATTCCTGTGGTTGCTTTGCCCTTCAGTGCTTTTTGCACACTGGTCATTCGCAGTAGTGGTGAAAAGCTGCTGAGGTTGGAACTGCCACTGGATGTACGTGTGTCTGTGTAACACAAAGAAGTGTTGGTACTGACCCCTGACAGTTACAAGAAGATGGGAGTTTTTGTAGAAAGTGTTCTTGTTACTAGTAGCAAAATTTGCACTTGTCCTAGGAGGAAAAGAAGAAAAGTAAGTGTGGAAAGGTTAATGGTGTAGACAATATAAGATTGGACCAGAGCAGCAAATAATACATATTTTTTGAAGCCTTTTATTCCTGTGGAACAAGTGGAATAGTTTTGTTTAAAAGCATGAACAACTAATTGGTCTTTGCACGGGTTAAATTTCTGAATGCACAAATTCCAGATCCACCATCAGAATTGTTATCAAAATTGTGCCCTTTGGATGCAGATTTTGAGTGTAGAAGGATGCTGGGATTAGCCAGGAACATATCAACAATGCTTGGTGAGCACATCTTTAAAGTCCTGATAGCGCTTTTACTGTCCTTATGGCTTCCATTTTGTAAAAGCTCTAGGTAGCCTAGGTATTCACATCTAAGGCCATGATAAAATTAAAATAGCACTGGCTTCAAAATACCAGTTTGTTTGTGTGAATGGCATTCTTCTATTAAAAAAAAAAGTGATAGCTTCAGAGTAAGCAATCACCTCTTCACAGGTGAAGTGTTAGTGCCATGTAGCACCTCAGTCATAATCTGCCCAACATTTGACCTGAGGTACTGGATAATTCAATCTGTCTGACTCATTCATTCTCTTCTGTTGAGACTGAAGCTATGGGGCTTACAGCAGGGTTTGAATGAGCACTGTGGCCACTCAAAACTGAAATAACCACATCCAGTTGCTCTGCACCTCTCAAGTCATTGGAATGGAAACACTATGGAACAATCAAGCTGAGGCATTAACTGGAGGTTTTAATTTTGCAAGGTTTTACACACATCTTTCCAAATTGCAAGGAATTTCACTGTCTTCTACTGTGTTGTAAAGTCAAGTACACCAATCCTTCTTTTTGGACTGGCCTTATATTTAGAAGATTGAATTACCAGCTATCTTTCTGTATTTATTTTGTTGTCTTTGACTTTATAATTTCTTTCCCCTCACAGTCCAGCATTAGTAGAAGAAATTTCAGGTTTCCTCTAAGTGTGGCTGGGAGTAATGAGACCAGCATTTTGACTGTATGTCTAACAGTTTTCTTTGAGATGTTCTTGTGGTGGGTGGCTGAAGTTTTGAAAGGAATAAAACTGAGTGTATCTGAATAATGTTGATTTTGATGGCAAATGTCTCTGGAAGAGCCAGATCCTGGAAAGATGTTCTAAAATGGCTCAACTATTTGATGTCTTCCAGAAGCTGCCCCAAAGCCAGACCTCTGCAATTGTCCTTGGTTGTCTTCAGATGTTTCTTAAAGTTTGAGATCTATCAAAAGGATTTTTAACAATGCTAAGCTACAATATGGCAAAAAGTAGCTTAGTCTCTGTTTAATTACCTGCAACACCAGGACCAAGACTTGATAGAAACTGTTTGGAAGGGATTATGCTGCAGGAATGACATACTTGTATTCAGATAAAGTTTTTCCCCTAATATCAAGAGTGCCAAGGTTACTGTAGAGATTAGCAGATTTGTAGATGGTGATCCATGTCTGAAATAACATTTATGAAAAATAAATTATCCTTTTATTTTATATTTTAAGAAATATGTCAGTGTAAACTTATATGAATGAGTATAAAGAGGTAACTAGCATGACTAGTTCAAACTTAATGAAAACCCTAATTTAAATGAACACCATTCTTAAAGAATATTTAACTAATTCGATGGACTTGTAGCAAAACATTCAGTAGAACTGTAGTAAATCATTTTCCTGGAGACTTACTGTTCTGTTTTTTTTTGTGTTTTTTGTTTGTTTGTTTTTTTTTTTGGTTGTTTTGTTGTTTTGTTTTTTTTTTTTTTTTCTTTTTCCATCCAAAGATATCACTTCAATTTTTCAAAATTATTCAGCTCGAGGTCAAAAAACACTGTCTTTACAGAGAAGACACCACTACTGAAGGTTTCCTCAGAGGAAAATGGGTGAGTTACTCTCATTGTACTCAAAATATTATTTTCCTAAGCTTTCTTCTATTTGATTGTATGTGGTTCTTTCTTATATCCTCACACCAAATCTGCTGGGAAATAAAGTGAATGATGGGGGTTGTAAGTAAAGAATGAGTCTGGAGGACCCTGAGAGGAGGGAAGGGGCTGTAAATAAGGGAAGGATGTAAGGTCTGAGGTCAGGGTGATGAGATAGCCTTAAGAACAGGCAACTGCAGGTTGTGTGCTCTTATTTCCTCCATGTGGTGTTACACCAGGTGCACAGAAAGACACAGCAGAGCTATAGGCAAGGTCCTTATAACAGAAATTATGCACCGAATCTTGAAGTACATCTGGCTGGTGTATCAGAGAATTGGTTGCCTCAGACACACATAAATGGCACGGGGTCTTTGTTCTTGCTCCCCAGTCTACCCATCTGTATCATCAAGGGGAGCTCGGTCTTTACTGAATCATTCTCTTTCTATGAATTTTTCCATTAAAATCGATCACAGTGAACCTAAGGTTCTGCAAGGTCAGTTGCATCTCCTACCTGTTGAAATTAAACACCATTTTGTTTTATTATGTTTACTGAAAATGTGTGACAGGTTGCAGTGTATGGCTCTTCATAATCCAGATTTTACCACAGATGATGATTCATGGGACAACAGTTCTGCAGAATTTGAGCAAAGGTTTCAACTGGAAAGTGAAATGACAAGTTTTTCCAGGTCTGCTTCTTCTGAGAAATATGAAATCTTGGACAACCTTCATGTCAAGTTCAATTTATCAAAGATGAGGTCTGACTTCAAATATTCATTTCTTTCTTTTTCCTTTTCTTTACATATATTTTTTTAAATTTCTGCAGGTATTATTTTATAAGCATAGATGTCTAGAAAATTACTTATTTGTGCAAATTAATAAAATAGGACCCCGTATTTAGAACATGTCTTGCCACTGGTAGTTTAAAAATAAACCCTGGTGAATGATTACAGACTCTACCTAATGACCAATAACTGCTTGTTCTTCCAAGCATCAATCATAACACCTATTCTAAATTGTAATTAAGTAGTTTCTATATTGTTTTTAACATTTCTTTGAAACCATTTCTTAAAACCCCCTTGGTTTCATTCCACAGCTTTTTTATTTCAGTGTATTGTTCCTTCATTTTAATTAAAATATGTATCTAAAAGTCTTTTTGTAGTCACTGTAGTAGCTTTTCACTTATACACAGAACAAATTATAACTGAGCATTTTTCTGTCTTGAACTACATTAACATATTTCACTCCTTTCCTCAAAGCAGTCTTTTACCTCATTTAGGCATGGAGGAAATTGCTGTACTAAAAGATAGCAATGCGATAAGAGCTTAAGTTCAAATTTTCTCAGGATATTTTTGCTAGGGATTTACCTAGTATAAACTTTAATCTCAGAGACTAGTTCCCTCTACCCCCTCCAGAGTTTCAAGTGTTTTTCTAGTTTGGTTTGGTGTCTGCAGATAGCTCTGCAGCTTTTCACAGAGCCCAACACTGCATGTCTGCATCTCCTTCTTGATCCACGAAGTCTTTCCAACAAGATGTCAATGCATCCTTTCTCAACCTGTATGTTGTCCCAGCTACTCATTTCATGATTGCTTTCCTCCTTTCATTGTGCATGTGGTTTTGTGTGGAGTGCCGCTCTCCTGCATTGCTGTTGAACAAATGGAGCAGAAGAATTTCAATGACTGCAATTAGTGCAGTATGAGCATACGTGAAGAAGTTTGGCAGGAGTCCTTCTTCCCATTTGTGGTAGATTTCCCTGGGATTTGATGGAACAAAGGTATCGATCGTGAGTGTGGAATACATGGTTTCCAGTACATCATAGGGGAGGAGCATGTTCTGGCAGAACTTCCCTTTAAGTGTTTTCATTGCTTTAGTGTGGGTTGTGCATATGGGATCAGCTCCTTGGCTGTCACAAATCAGGATAACTCTGCTGAGATAACAAATGAAGTTAAACTGTCCCATACCGTATGCAGATCAGACTAAAAATCATTGGGTTTAGAACAGGGGGTGAGATCCTTCATAGATTTATACTTCATGTGTTTCCAACTGAAGTCAAATAGGATTGTGACAGAGGCATATATCAGCAGAGGATTTGGCACAGGGCTTGTACTTGCACGGCTGTGCCAGATTAACACTGTAGAACAGAGGAGACAGATTGCAAACCATGGGTGAGTCAAAAGCTGATCATGTCTCAACTGTAAGCTGTTAAATGTGCTGCTTCCCTAATGCAAAATGCCATGAAAACAAACAGATGGGAGAAAAGACCATTCTAAATTCTACATTTAATAAAATAACCATTTCCAAACCCTTATTTTTATTATATCTTGCCAGCTCCTTTAGATGAGTTTCTGTTATTTACAGACAAGTGGTTATGAATGTATAAATGCTTAATTAATGATTTTTGGTGTTTTTATGTCTTAAAATCAAGTTGATTTTATTTTTCTCAATAATAATTTGAATTATTATAATAAATTATAATTCCAAAGTGCAAACAAAAAAAATCAAGTACACTAAAATTAAACCAGTCTGGACTAGGATTTATTATTTAATAACATAATAAATTCTCAAAAATACCAGAATAAAACCGTAATGCAGAAATGGGGCGAACAGACAAGCAGGATAGAGGATACATAACTAAGCTGGCACAAGGTATTTTCCATAAATCACACAATACCAAAAGAAGTTACCGGTTGCGAAGTGCTTATGATGGCTTTTAATGTCAGTCCTTTTTTTTTTAAGCCTTTATTTTCTTCTTCCTCTCTCTGCCATCTTGTTTTTTCAGTAGAGCAGGGCTACCTGGAATTTCTAGAAGCAGCCTCTTAACTAGCTTCCTTCCCCTCTTCATCTGGCTTCTCTAGATTTTCACGCTGTGAAGTTTGTGTAAAGTTGTTACTGCCTGTATTTCATAGAGTACTGTAGCCCCTTTGTACCAGTTAGTGGCAACATGTTTTTATTAGCTGTTGGTTTTTATTAGTCTCAGTTTGGGAAATTCTAAGGAGGAGAACTTTAGAAAACAGTGTTTTTCAAAAATGATTCTCCAGTCACCTGTTGCTTTCAGTCAGTGAATTGATTTGGGGACTTATTTACACTGTGATTAAAAGTAGTTTCTGATCCTCTTCAGACTACTCTGCTTTAATATTTATTTAATATTTATATAAATATTAAATTAATTTATAAATATTTAATATTTATTTAATATTTATATATTAAATCTATACATATCTACCTATAGCGTCTGTTAATGAAGGTTTTATTGTGCTATTCCTTTTCCAACTAAATATCCCGGTAACTGTTTCACTTCTCGTTTGTCATTGAGTTTAAATCAAACCTTACATTTCTCATTCTGTCAGAAACCCAATTTTTGAATATTTACTTTTGAAAAAAATGGAATAAAAACATTGATGTTTTCAATTAATGAAAGTATGCAATGAGGGCAAATCAACAGAAAGGGTACTGTAAGACATCTGTGTAACATATTGATGGACAGTCAGAAAATTATTAGTTGAGTTCTCTTTCAAGGTGCGATTAAAAAAAAAGGTGATTTTAAACTGCTAAATCTTAGGATTTCTTGCTCCAGAGTATGTATTTTCAACATCCATATTTTAATTTGGAGTTATTATTGCTTAACCCCCTCTGGCACTTCAGAAGATTTTATGGCATCACATTTCCAGAACTGGGCATTTCTTCAAAGGGCACAGATGTGCTATGGAAAAAATACCTAGTTTTGCTCCTTGATTTATGCTCATGTAGTATATTTGATTTAAAGACATACTGTTAAACCCAGAAGATTCTTAAAGCTTGTTCTTTTCTTCAAGCCATTTTTTCCCAATAACTTTCAGTATGTATATTGAAAGTCCAGTTTTAAGGTAGTCACTCCTGACACCATCCCTCTATGCTATAAGCTGTGCTTTCTGCACAGCCAGGACACCACCCTGTGATGTTAAAGCTCTTTTGCCTCTTTGGGACAGATCAGAAAATGCTGCTCTGGGTCTGTCAGGGGCCAGCAGTAGCAGCAGGAAAGTGGCTCCAGGATCCAGCACCACTCATGCTGCAGCCTTTCTTTACCTTTCCCAAGGGGTAAAGCCTCCTTCCTGCACACTGAGACTCAGCTGGCAGCAGACCTGGGGCAGGAGCCTTTGTAGTCACCAAGGCTTCCCAAGCCTCTGCTGCCCCTTCATTGTGGTGTCCATACTCTGATGTGGTATATTATCACCCATTAGTGCTTACCATGATGTTTCTGCAATGTCAGAGCTATTAGGAGAACAGAAAATATTTAAGCTAGCCATGTAGTAAATATATGTTTCTTGTGTTTCAGATGCTGTCTAAAATTCCTAAAAGTTTCAGGCCTTTTTATCTTTGTAGTTGTCTGCTCTGTAAGTATTGAATTTGCAATCCTCCCCTGGCCTACATTGTCTTAGAATTAGTTCAAAATGAGCTGTGGTGTTTTCCTGTAGCTCGTAAAAAGTCTCTCAAGATTGGGAGCAAGATGGCAAAGCGTGACAGTACTGTGCAGGGCTTCGTGCCTAATCAGACCCCTGTTTGGTGCACTTTCACCACTCAGAACAATGTGGTTGGGTAAGCAGTCTAGTTGGAGGAGGAGGCAGCTGGAACTCAAATTTGTATGTCCCTTACAGATGCTTGTTGAATTTAGTGTGAGTCTTTTCATACTGACACCTGAGGAACCCTCCTAGGAAAAGCCATGGGGAGAGGATGCACCAGCAATGGCAGTGCTGCACAGTGTCAGAGGCTGAAGGGCATGGGATGGTGGGCCTCTCCTTACTGGAGGGTGGCCAAAGTGCTGCCCTCCCTTAACAAAATCTTCAAAATTAGTGAAATCTTAGACTGCAAGACTTGAGAAAAATTTCAAAAAGTGGGAGTTTATTCTTTAGGTCACTGTGAGGAACTCCTTTTTGGGTAGCAGGGCTTCTGTTTGGGGGGGAGAATAGATGACAGTCTGCATTTCCTCAGGTATGACTGTTACTTTCCAGATAGATCCTGAAGGTTACAGCTTTGTCGAAAAAGACAATATGGATAAAATACATCAAATGTGTGACTTTGGTAGTAAGGTAACAGAAGGAAAATTACTTGGGTTAAGCATCCCAGAGATGCTTTGGAACTGTGATAGAAACATAGCTGAAAATACTGAAACAATCTCATAATTGAATGTACAACTTTAGAGAGTCTTTTTTAACTATTAAAGATAAGTTTAGCAGGTGTTTTTCAGTTTTTCAAACAAATGAATGTTTGATTTTTATCTTTCCCCTAGATTTTATTTGGCATTTATCCAGACCAAGGTGTGCCGTGGCAGATGTTGGCTGTATCACCTCTGGAAAGCTTCTGTATCCTTCTTTCTTGCAAAAAAACCCAAAAAAAACCCAAAAAAACCCCCACCCTGACGTTTTACTGATAAACTGTTTGAAAGAGTGGGTGTTTTCTGTTTTACACTTTGAGAGGATGGGTGCCCTCATAACCTTGGCTGCACTTAGACTTGCCCTTTGTTACAGGCCACAGTCACATTCCCCTCCAACTTGTACTGAATGGCACTTGTCCAGGGTCAAAAAACTGTTCAGAAGAACAAGCAATAGAATAACCACAAATAAATGTGATACATCACAGGTGAATAGAGATCTGATTGTGAAAAGTCTTTGAGAGATGAGAATTCAGTTAGTAAATAAAAAAAACAAAAACCAACAAACCCTTTTGCAAATAAATTACATCTCTTGTTCCCACTATGTTTTTAGTTTTATCAGTCTGGTCCACAATCTGCTTGACTCTTATCTCACTAGTGTTAAAAGGAGCTTCATCTATAGATATATTTCACAAACTCGTGGAAGGTGTCTTGTTTTGAAAAGGTGCAGTAGAATTTAATTTTTGAAATGCTGAGTTCTTCTATTTAACTGGTCAGTTCCATGGCTTTGAGCAGGGAGAGTCCATTTTAAGTAGATTTAATTATATCACCAATATAATTATGTCACCAATAATGACACTATATAATGTGCTAATTAGTAAGGTAAATGAAGAAGAAAATGTTAGTGCTTGAGGGCAATTTATAATTAAATGTTGAGATTGTTTTTTGGAGGAAACGAGAAGACTTTTAGTAGGACCAGTGACAACTTCAGCTTTAACCTCCCATCAATATATTATTCATATCAATGTTTTTGTCCTCCTTGAAACCGTTTTTGAAAGCTCTTATGTATGTTTGGTGTTAAACAGCACCAGGACTGTCACAGCCCAGTCTGCCAAAGAGGACGTATTGGCAGTAAGTCTTTAAGTTCAAGTGTTAGTCAAATGTCATAGCATAGTTTCAGGATTTCCTCTCTTTCCACGGGTTTTGGGTTGCAACCATTGCTGTTGCATTGTCCACATTAACTCTGCAACCATTTATTCTCTCTCTTTTTTCTTTTTTTTTCACTTCAGGTAAGTGCTGATGGGACTGGAGTTTGAGTACAGACAGGTGTTCCTGTATTTCACATTTTACCTATCACATCAGGATTCTTTGAAAGAAATAGCTGTCAGACAGTCAGAACATAGAATTTACCGTTCTTACCTGAAAACCTAAAGCTAAAGCTTCTCAGTTTGTGTGCTGTCTATTGAAAACTGAACAATGTTCCAGCATCTGCCTGAGGTCATTGAGCTGGGGAAAAAGCGAGATGCAAGCAATCCTGCAAAGATGTGCTTCTTTTTCAAGGGGATGTAGTAACTGAAGCAGAAGAGCCAAGGAGGTTGTATGTGACTGCTTTGGTGGAAAATAAGTATCTTAGCTCATATGATGGCAAATTATGCAAATGAACACACTTTACCTCTTTCTTATGCTTCTGAAGCTGTTAAGATGTGTTGAATTCGTACTAACCACTATACATGTTTTTTTATTTTTTTAAACTCCTTCCTCTCTGTTCTTTTTCTTCCCAGAAATGCCCATTAACACTGATGTGTTATGAATGTATGCTCATGACTTGTCCATACACTAGACAAATTAAAACAAAGTGTGAAATATTTTTCAAAAACAAATCAAGTGATCCTCTTTGGACTTCATATCCTTTATCATCCAGTGTCACTGAGATTTTTTTTTTTTTTTTTTTTTGCCATGCCCATTAGATCTCAGGTTTGCTTAGAGGCAGGACTTTACATCTCCGGTTCTGGGAGAGACCTGCATCAGCTGGTGTGGAAGTGACCTACTTTTCAGATGAGATCTCCTTGTGTTTTTGTATCTTTATCTCTTGTTTGATTTTACTCAAAATGTTTTTCTTCCCATTTTCTGCTTTATTATTAGTCCACTTTTTTCTCCCTTTGCTTCGTCTATGCTGATGGGTACAAACCTGGCATGTAGCACCAAGGTGTGCTGGCTGCATATTCTGAAAACAACATCTCAGCATCTTGTCTTCTGTGAATTATTAGAAACTTTCCAAGTCTGTAATTTTGCATATTTTTTGTGTTTTTGTTTGTTTGTTTGTTTGTTTTTTGAACACTGATTTCTCCATAGGCACCTGCTATA
Source organism: Dendrocincla tyrannina (assembly GCA_035047865.1). NCBI lineage: Eukaryota > Metazoa > Chordata > Aves > Passeriformes > Dendrocolaptidae > Dendrocincla > Dendrocincla tyrannina. The sequence continues at coordinate 85,368,677 of JAWWMP010000001.1, forward strand.
AATTCAATAGATCAATAGTTTTAGTGTAGTTTTTCAAAATATTGGTAATGTTGTCTCTTTTTGATAACAGTTGGGATTTACGGGTTTATAAATTCTAACATTCAGCTCTCTACTGAAGCTCAGCTAGAGGACCCTTTCTGGAAGAAGCAAGATTCAATACCCTCATTGATATAAATGTGTGAAGCATTCTCAGATCTTTTGCCCAAAGGCTGTATGTATGTTAAGGGAAGAGCACCAGTAACTAATAAGATGATGTGCCTTTAGAAAGCGGATTATAAATATAGAAGAGATATAGAGTCAGAATAAATTCCAGCATTTCTTAGTTTAGTTATGTGTACCTATTCTAAGATATGAACATTCTTAATTTCTGTTTTGGCCATTCAGACCTTCTGGAAACATCTCTCCTTTGACTGAGTGCCCAAAGAGTCAATGAGAAATATTCTTGTTCTCCTCCACAACTTCTATAGGTTTTCAGACTTGAAAAGTCTTCTGAAATGTTAAATATACTCTGTGTGCATTCTTTTGTTTCTAATAACTACTACCCTGATCTAAGCAAATTTTAAACTTTTGTCCAGCCATGGGGATGAAACTGGAGTAGAACTGTGCACTAACTATTTGAATTGAACTAGGCTTTATGAAATCAAAAAGTAATGGTAATTCATAGATGCTTTTAAGGAATTATGCAAGCTGAAACCCACCTCACTGTCATTTAAAGAAGTGTCAGTCTCCCTGATACAGTGCCTTTTTTGCCACAGTACTTGATACAATTATTACTATTTCTACATTTCTTAAAAATAGAATATTTTCTTTTACAAAATAAGGTCAATCTTGCAGCTCATTTCTGTGCAATGGGTCTACCTTGTTGAACTGTGAATTTCCATCTTTACTCTGTCCCTGAAAAGTACTTCACTAACCATCTTTTCTTCCCCCTCAATCTCTGTATTTGCCCCCATTCATGTTATAGGTGAGGGAAAGTCAGATCGGTGTGGGCAAAGCAATTTAATTTTCTTTTTTCAGACTGATTTTCAGAACTTAGCTCTGGAATGGATTGTGAACTCTTCCCTTGGCCAAGGATCTTGCATTTTTATAAATATTTTTTAAAGCCTTTCAGTCTTGATCTGATTGTCTGACTAAACGTCTGATATCTCCTCAGTAAAATTTTGGAGCAAGGGCTGACATTTTTCAAAGTGAATATTTGCACAGCACCCAGTGTGAACAGTTCCTTGCTTACTTGCTCTTTATGTTCAAAAAAACCTCAACAAACATACATAACCTGAAGTCATGGCTGAACAGGTCTATGGTCACTCCAAATCAAACAAAACCAGAGATGTAAAACTGGCTAGGCAGTGACCACTTTCATTGATATACCTTCCTCCTCAGTAGCTCTGAGAGATTTCATCAGTTCCAGTCCAGGATTAAGATCTCAAATTAAGAAAGTAGAAGATTTATCTCAATAGTAAAAAAATGACGAATTTTACATCACAGGCTAGATTTCTCATTTCATTTGGAGTCAGTGGAACTGTTTAGAACAATTCCACATATGGAAATTGGGGGGGTGTCTCTAGACAAAACAGACATAAGATGGGTAAATGTATTGACTTTACTACCAAATTATTTGCTGAAGTTGCATGAGTTTGAATCTGTTAATCATGGAACAAGAGAAGGTCACTAGAAAAACTTGCAATCATGCCATTAACCGTTAGTGACATGGAAAATAACCTTTCCCACTCCCTGGATCACGTATATATAGAAAAAAAGACAGCGAGGCAATGAATATAGTCGGATTTTAACAAACTTTTCAGCTTCCTTGGTGGTCCTAACAATGTGTTCTTCTCCTACAAAGCATAAATTAACTTTATGAATGAAACAACCTCTCTTTTCCCCCCTTAAATATGTTTTTGATTCTGTAGTTCTTTACTGTCAGAAACTCCTTCATAATTTTTCATTAGAGAAAACATTTAGAAATAATTCTGTTTGTTGATGTTGTTTGAAATGGACTAAGCATTTTGGCTTGCAGGCACTGTTCAAGCTGTTAAATAGATGGTTGAAGACCAGGACCATGTGCAGAGGCAGGCAAAGGAACAGAATCTCAAGGTAGAATTGATAAAATGCTGTGGAAGAGAGTTTGTTAAGGACTCACAGAACTTCTAAAACTGATGGAGTGCAGAGAGAAAGGATGGATCCAACCTAGACAAAAACTGAACCAGATTGCTGACACTCCAAGAAGGGGAATAAAAAGAGTTATACAGCATTCCTATGATGGGGAAACTAATACAGACCAAGTGGTTACAGAGATTACAAGTGATTCAGCTTGTTATATTGTGAAGCAATGATGTAGAAACAACATCATAAGCTACAAACAGTAATAAGGAATCAAAAGAGAAAACCACAAATACTAATGCAGGAATAACACCAGTTAACGACAATATGCAAAAATAGATGGTAAGACCCAGGGGAAAGGCCTTCTCCAAAATGCTAATATCCTAGAGAAACCAGCATAAGTGACCTGATCATAAATCAGGACAAATAATATACAACTACCTCAGTAACTTGGTGAAAAATGATCAATAGACAGAGCGTTCTCAAGGTACATTTTACAGTAGGCAGAATAGGATATACAAGTAGGTGTTGATGAAAGTATGCTGTCAGCATGCAAACATAACAGAGAATCTCTCTCAAATGTGGCTTTTTGACTGCCTCTGTACATTGAATTAAATACATGAAGGGTAGAGCAGGGACTTTGTATTTTGTGGAGACTCATCTCACCTACACCTGAATTAGGCATCCTAGGCTCTCTTTATAGTTAATAGAGAGAACCGATGTTTCTCACGAGCAATTCCTCATCTTCATGTAGTGGTCTAAAATGAAGCAATGAATTCCATCCTAAAAGCACCCTCTTCACTGTTTTTAAGGAAGTAACTAACTCAGATGTGGATGTCCAGAGTACAGAAGCATAAATCGTGGTGGAATGAATACCAATTTAAATGTTTAGCCACTGCTTCCCACTCCATCATGTTGTCTACATAACCCACATAAAAATAATGGGAATTAACTCTCACACATTCTTCAATACCTTCTACGAGCAGCTAGTCAGAACACCAAGATCAAAAATACCCAGCTCTTGATTTAGCTGTGAGCAGTGGACTCAGTCTGGTGCCAGGTGTAAATACAGACTGCCACTGTGCAGTGCTCCACAAAGCAAACCCAAACCCAAATCCCTTGACAGGCTAACTCACAGCAGTAACGCAATTTCAAAAATAGAACTACATAAAAATGAAGCAGCTTAGCTGAAGTGAAATAAAAAATAAGAGCTCTGGGTCTAAATCTTGTCAGGGAGGTTTTTTTTGCTTTAAAGGGATGCACTGGGTGGCACATTACAAAAGAAAAAAAAGGAAAAAGTTTCAGAAAAGAAAAAGCATGAATTAAGTTGCAGAATAAAAGGAGATATTAAAAGTGAAAAGATAGTTTTCCCAAAAGTTGGTCATATCTGAGTGATTAAAATTTAGAGGAAATCACATTCTGTCAATTTAAGGGAAATATAAAATGAAGGTGAGGCAGAAAAGAAATATTCTGAAGATCAGCTTGATAAAAAAAAGATTACATTTTGATTCATATAAGCATGTTCGAAGTTTTTTTCTGCTTTATTTTGATTCTACCTTTCATAAATGCTGCAATCTGCTGCAGTCTAACAATGGAATTATGACAGAGTCTCTAAATATTGTTTGGAAAAAGATAACTCTGATGGGATTTCAGAGCCTCAGTGCAGACTGGTGAATGATGTTCTGTTGCACTTGCAATCAAAGGAGAACCCTTTTTTTTTTTGCTATAGATCTTTCTAATGGTTTTATAAGTGCACAGAATGGAATGGAAAAAGTATCTTTACTGTTAGAGAAAAAGAAGGAAGGAGCCACTCTTCTTGAAAATAAGGTTTAATTTCTGCCCCTTTAATTTTAAGCATCCTTTCTAATAACTCCTGAATGTGTCATCTAGGTAAGTATTGGTTAAAAGAAAGCTGACATAATTATATGCACCTGAAGCTTTTCAAGGCATAAATTGCTACACTCCTAGTAAAAGGCAAACTGTCAGAAGTTGTCCCAAACCATTGAGTTAACGACTTCAGGTCAGCAGATATTGTAGAAGGTATGATTAATGTCTCTAGTTAAAGGTATAGATATAGTTACAGTTGAGACTATTATTATGTATCAATTAGGACAGAAAGCCTGGGATGCCAAATCACACTTAAAGCTTTCAGAAATGGAAGAGAACTGTTGTAATTTCTGTTTAGGTTTGCTAAGGGCTGCATGTCTAAATTCTCCTAACTGAACTCGATCTCCTGATTTGTTGCATGTGAGGTTATGTTTTCATCCTTTTATGTTTGGTTCCTTTAAACAAATAGGTGTGTGGGAGGTTAATTTTTTTAAATGAATGGCATGTAGGTGTCACTGCTGGTGATTGCTCTGCTTGCCTTGCTAGGCAGGGTGAAATTTATATTACTTTGAGTGTATTGGCTGCCCATCTGCCACTAAATATGCTAGAGTCTTTTTTGGGTTACTGTGAGAGATTACTCTTTACTAGACCCCAAAGCTTTCCCCACCAAACACTGATCCAATGTGGATGGCCTTGCTGGGGCTCTCTGGAAGCAGGGCAGAGCACTGCCCTGGGTGCCTCTAACTATGCTGTCTTTTTATTGCTTCTGTTAAAGTTTCTGGCTTCTGTGGGCGATGGCTTAGCTTTCTGTCTGCCACAGAGAGGTGCAAAACAATTACAGTATAGCTCTAGCATAGTAAAAAACAAACTGTGAACTGTTTAAAAGCTCAGACTTTCCTCTCCTGTCCCTGCTTTTGCCAACCCCCAGTGACGCTTCTTTTCCAACCATTCCAGAAGTGGATTATTACAATACTATGTTAAAAAAAGTTCTAGATATTTTGGACTGATAGAACCAGACTTTCCAATGGATTTGTGGATCATGGTTGGCTGATTCCTCAATTAGATTAGACTATAAATGTAGTTTGACCACACCTCATATGAGATATCTAAGGAGGAAAAAGAAAAAGTAGATCAGGGAGCTGGAGGTGAAAGAGTCTGTGAGCACTTCAACTAAAAGGAGCTTGAAAATATGTCTTTCAGATGTTTGAAATATTGTGAGGAAAACTTTGTCCAAGAAACAAATTCTCTGGTATGAACAGGACATGGATTTAGTTTTCCCTGTGGTTGGAGTTTCTACAGTATTTTCACCCGTACAAATTCTGTGAAGTTTAAATTGCTGAGTTAATGATGCAGCCTTTTATCTAGTACAAGAACTTTTACAGTCTTATTCTTGTCTCTCTGTGTTTTTCCACATGCTGTTTTGAAGCTTTGATACATCTACAATTGTGTCTGAAAGCACTGATGATCCCAAAAGTCTCTAGAAAGATGTATTTGTACTGAACTCGCAACTCTTGTTTTCTTAAGAAACTTGGTCAAAACAGTCCTGCTTGGTGAGGAAGCAGACATCTATTTTGTTCTTTTCACAGTTTCTGAAGCGTTTTAGCTGAAGAATATGTTTTCCAATACAAATTGACTAATCTGTTTTTTTTCCCCGGAGTTTAAACAGCCTACACTCATCTTTACTGGAAATTTACACCTTAACTTTACTAACAGCTATGAATCTGAGTGACTTTCGTGATCCTGCTCTGTTGAAATTAGACATAGGAGGCCCATTTGGAATGCATGTCGTTGATGAGCAGACCGAGGAATACATCGTAGTGCAAATCAGCCAGAATGAAGATACAGGATCAAGGAGGAGACGCCAGCAGCAGGTGATAGTCTTTAAATTTTCTTTCACTCCTTCTGAGATCTGTTTTATCAGTTATATTTCCATCATCACTGTGTGAATTAAGTGGTCATGCTTTTTCCTGCTGTGAAGTGTGTCAACTTCAGCATTAGAAAACTTACTATAATAAGAGTGAAGTTGAATTTCTTTTGCCTTTATAAGGCTTCCCTTTGCTTCTCATATTAAAATTTTGTAAAGCTTACACCTCTTGGCTGACACATACCATGGAATTTCTCGTGTTTAAAATTGTCGATGTTTAAAAAGCTGTCTCTGAAGGAAGAATCAATTGCAAAGGGCCTTTTTGCACTCACTGAAATACACTTTCACCTTGTGTTGCAAATTATTTTCTCAAACGTGTCACATTTACTGCCTTTATTTCTCTTAGAGCTTTCTCATTGGTGATGTTGTTTATAATGAGTTCCTTCTGCTCTTCTGAGACAATTTGGTGAAAGAGGATTTTTTACAGCCTGTCATAGTATATTACTGAGAAATAAAACCAAGCCCCATCATTTAATAAACAGCACTGACATAAAAACAACTGCCTCTCATTGTGTATATGTGGCAAGCTGACCTGCTTCCACCAGTGACAGCAGAGCTCAACAATGCCCTCACTTAGACCCAATCTCACAGTCTACAGCAAAAGACTAGTCCCACTACCCCAGCAATGGCAATTGCCCTCTTAAACCACCCTCCCCCATGATGATGAGGTCGCTGCAACCTGTGCTGCTGGCAGGGATCCCAAAGCAGCCCTTGTGCTGCTCTGGGGCAGTCAGAGCACAGCTGGCTGCAGCAGCCCACCTCTGCTGGCACACCAGAAGTGATCCATGACAAAAGAAGCATTTTGTTTACTGAATTTCTACCATGTCCTCTTCATGATGTCTGGGGATATGATCCTCCTGTACCTTTCATTGTCTGTACTCATGGATATTAGTTTTCCTCCCAGGCAGTCTTTGGGAGTGAACCATACTGTAGTCTAAGCTCCAACCTCAGCACCTGTAACATACGTAGTCAAAGGGAGTTAATTTAGACTGGTGTGTATTATGCCCGATCCACAAAAAATTCTCCTAAATAGTCAGGAGAGAGAAAAAGAGGAATAAAACCCTAGATTAGACGCATATCACTATCACCGACTTTTGGTAATATTGTGAAATGTGACTCTCTTGCAGGTGGTATACAACTGGTCTCTACCCTTAAGTTCAAGAAGAAATCAGCAAATCATCACAACTAGAACCTTTCAGATACCAAACAGGTTGGCTAAGAGACTGAAAAATGATCCATTGATGTAGTAGTTTACATAGACTCGACTATGAAGGAATAGAAAATGTTTTTAAAATATCTTATCACTGCCTGTTTCAGAGGGGCAGAAAAGGATGACTTCTTGTTTCTTTTTAAAAGGATGTACAAGGCTGGTTTGTACTTGAGTTACTTTCCAAACAATACTATTTAGAAGGATAGATTGAAGATGTTTGAGGAATTGCTTTCAATTGTAAAGAATATAACACCTAAATGTATAGGTACTCAATGCAAAATTAATGCACAAATAAAACTAATAGTATTTCATTCCATGAATAAACAAAACTTCTTTTCCTTTCACCAGAGGCACCATCTTCATAAACATTCAAGCTTTCCTACAGGGGTCTGGAAGTGTTCCTCTCTCCATGAAGCATCAATACCTTCATGCAAACATAGAGGCACAAGTAACAGTGGCATCCATCATCTTAGTAGGTGTCTACGTGCTGATCATATTTGAAGTAAGCCAGTTTTGTACTTTAATTTTATTTTTACCCCTACATTGTAAATGGATCACATGGAAGGTTTTCATTCTTGAGTTTTGATGTAATTTTAAAGTGTGTATAGAACTTCTGCATGTACCATCAGTGTTGTTAATGACATGAATAAGATATATGTGAGAAAATTGTTCTGAATTGTAACAGATTTTGGCAAATTACAGTGGTTTTTGCATATTTTTCTATTAGGTTCTAGAAGTTTTTTAGTATTTCAACAGAATTATACTTTGGCTGTGAGAGTGATAATAGGCCTGGGTTGTAAAAGGTGTGGAAAATTTGTTTGTAGAATAATTATTTTTTATGGTAAGATAAAAGAAAAAGCCTTTGGTTATTTGCCTTCTCTAAGGTAGCTCAAACTATGAATTTAGTGTAATTTTAAAAGGTTGCAATGAACACGCTTTTTTAATAAGAAACATTTAGGCATTCTTTTACTCTATTATTTGAGGAACAAATGGAGTCTGAGTTAAGATGAAGTTGAGGGGCAGGGAACTTTAAACATATAATGCAACAGCATTCCAAAACCTTGAAGTACCAAATCCAGTGAAAATGTATTGCATCACATTAAGAACGGAAAATGTGTCAGGAACTGCCCAGAACTCCAACTGGCTTCTTTGAACTGAAAACACTTACTGTCTGGTTAACTTAAAATAAGGATGCTTTTTTAAAAAAATTTATTTTTAATTCATATGAGCATCTATATTGTCAATTTATTGTCTGAATTGAGTCACACCTGATTTACATTAGTATGAAAGAAAGAAAACAATCAAATCAAGTCTACAAGGTGCTCCATAGTAAATATGTCCAGCATGTTCAATTTTCTTCCACATCCCTGGCATATCTAAGCTTTTCATCCTATTACCCATTAAAATGGTAAGGCAGGTGAACACAACCTAATCAAATATCAATAATGGATGCACACAATATGACAGATGCTTTAGACATTTAGATTATGTTGTTCAGCAATGGTGATTTCTTTATGGACCTCAAAACACCTCTATGTATCTTATAAATGACCAAAGAGGCATAATATTAAGTGCAGAGTGGAATTGGACTAGATTTTGCTATAGATGTATAGTAGGCATGCAGCGCAGCACTATAATAGTCTTAATACATTTAAATGCAGCTTTTATTTTCAAAAAGAAAGCCCAAAAACACAACTACACAACCCTTTAGCAACAGCAAAAGCAACAGGTTTTAAATGTATGCAAAGGGTGGTTTTGTGTTTGCATCCTAGGAAGCTGCTTTGGAACTATTCATGTGGAAAAGGCTTGAAACTGAAAAGCAGATCCAGGAAAGCATTAGTTTTCCTGTTGCTTTTAAGAAAAAGCTTCAAAACAGCTTGTTAGCTTCTTGTTTCTGTGAAAATAACAAGGAGAGATTTTTGTTGTTGGCAGAAAAAATTATTTCTGCAAATTCAAAGATAGAAATAAGTAATTAGTTGTTTTTTTTTTTTTTTAATTTTAAAATGTGGAAAGTAGTATATTGTGTCATGATGTTAGCTATTTTCTCCATAACATCTGCAGGAATGATAAATGCTACAAGAGTAAATTTTAAACTGCAAGGTTTTAAGCTGGAAATAACTATCAGAGAAACAAAACTTGAGTTGTATGGTTGCCTCATTGATTTCTTGCAAGCAATGGATGTTAATATTGTTAGAATATATGATAGTGGCTTTCCTTAAATTCAGTATTTATAACTTCAGTGCCTGCTTTCTCAACGCATTTCACTCTATCACATTAGCTGTTATCACCGTTAGAGAAATCAATGGGTGTTACTCTGGGACCAATCTCTCACAGATTTTCATTTTCGGTGCTGATGCTCCCCATCTTTTATCAGTCTTTATTAGTTTCCTGAATTTTATTAATTATTATTTGCAATACAGCTTCAAATTCAGACAGTGTTGACACCCAAACCAGTTTTAGAGCTATATTTTCACATACTTTCATTAAAAATGAAGAAAGAAGAAGCATTTTATGTGTTACAAATCACAAGAGCCACACAAAGGCGTGCCTCCTGTTCTTCCTGCACAGCCCTTTTCCCTAAACATGAATCATAGATCTATTGCCCACAACTTCCCCAGCTGCACTGTCTTCATCTTTTAGTCCTTCCTTCCCTTCTGCCCTGGCTCTTTCCAACCTTAGTCATCAGGGACTGTGCAGAACAGGCTGCGAGAGCTTCTGTGTCCTGCAAATACACATGATGGGAGAAGCTGATGAAGTAAGAGGTTCCAGTTGGAAACTGAAGTGCATTTACTGTAAACAGTCATATTCTTCAAAGTTTTACTACTGTAAAGACAGAGGGTAAATTCAGCTTTGAGGCAGCTGTTTGTTTCCATGTTAGCACTAAATTTCTACATCAAGTACCACTCTTTGTCAATGGAGAAGTCTTAGGATGTGCTGTTCTTCAGAAATCATCCTGGACTGTTGAACTCCATTTCTTCAGGCATTTATTTAAAGTACTGTTTCTTTTGAAATGGATTATATGTTACATATTCATAAAATACATATATGTTTGTGATAAAAGACAGCACCTCTTCTCCTTGTTAATTTCTAATGATTTTTATTTTCATGCTTACCACAAACATGAATGCTTCCTTACTTCACAATTCTACTACTCTACCTCTCGAAATTTTTGTATATTGTTTTTAATTATCTTTAGGTGATCATCTCTTAGTTATGTTTTCTGCTTGAAATCTGAGGGCTTTTTGCTTTTTCCCCCTCTTAGATAAACATCCTTTCCTTCAGTAACTAGATATTATTTCTCTTGAAATTGATTTATCTTCAAATATCAATCAGTTTCCTCTTTGCATTTCAGTCTTCTGTTCCCTCCCCTTCTTCCAAAGGAGAAAGGAGAAAAACATTCTGCTTCTTGTGGTATTTTTGCTTTAATCTGTTCTATAATATTTTATAATTTTGTTGAAAACAACAAAGTATTTAATTTTGTTCTTGAAAGCATCCACTGCACAGGAATTGCAAACAGGTGCATGTTAACAAAAAACAAAGAAAGAAAGAGTGCCAGGTTTACCTTTTTTATCTCACCTCTATTGTCTGACCGGCAGAACATAGGTAAGATGAATTATAAATATGTTTTCATGTTGGTCTACAGGGACAACTGGAGTAAAGTACTGATGTACAGAGGTCTACACTGATGTTGCTGTACTAAATTAGTATGCTTTGCTGTCTTTGATTTCCATTCTTTTTTTCCAGAAAAGCATTTTTCTATGCATATAACTAAACTGACTATTTATAGCCCACACACTCAGATTCGATGAGCAGTGGTGTATGGTTGTTTCTGGTTGTACAGCATGGCCAAGGAAATGTAGTGCAGATGAAATCTCACTGTCAGATATCAGTTAGATATCAAGTAAATACAGTTAGATATCATTGATAGATATAATTCCCATTTCCTCCTCTATTGTCTACACAGAGATACACTAAAAAGAAATCTGCCTATCTGTATCTTAGAATACCTGTTGAAATGTTAAAGTATTGCTGGTATTCAGAAAAGTTTCCTGAATTGCTAAAGCTCTTATTACTAATTATTAACTGCATATTTACAGCTATGTTGAAGTTGCATTAGTTAGAAATATATAAAGAGAAATGTTAGACACCAGTTATAGCTCATTAATTTATTAATTGAAATGAATTAATGTGTGCCCTTGTCTAATATTTTCCTTTAATAATATAGTTGTTTTGTGTTGTGCATTAAAATGGAGCGCTAGCTCTTTACTCTCATAAAGGAGCTAGCAGGAGCAAATATGAAAGTAAGGGCCTTTTAAAAGCCATTTTGTAAAACATTTCATTTATGAGGAAAAAAGGCAGAATAAAATTTAATAAACTAATAAAAAATAAGAAAAAATAGGAGATAGCAATAGCATATCGAACATCAGAAAAGTGACACAAGCAAGTATCAGAAATTGTGTGACAGCCTCCCTCGGTATTATTTTTACCACAGGTGTTATTGTTTTGCTTCATATCTTGTCTTGTAAGTAGTCCTAAAACAGATCTTTTCAGTATCTTTTAAATGGCATCTTAATGATCTGAGATCTTGAATAGCATTTGCATATCTGTATTTATTTTTAAAACACAAGAAGTTGAAAGTGCAAGATCTGGCCCCAAAAGCTCTAGTTTCTTACTAGCATGAAGTATGGGCTTATAATCACAATTTTTATTACTTTAATGGAAATGGAGTGTGTCAGTTTCTCTCCATATTACTTTTCTATTATTAACTAGCTTAAATTATGAATAAACATCCCCCAAGCTTAATTTCTTTCACTCAGAGCAGAGTGATTTTTAATAACATCTAACCAGCAGAAATTAGCTCCGGAGAACAAAACTTTTATGTGGTTTAGTCTAACCATTTTTCTAGCATTGTGGGCTGGTTGAACCAGTGTTTCCTTGCAGGAAAATTTTTACAAATGAAATAAGATGTTATTACTGCAGTCTATGCTCTTGTAGTCCAGTTTTTGCTTATTTCCAGTAATGAGGCTGTAACATCAGAAAATTATGCTCTAGAGAAGCAATAGGCAAAGGGAAGAAATATTCATTGGTTATATGAAGCATAATACTAAGTGATAGCAATAGGCTTATCTTAAGAGAGATCTTTTCCCGATAAGGAAGGTCACAGCAACTGACTGATCACAGAAGTGATCAGCTTACTCAGCGTGGCTTCTCACTTCCCATCCATTCTTATATTGATCTATCTCTAAATATAGACTGAGAAGAGTGTGGATTAGAATGTTCCCACCTCCACATATATCCTCCCAAAAGATTGGTAGCAAAGGAACAGAAGAAAATCCATAGCCATTATTGGAAAAGATGGTGTAAAGAAGAAAACAGTAGCTGCTGCACTCCCTAGCCTTGGTGGGAGAGAATATATTCCTGCTGCTATTGATTTCATTTGTTCTGGGACAAGAAAACTGTGAAGGGGAATTAAAACTCTGTTGTAGGACTTGGCAGAAAATTAGTCTCAGATTATCAGAACAAACCATTTGCTCCCTTTGGTAAGAGTCTAAACCACATTTCCCTGGGCAAGAATTAAATTTTCCCCTCATCTGCCCTCCTGTCCAGGGCTGGTAGGGAGTAAAAGAGCCCAGAAATCATAAGTGCTGTGACTCTGGGGGGTTGCATAGAACCCAAATCCAGAGTAGTGAAACCTAAATGATGAAATCCAGTAGTAAAACTTGTCTCAAATAGAAATCTAGCTTCCTCTGGAACAGTCTATCCACATCTGTCCTGGGCAGCTGGTGGTTTTGGATCTGCTTTGGAGTCCTCAGAACCCTGAAACATCATTCCCATTCAAAAGTCTACTTTCCGGTCCCCCTCAGCTGAAAATGTGCACTACAATGAGGACACTCTTGTCCCTACAAGTAATGCTTTTAGGACATAAACTGAGGGTGCGCATGGGGAATGATAGCAAGGCACATTGAGCAAAGGAAGCAACAAGGAGATCCAGGAGTGGGGCAGATCCATATGTCCAGAGTAAAATGTTCACCAAATAACGCCCTAGATGTTTTGCCAGAGAAAACAGCCTGTTACTGAGCTACCAATTAAGCAGTATGGACAGCCGATGTTTACTGTTATTCCCTAAGTCCTTTCTCTAAATTAGGAGGAGAGTGTGACCTCTGTGCATTTTGAGAGGCTCAAAATGCCTTTAAAGCAGCTGCATTACGGGTGGTTCATTATGTGGAGCACTGAATCAGTACCCCTGAGGTGTCAGGATTTCTGCTGCTTGTGTAGAGCAGAGCCACTGCCACCAACAAGGAGGCTCCAAAAGGACAGAGCCAGCACCAGTAAAATAAACTAGTCATTTTAACCTGCCTTAACTGCCACAAAGGAAGGAGAAATGAAGTGTAAAGGAAGCAAAATGCTATAAGATGAAGAAGGGATGAGTTTCAATTAAAACAAAAATGTAGTACAATTGCAAGCAAAATCCTCAGCTGGATCCCAGCTTGATATGTGGTAATAACAGTTCTGTATTATTAATCCAGTATGAATATTGATTTTACACTGACTATTGCCTGTCTAATTGTTAGATCTATCTTGGTAGAAGTCTGGCTGTGCTCTAAATATGTGTGCTTTAAAGAAAAATACCTTCTTTTGGGTGTTATGGTACTTCTGAAGTATGCAAATTGTCCTTAATTAACTTAATAGGAAAAAATTGCCACTGGATGGTGCTGCTCACTATTCTAAGGACTAGATAGGATTGTCTGCTTTAGAAGATGTTGTTGCCCAGGCTCCGCTTTTCACAAAATGTGATTTTTTAAAAATAATAAGAGTCGTATTTTCAACACTAAATGCACAAACTAATTCCCAAATGTCCATTTGCTATTTTCAGTTGCCTTTTAAACCTAATTTTGAACTATATTTTGTTCAATTTGTGAAAGACTGGCAAGCACAAATGTTTTGCCCTGCCTTGCATACTATGTGTTTTGTGAATTGGTGTCTTTCTGTTTGAGAGAGGCTACAGAACGTGAAATTAGCTTAATTGAATGATGCTGTTCAGCTTCTACCCCGCCTAAGGCAACTAAATGGGTAGAGAGCCATGAAGTCTTAAAATTTTAACAAGTTGTTAGAACACACATACGCTTCTAATGTACACAAACAAGGATGAGAACCACTCAGTTCTTTTTAAGGCCTCAAATGGTGTGTTTCTTCAGCAAAAGCAAGGGCAAAAGTGAATGAAAAAACATGGAAGTGTAAGGGCCAGGCTTAAAGGGAGATGCAATGGCGTAATTTAAAGAGGAAAAAAAATTCTGAGATGAAAAGTGGTGTGAGGAAGAGAGGAGACGGCAGGGATGAAAGACTCTCCAGAGGAACTGCTAGCTAGAGCAGAAAGTTCCCTGTAAAGGTAATGCAAGTACTGCTGTTTGCCATATTGTTTTTCTTAGCATATGGCTGTAATTCTGTATGGTTGTATTACCCTACCATTTAAAGAAGGCTGACATAGATTGACACAGGGAAAGTAAAATATAACTCCCCTGCAGTTTGGTGATTTGCTCTATGTAATTTCGTTATGAGAAATTCACAATCTCATTAGTCTTGAGAATGTTGAGATAACTGGGAAAATATAAATGGTGGCATCTTCCTCAGTTTCAGTTTTCTGAAACTGCAAATGTAATAAGGGTCTTTCAGTTCTCACAAATAATGCTTTTATGACAGAAAAACATGTGGGTGTGTATTGTGGCATGTAGAGTGGATGGACTCAGCAAAGCCTGCTGAGGTGGGTGGTGGAGGACTGCATGGACCCTTTCAAAAGGGTCTTGCAAGACTGAAAGTTCATAGCTACGCCATCCTCTTGATACACGATGGCTTTGGTCATGTCAGCCCACAGTAGCAGTTTGGTTTATCAGCTTGTAGGTCCTTTACTGGCTGAAGACCAGATCTTTTTATTTAAGTCATATAGCAAATGTTTTATATGGCTAAAATATTAGAGGAGTGAGTGTCTTTTTCTTACATCAGAGCCATCCCAACAGGAAGAGGATGGAAAACATCCACTTGTGACTGAAGTGATGTAGATATGGCTGTCTCCTCTCTTCTGTATGTATCCAATAGAAATATTGACTGGGTGTGATGCTATATCTTTTTATCCCTTTGTACCTTAATATTCTGAAGTGAAAAGTTATTTCAAAACCAGATTCAACAGTAAAGCAGTCATTCCAACCCTCATCATGTAGGATTAAACGCTCTTCTGGATCCTCTGTCCAAAATCTGCACAAATGCTAATGCTCTCCTTCCTTGCTAGATTTATAGTCTTTTTTTCCAACTTTGCTTTTCCCTCAAGTTTCCAAGGCAGGAAAATATAAGGGTTTCAACACTCTTGTTCATCTCATACACTAAGGTTATGTTTAGCCCTGCACTGTTCGATGGCCACTTTGAACCCATTGATTGATTCAATGTTCCATATGAGTACGAAGCTTCAGTCCATCTGGTTTTCTCTAAAAAAAGCAAGCAGTGATATCACTGAGAAAGAAAGCTCATAGGCACTGCAAAGATGGCAAATTATGCACATTGTTCATTCAAAGGTTTTGATAGAGTTATAGAGTAACAAATATCTTTGAAGAGAGTAGAATCAACTGACAGATTTTCTATATAGGAAAGGGAAAGGAATTGATTGCTTATCAACCCTGATTTACTTTTATGACAAGACAGGCAACCTAGATGAACAAGGGAAGCCAGTTGATGTAATAATTTTAGATTTCAGTAAAGCTTTGTATACTGTCTCTCACAGGATCCTTCTGGACAAAATGTCCATCCCACAGCTGGATAAACACATCATGTGGTGTGTGAGCAATTGGCTCATGGGTTGAGCACAGAGGGTAATGGTGAATGGGGTGACATCAGACTGGTGACCTGTCACTAGTGGGGTTCCACAGAGCTCCATCTTGGGCCCTGTGCTCTTCAACATCTTCATAAATTACTTGGACACAGGACTGGAAGGGATACTAAGCAAGTTTGCAGATGACACAAAACTGTGAGGAGCTGTTGACTCCCTTGAAGGCAGGGAGACCTTGGCAAATTAGAGCACTGGGCAATCACCAACGATATGAAATTCAACAAGGGAAAGTGCTGGATTCTGCACCTGGGATGGGGAAACCCTGAACGTATGTACTGGGAATGAGATGCTGGAAAGCAGTGCCATGAAAAGGAACCTGGGGGTCCTGGTCGAATCTGAGTCAGCAGTACCCTGGCAGCCAGGAGGATGTCCTGGGGGGCATCAGGCAAAGCATCGACAGCTGGTCGAGGGAGAGGATTGTCCCACTCTGCTCTGCACTGGGGCAGCCTCACCTTGAATATTGTGTGCAGTTTTGGACACCACAATATAAGAAAGATTAAGCTCTTAGAGAGTGTCCAATGGAGGGCAGATGGAAGGGCAGAGGGAAGATGGTGAAAGGCCTTGAGGGGAAAATGTATGAGGAGCAGCTGAGTTCACTTTTTCTGTTCAGCTTGGAGAAGAGGAGACTGAGGGGAAACTTTGTTGCAGTCTACAATTTCTTTGTGAGAGGAAGAGGAGGGGCAGGCACTGATCTCTTCTTTGTGGTGACCAGTGACTGGACCCAAGGGAATGGCCTGAAGCAGTGTCAGGGGAGGTTTAGGTTGGATATTAGAGAAAGGCTCTTCACCCAGAGAGTGTTTGTGCACTGGAACAGGCTCCTCAGGGAAATGGTCACAGCAGCAAGCTTGACAGAATTCAAGAAGGGTTTGGATAATACTTTAGGGTATGTGGTGTGACTCTTGGGAATGGTCCTGTGCCAAGGGCCAAGATTTGGACTTGATGATCTTTGTGGGTCACTTCCAACATGGCATATTCTGTGATTCTGTAATCAGATATTTTATTCACAGAAAATAATTTGATCTCCCAGAGTTTGTGTCTCTCTCTTCTATGCATTGTGTTTTACTTATAAGTAGAATTGATGTCAGCTGTTGAAACTTTACCTAATCATAGAATTTCAGGGCCATCTTTCCTAGATAAGACCTTGTATTTTTTAGCTGGTTCAGTTAATGTTCAGTTTTTATATGGATAAAAATGAACTAATATAGGCATTTTGTCTTGGACACTATGCGGTATTATTTCATCTTATATTTTGAAGCACTGCTTTAGGAAGTGGCAGATTGCTACCTTGTATGACTTTCTTGAAGGCGGGGTTGTTTATACCAGGGTTTTCTCCACCAACATCAAATCAGAACGAGTAAGTTGGCTTGCTGTCTTAATGGAAATGGGTATCATAGCAGAATGCCATGGATGAGTACTTTCTTACCTTGCAGTTGTATAGCTGTTCTTCAGAAGTTACAAAATTTGCTGCAGAATCTAACGTTTTCATTTAAGAAAAGCCTTTTAGGGTTGGGAATCTGTCCTTAAAAATAGCTTATAGAATGTATATGGAGTATTATTTTCACAGTTACAGGCATTAACTGTTTATTGTGCAATTAATAAGAATGCATGGTAGTACAAAAATATGAAGCTAATGTTTCTAATTCCAAAGTCTGTTTCTCCTGTCGGTGCTCTTAACTGGTCTTGGTCACATATTTCATGTGTACAGTAGTACTGCGTTTTGGGGATTGATTTTTTTCTTTTTTTGGAAGGTTGATTTTTTTCAAGCAAGGCGTGCTTATGTACAGTGATATGGTTTTGACATATTTTGACTTACAAATATGGAATTAACAATAAGATTTTCTAAATATTTAACCTAGTGTAAAATGTTATTTTGAGATTCATGTCTGCAGGTATAAAATACATATGGATAGCATCCTAATCTGCAGATAAAGATAAAAATAGCTGTTCTTGCTGTCACTGATTTCTGTGATGCTTGTAGTCATTTTGGGATCCTTGGTGCACATCATCTATCAGCAGCTGTACCCTACATGCTTGCCTCAAGAGCTGCTTTAACCCATCCCTAAATACTGCATCAGCATAAGTCATCTCTCTAAGCTATGTCAAACAGCTCCCTTTCACCTCATTAAAATCCCTACAGAATTTATTTGCTACTGCTTAACTAAGGAATTCTAAGGCAATTAATTTTCCATTATCATTCATTTTGCACTAGTTGTTGAGACACATCCCTTGCAAGGGGGACATGGGGGGTATGTTGCTATGCTTTCACTAACTGGTACTGGTCAGACAGCCTCTTTACTATAGGCGAGCATGTAGAAACTCAAATAAATATGTCTAGGACCATAGGCCTTCCTTTTCTGCTGCTCTTACCCCATCTGTATCTGACTACATCCTCTGTTTCCAGTCTGTTGCTTTACATTCTGTCCAAATTGTGCAATTTGCTAGAAATAAAGCAAATTTCCCTGAACTGAGAATTTGATGCCATTCAGCTTTGAAGGTGATCTACAGCAGAACAGAGTTCAAAGTATTGCAAGGCTTTTTTTAACACTTGTTTTCTAACATAAGCTCAAGTTTTCAATTATGCTGCTTGACAGTCAGGAAAATTACCTAAATTAGTTCGTTGAATTGCCATTGTTTTTCAGTTTTGATTTCAGCTTCTGATGCCAATTTTAGACATTGGTGTTAGTTTTCCAAACTATGAGTTTTTTTGATCCACTTATTTTGATCCACTAATGAGTGAACCAAATATGTGTACACATGAAAGACTAGAGTTTCTTCTGCATCCTGCTAAAACAGCTGGAGTACTCCAAGGCAAAGCAAAACTGATAAGGTACATGACAGCAAATTATAAGATAAACTCTATCAAGGGATCTTACTGAGGAGCACATTTTCAGAGGCATTCAGGCTAATACTGTCTTGATTATCTATAGGAAAAACAAACTCTGTCTGAAAAAACCCAAAATCTTCCACTGCTGAGCATATCTTTTTTTAACCCAATAAACCCTTATTAAAACATAAAAAGGAGTACATACAAAACATAATGTCAGGAAGAAAAAGCTATCTTAGAGCAAATTTTGCTCCCCTTCTTTTCCCCTGAGAGTAAAAAATTGAACTAGAGACTTTATAATATCTGAGGAATTTGGCTGTTGCTTTTATAAGGAAGGTCTGAGTTACTCTGGAGGTAGGTGAAAATCGTATAAAACCTCTGTGTGGATATAGCCTTGGTAATAACTGTATCCTTGCTGAAATGCAGCAATGCTGCCACTCTATCAAATGTAAATTAATTTATCAGTAAAATAAGTAGTTTAATGCAACAGGCTTCACTGGAGAAAAAATGGATGAGAAATGAATTGAGTCTGCATTTGAAGCTGTACATTAAAATCACTGACAGACATCTTTCAACTGCTATTTTTAACTTATAATGAAGGACTTGTGGAAATAAAATGTTTGTTATGGTGTATCATTTATCAAATACCTTCAGAAGCACATTTTGGAATTATGCCTGCCTTGGATTTCAGCTGGGAAATATATGCTCTGAAATAGCGCACAGGTCACCATCTATTGGCTTCCAAATAGTTTTCTTTTACCTCCTGTAGCACCATACATGATTTAGTGTTTGAAATTTTGAATCTTTTTTATAATGATGGTTTTGCAGCCTACCAAATTATTTGATGTACTCGGTGCAAAAATTCCAAAGTATTTTCACATAGATAAAGAAATTTAAATTTGGGGAAGGTCTAGGTTGTCTGAATTCAAATTGTATTATAGCTCTGGAATTGTATATTTTTAATTAATATCAAGTACAAAGACTTGTGGCATAAATTATTTGGTTTGCTTTAATTTCTTACTTTAACTCCTGAATTAAGAGTATGGGAACTACCATAGATAACCAGCTTTCAGCAGATTGTGTTTATCACACAGCAGGCAATCATGAAACAAATTTCTACAGATAATTATGAAACAAAATCACTATAGAAGTTTTTCCTAGTCTTCACTCATTCTGAATTGACCCTGTAGAATTGGCCCTATGATGTTGCTATCAACACACCTACATTGTTACTATTTTTAAGAGCCATAATTGTTGCAGCTTTGGGTATTTTCATTACTTCTATAAAATTCTGTAAACATCCATTCCCATTTTTGCAATTTCTTCATCTCTTAGCCTAGTAATGTCCAGTGAGCTCTACAACTGATTTGTGTGCTGTAAGGGGTGAAATCTGGGCTGCACTGTTTACATAGCAGTTTGTATTGGAAGAACTGTCCCTTTGTAAAAGGCAAGCACTGTCCTTTGCTGTTGCAGTCAGTCAGCACTGCTAGGCGTTCTTCAGACAAAAGTAAAGATAATGTTCATGGTGAAGATGGCCTTTCTACAAAAAGTATAAACTCTTTATACATATATAATATACTGAGAAATACGATAGTAATGTTTTAACATATATTAGTATATACGAACATATATTTATATATGTCTATAAGATCTGCAGTTGGATTGGGAGGTGGGGAGCTCTAGCATGCCAATTGATAAACTAAAAGCTTTGTATGTTCCTTGTCTGTTCTGTCTTTGTCATCTCAATGGTCACTGTTTGTTTTTTAAGAGATTGCACAAAGGTATGCCCTTTCTTAGGCATGAGAAGGATCAGATGAACAGATGTTTTCTCACTTAACTTTTAAAAATGTCTTTATAGTGAGAAGTCCACTAAATCTCTCAGCTTTCCTGGGATTAAATCTCTTGTGTTAATTTATTTCTGAACTGTTTCAATTCTCTACCTGAGCTGTTGTTCATGTATATACTTTGAGATTCAACCTGAAAATATACTCATCCTTCTGCCAACCTTCTAAGGGGTTTGGATGAGCTCTGCACTGTTTTCCAAAAGAATAATAAAGGACTCTTACCTAATATAATGACTTCTAAATGTGTATTAGATGGAACTGTGGTTCAAAGAGTGAGACAGCTTATAATTTGCATCTCTTAATTTCTCCATTTGCAGATTTTTAAAAATGTCCTTGAAAATATATTATTTGTATGAAAAGAAAATTACAGAGTAATCTATCCTTTCCTAAACCTTTCCATATCTCAATTTTGAATATTAACATGTCTCAGAGTTTATATAAACGTGCTTTCTAGGTTTTCTGTTACTTTAGAACTTTCACTTGACAAGATGCTGGAGCAAAGAGTTGTATATTTGACAAGTTTTTCGTAATAGAGCTTTGCACCTTGATATTCTCTGATCATTCTTCAGGATATAGTTTTGTATATCCTTCTTGAAAAACTACCAGGATAAAGGAACTGATGCATAACTCCATTTTTACACTTTTCCACCCCCATCTTTCTGCAGAAATTAAAGAAAACTTCACCCATAGGTGACAGCAAACTCTTGGAAATTGAAAATGTAGTCAACTCAATGTATGCAATTAAGTATACAGAAGTGACAGCAAGAATTCTTATGTGGAGTTATGCAAAAAATCCGTAGTCCAGCAAATCTCAGGAGACCTATAGTATCTTTCTGAGAACTGCAAAAGAGCTATCTAATGTAGGTGATGATTAAATGAGAAAACCTTCAGTCTGAGTTCAGCTGAGGATTTCCCAGTAGTTTAAGCTTGAACTTACTTTTCTCTGGTAAGAAGCTGATCCCCTTCCCTAACAGACACCTCTGCTTGGCATCTTGTACTGGAAAGAGCTGTAAGGTCTAATTGTTGCACTTAATCGTCAGTCACAAGAACTATCAGACGTTATCAAATGCTCCGACCTTCACAGAATCGAAAGGGCCATACACGTATGTCCATATCAACCCCCTGAAACTGGAAATCAAAAATGAACGCATGACTTTTCACGCACATTTTCTGCAGGAGCTGGCAGGGGCTGCAGGCTGTGCTAAGTACTTGTAGGTCATTAGGACACAAAAACCTTGGTCTAATCTGCTGCTTTATCATATATGTAGGTTATTCTTCAGTGAATTTTGAGGAAAAACAGTGAATGAGACATTATTTTTTGACTCCCAAGTTAGTGATTTATATATTTATTTTTCTAAGTAAATTATGTAGCTATTTACCATTTCTGTTAAAAATTTACATTCAAGGCGAACAAAAACAAAGCCAAATCTTTGCATTTTTACTTTTCCTTTACAAACAGGCAAGAGGGTTTGAGATGCCCTCATCCTACTGTTTCTTATCAGCAAAATATTTCATACGATATTAACAGCAAATGAAATATTTCTAGGCTGTTTTATTTGTTTCAAAGCAATAATTCTAACTTGTGTCAGAATAATATTTAAATACTTTAATAGTAAAACCTGTTAATTAGATTTGGTCTTCTGTAGTGTGATTTTTAGTAATCACATTCTTACTTTACTGAGTTGTTTTACACAATCTGTGATCTTGCAGACATGGAGGATTAAATAACTACAAATGAGCCCTTTTAGAGCACGCTTGCTGAACAAGCACCTATAAAGAATCAGGTGGATCACCTCCTGGGCATGCATCTTCTACCCATGGGCTGTGAAGGGAAGCCAACAGGACTGTGCTTTTTGATCCTTAAGTTAGAGAAGATGAATTGCTTTCCTTCTTGGGTCAATGCTGTCAAATATAAGAAACTGGAGATTAGAGCTGGAACTTCCTAGCAGGGTTTGCACAGGCACGATTTTGTTTTTTTTTGTTTTGTTTTTTTTTTTTTTTTTTTGTGATTTGAGTTTTTGTTTGTTTGTTGTTCTTTGTTTTGTTTTGTTCTTAATAACATCCCATAGTAAGGCAAGGTAATTAACCATTCTCTGGTCAGAAAAAAACCCCAAACAAAGCAAGAAAAGAATCGACTACAGCAATTTTTATCCTTTTCCCTTCTCCTTTTTTTAATAGTAAAGAGCTATTTAGAGGTCTCTGGTCAATTCTTGCCCTTTGTTGCAGATTGTTCACAGGACCCTTGCAGCGATGCTGGGCTCCTTGGCAGCTTTAGCCGCCTTAGCTATTGTTGGGGAGGTAAGTTATCAAACTGTTAAGGGCTCACTTTTTTTCTGGGTATGGTGTCAGGTATCATAAATTTCCATGTTTGCCCTGTTGTGACTGCCAACATGACACACTAGTGTTTTTAAAGAAGAGAGGTGGTAGGACAGACGCTGGGATGGGAACATAAGTCAGACTTAGTGAACAGATGAAGAGGGTACAAAAAAGCCAGTTGATGCTTTTTTTGTTCTGGTTTGCAGGAAATGGAATCCAACCATTTTCAGCTTAATTCAGAGTTAGTTTAACACTGTTATTTTCAGTAATGTTAAGCTACCAAGCAAACCAAAATGGAAATACATTGCTTTATACTACCCTAAATAAGTACACCTCATGCTTGCATGTTCTAATGCTTTTGTTTCCCCCTCTGCTTACTCTTAATTGATGTATAGTGAATTGATTTTCTGCTTTTCTCATAGCCACATCATTGCTCTGTTCCCTTAAATTCCCTCAAGTTTGTTCACAGGTGAAGTGGTATGCTTTTGTTCCCTTACCAAAAAGGAAACTGGAGTGTACCATATAATTTGGTTATTTTTTATTTCTGTAATACTATGCAAGGAACAGCTAGACCAACCAGTTGCCTAATGTAGGCTTTTGATAATGACCAACTTAGGATGCCAACAGTACTTTGCCTTAATAGTAATAATAATGACAGTAGTAATGGCAATAATACAGAGCCCCTTTTTGTACCTTGTAGGAACACTTATTAATTTCCGTCACGGCTTATTTAAATGGTTCATCAATTAAGTGGAGTTTGTATTTCATTGCTAATCGCAAGTTAGGTGTTTTGGGGCATTAACTGGTGTTTATATTTTTTGATTGCAGAGGCCAAGTATGGTCAAAGTGGTGGAGTGGATTGACTATGAGACACTGGCATTGCTGTTTGGAATGGTAACAAAAATGTATCTCTTGCTCTAAATGTGCTGAAATGATCAAATTCAACATAAAGATGTTTCCTTTTAAAACATTTTGTTAATTGTACTTTAATGAGATAACTTACGATGAAGATTTGGGCCCTAAGGAATTTACCAAAAAAGGAGGAGGATCAGATCTCAGATCTCTTTTGAAATGTTGTTGCTTTTCTATTTTTTCTTTCAAATCTGTGAAATGGTGTTGATAACATGCTAAAAACATTCTTGGGGTCTATAAATGGAAAGACCTGTTTAAGGGCCAAGTATTATCACTCTCATTCATCTTTTTAATTTTGTTTACTCTAAAACTTCCTCAAACACACTCTGCTGAAAAGTGGTTTTCTTTGTCTTAGTCAGTGCTATGTTTGGAGCCACAAAAAAGCAAGCCAAAAGTGGAGAGGAAATATCTGATTAGATTATAATCATACATTATTGTAATCCATTTGCCAAGAGCTATTTGTGGTAAAAAGAGTTGTCCAAGTGGTATTAAACTCTAGCACAAAATATACAATACACAGAGACAAAATTACAATTATCTGTTGCCATTATGAGCTTTTCTTATTTCCTGACACTGCACGCTGCTCCCCACCTTCCCCACAGAAAAAGAAAGCAAAAAACAAAATTAAATTTCTGTTGGGAGCAAACATAGAAGGACAGGAAACCTCCCAGACAGGTGGGAAAATGCAAGTAATTCTTGAAGCCACTATCTTCTGTACTTTGTAGAGAATTACTGCAGAAAGCAAACATGCTTATTCTTTTTCCTTGATTAATGACATAAGGGAAATACATTGAGTACTTAATGTATGATGCCCACTCACTCAATACAAATAAAATTCAACCAGACTTGTATGACATTTGCAGACTGCTTATGTTGAGAAGTAAATTTCACCATATGATGCAATAACTAGACATATCCAGCAGCTGTAGTGGATATTCTAATATGAAGTTGGTCAGAAGCTGTGTCAGATAAGAAGTACATTTGTCAGGATCACAAACTGCTTCAGTATTTTTTTTGAGTTGCTGTTCACTTGCTATTTTATTTTTCTTCGTCTTTTGGTAGATGGTTTTGGTGGCCATATTTTCAGAGACTGGATTCTTTGACTACTGTGCAGTAAAGGTAGGCTTGTTTTGGCACTTGTAATTTTTTCTAGATTAATCAAGTTAGTATTCTATTCTGTTGCACTAAGTGCTGTCTTTGAAGAAACACTAGAAATGACAGCGGTCAACTTTTAATATTCGAAAAACATTCTGTGGATGAAAGGAAGCTCTTCATGTAATTTTGTTTCTACGAGATAAAGTTAAAGGCCCCCAGTAGGGTACACAAGCAGATGTACAGTATAAAGCTGAGTTATTTCACTGACTTCTCCAGGATTGCAGTTCTTCTGTAACTGAAATCTCTATTTATGCCTAGCAGTGGAAGGGAGGAAATATGGGAACTATCATTAACTTTATGATCACATATGAAATAAGTCCATAGACCTTTTCACAGTAGCAGAACAAAAGAATACATGAAAAGGATAATTCATTGAATCATAACCTTAGTTTCATAGAACAGTTTGGGTTGGAAGGATCCTTAATCATCCAGTTCCTACAGCCCTGACATGGGCAGGGACACCTTCCTCTAGGCCAGGTTGCTCAAAGCCCCATCCAACTCGACCTGGAACACTTCCAGGGATGGGGCATCCAGGAGCAACCTGTTCCAGTGCCTCACCACCCTCACAGTAAAGAACTTCTTCTTGATATCTAATCTAAACCTACCATCTGTCAGTTTAAAGCATTTTCCCTTGTCCTATCACAAGGAAAATGGACACTACCTGCCTTTGTCAAAAGACTCTCCCCAGCTCACTTGTAGGCCCCCTTTACATACTGGAAGGTGCTGTAAGGTCACCTCAGGGCCTTCTCTTCTCTGGACTAGACAACCCAGATCTCTTTCAGCCTGTTCTCATGGGAGATGCGCCCCAGCCTTCTGATGATCTTTGTGTCTGTCCTCTGGACTCGCTCCAGGAGGTCCATGACACTATGCTGGGGGCCCCAGAGCTGGATGCAGTACTCCAGGTGGGGGTCTCACAAGAGTGGAGTAGAGGAGAAGACTCACTGCCTCCTTTCTTTATGTGCAGCCCAGGACATGGTTGGCCTTCTGGGCTGCAAGTGCACATTGCTGGGTCCTTTTGCGCTTCTCATCCATCAATACCCCCAAGTCCTTCTCCTCAAGACTGCTCTCAGCCTCTCTGCCCAGCCTGCTTGGGATTGTCCTTTTCCCCAGGCAGGACCTTGCACTTGGCCTTGTCCCTCCAGGGCTTTTTCCCATGGTAGTCCGCCAAGCAGATCTCTGAGGAGGCTAAAGTCTGCTCTTCTGAAGTCCAGGTTAGTGAGCTTGTTATGCACCCTCCTGGCTGCCCTAAGGGTCTTGAACTCCACCAGTTCATGGTCACTTCAGCCAAAGCTGCCCTGGAAGTTCACATTCCCCAGAAGTCCCTCCTTGTTGGTGAGAATGAGGTCCCGAATAACATATCTTATTGTGTTGTCTATCACTTAAAGGAGGAAGTTATCAGCAACACAGTTCAGGAAATCTCTGGATTGCTTATGTCCTGCTGTATTGACCCTCCAACAAATACTGGGGGCAGTAAAGTCCCCCATGCAGAGTGGGCTTGTGATCCTGAGGCTGCTCCTATCTGTGTATAGAGGGCCTCATCTTCTTGGTCTTCTTCATTGAGTGCCTGTAGCAGACCCCCACCGTAACTTCATCTGTCCCTGCTTCACCTTTAATCCTGACTCTTAAACACTTGGTCCATTCCTCATCCATCCCCAGGGAGAGTTCCGTGCACTCCAGCTGGTCATTGACATAGAAGGCAACACCCCGGTCTCACCTGCCCTGCCTGTCCTTCCTGAAGAGCCATTCCAACATTCCTTCTATTCCAACACTGCAGTCACAGGAGCCACGTCTCTGTGATGCCAGTAAGATCATAGTCCTGCAGGCATGCACATTTATAACTTATTTATTCCCCATGCTGCATGCTGCTTACATAGGGACATTTAAATTTTGCCCCTTATGAAGCTGTTTTAGTAGCTGGAGTGGCTGGAATTCTTTTGTGGCAATCTTCAGGTGCTCTCCTGTTGATCTGTGATCTCTTGCCAGCACTGGCATCAACCTGGAAGAAGTGAAACTGAAAGGATTGAGGCCCTTTCTCTGGAAACTTCAGTTAAAGTCCTCTTCACCAGCTTGGCAAACCTATGACCAAAAAATGCTGCTCCTCTTCTCTCCCATCAGACCCCAGCAGACTGTTTCTCAAAGCAAGTCCTGTGGTCTAAGCAGCTGAATCCCTGGCTATGGCACCAGTCCTGTTACCATTTGTTGATTAATGAAATTTGACTGGCCCTTTCAAACTCCTTCTCTTTGACTGAGAGAATTGATGGAAAAACAACCTGAGCTCTAGAGTCACCAAGGCTCTGTAGTCCTTCTTGATACTTCAGACTGGCTGTAGCACTGGCTCTCAGTTTGCTCTCAGAACACCCACCATTCTGCCTTGAGGGTCAGGAAGGATGAGGGCCCCTGGCCTGTGCAGATGTTTGCAAAGCAGTTCCTGATTGCTGGGTTACTGGGACTTCAAGTTTCTCCACTCAACTAGTTCTGAAAGTTTGCTTGTAGGCCAAGTATTGCCCGTGATGAAGGACACTTTCACTTGCTGAAAAGCTTAATTTTCTTTAGAAGGGTGGAAAGAAAGCAGAAGTGACAAGGAGGACTGCTTTGAACACAGAACCCTTAAATGAAGCACATGTGGACACAACCCCTGCCTATACAGATGTCCTGTTTATGTAGCAGGGCAGTGTTGCTCTGAGGGTGGGGAATGTGTGTCAGCTTGTGCAGGGAATGGTAGGGCTGAATCATGGAAGTCCACCTTGACATGCAGGAGGAAGACAGGGGCCCAGCCCTGCTCAGAACCTGCCGTAGACCCCTTTCATGGCTGGCAGCAGAGCATGATGTTTCTTCAGACTTGTGTCTTCATTTGCATGATGGGAATATTTGCTCACTTCCATGAAATGCTTTCTTGCTAAATTGATTAATATTAGAGAGGGTGTTGTTGGAGGTACATGGAATGGTAAATGCCCTGAGCTTACTGTTGCTCAACTTTGATCAAGTTGCTTTATCTATCATTTTTTGGAAATTAAGCTGGAGTGATATAGTCCCTTAATTTTTTTTCTATTTGTTTTTATTAGGCTTATCGGTTCTCTAGAGGCAAGGTGTGGGCCATGATTACGCTTCTCTGCCTCATTGCTGCCATTCTTTCTGCATTTTTGGACAACGTTACCACTATGCTGCTCTTTACCCCAGTAACCATAAGGTATTTTATTGTTACGGTTTTCGATTTGGTCTTTTATAGCCAGCAATCAGTAGTACACATGTGTGCAAAATGCTTGTTTGGGCTTTTTTTGATCATCTAAATGGAAATCAAAACTTCAAATGTGCTTGTTGTAGTGGAATAAAAAGCTAGCACTTTCAAAGGAATGGGTTGCCTTTTCCCTTTGCATTAATATTGAACACATATCTGAATCCTGCTATACTGCCTTGGCAGCTAACTGTTCTGGTTTGTCTTTATATCTTAACTGCAATAAGCATGTTGCACCGAATGCTCAACAGCGGATGAAAGTTTCTTCCTGTAAAACAGGGAGAATTTTTTAATTAAAGCTGCCTTATCCTTTGCTGACTAATATCTAGATACAATTTTAGATAATAATTTATGTTTAATTTATGTTTTATGTTATCTCTTCTAATACTAGTGGCAAATAAATTAAAAAATAATGTCTGGATTTCAACTAATAGCTTTGTTTTGGAATATGATACTCTGAATTTTCTTTCTGTTGGTGATCATGTGATTGGAACAGCCACTGGTTAATTCCACATTTTGAGATTAGATATTTGGAACTTTGAACAGAGAGCAGTGAATTTAATTACTTCAGATTTCTGTAAATTACTAGCACATGATTTGCAACTACATTTAATCAATGTGGGATTATAAATGACTGTTTAACCTGAACTTAACCTGTGTCTGGTCTGGCAAATCTGTTTAATCCAGTTCAGTTTTGGAGTGATCTAGTGTATTTTTAAAATGATCCTGAAGATGTAATGCTTCCAGTCGTTATCATGTTAAAGTACACAAAATTCTGCTGAGATACACCCCCACTTTAAAATGCAGTGTAAAACTGTAAAAAACAATTTTGCAAGCTGAGTTTTTTCTAGACTGGGAAACAGCTGGTGATTGAAAGCTCCATTTGTCTTCTGCCTGATTATCTTTTCAAGAAATGGCTTCGCCATACCCCAATCAATTATTGCACCTCTAGCAGTAAGTAGCACTGGAACTATTGAACACCAAGTTTTCTTTAGCTGTGTTGCAGAATATTTTGAATAATCTATTTCACAGAATATTCTGAGTTGGAAGGGACCCACAAAGAGTCCAACTCTTAAGTGAATGGCCCATACAGGGGATTGAATCTGCAACCTTGGGGTTAATAGTACCATGCTCTATCACTGGGAATGGATTGAAACGCAGACATGAACGTAGTATGAAATCTTTTCACAGGCAGAGCTATTGTACCATTTATTGTATTTTCAAAGAATCATAGAATAGCCCAGGTTGACAGGACCTTGGAAGATCATCTGGTCCAAACTTTCATGTGAAAGGAAGCCTAGGTGAGATTATCTGTCACTCTTCAGTCACATCTTGAAAACCTTCAGCGATGGGGACTCCATAATGTCCCTGGAGAGGTTGTTCCAGTGGCTAATTGTTCTCATCATGAATTTTTTTTTCGTATGTTAAGATAAAATTTCTCCTTTATACTTGTTGTGCCTTGTCTTCTCCATGTGGATCCTTGTGAAGTGAGAGCCTTTGCCTTTGCAGCCTCACTTTAAGTAATGGACTTTTATACCAAATATATACTAAGTACTTTAGTTTTATACTAAATGAGCTTGTAACATGGAAGAAGGGTAAATTCAGTATGTGGGAAACATTTGTATCTGAATCACTATCTAAGCTAAAATAAAATTTTGTCTCACCTACTAAAACCAAATAATTGCCTTGTTCAAAAAGCTTCATGCTGGGGGTCATTTTTTAAAAAAATCCTACTGCCATTGTATACAGCTTCACTGTGTTGCCATGTGCAGTCATTGCCATGGAGATAAAGCTTGCAGAAAATAGTACTTAACTCTATGAATACAAGGCTTTCTATTTCCTTTAATAAGGTGTAAAACATTATACCTGTTCTGATAAAAAAAGTAATGCCTACCCCTTTTTAGCTGTAGTTTATTTTCAAGGTACCTTGTTCATGGGAACTAGAAAAGGCTACTGAATTTATACACAAGGAATTATATTACCAGGGCAAGTAAACTAAAAAAGTGTGACCCTGCCATATAGCTAATGCGTTCTGATGCTTTTATACTTTGGGCTTAGCCTTCCCTGACTTACATCAGAGTTCTCTTATCAAGATATCACTGGGTCCATCAAAAAGAAAGAATCACTAAAAAAAAGTTAAGGTTATATTTTGAAATATTCAGAAATCAAGGAGCACTGAGTGAAGTTAAAATTACAAGTACAGCTGTGGTCTTGTACCAGATATATTTGGCCAGTTGTAGTACAAAGTATCCTTTAACTGAGTGATGGAGAAAAGTGTATTTTTCCACAGTTATTATTTTCTGGAGTTTTTATGTGCTGATATATATGTTATCTGACTGTTTTTTTTCTGAGTTTTAAATTGACACTCTTCATGATAACATAAGTGGATCAAGTTAAGCTTTTGTGCAATACACTCTCTTCTCTTTGAAATATAGGTTTTAATAATACAGACATAGACTGAACAGCGAATCTCAATCTTTCCTTCAGGGAAATGTGTGAGAGCACTGCAGGAAGAGCAATACTGAGAAAACATGCTTGCTGCCCACTCTTCCTCTATCCCTTATTGGGTAGAGGGGGTAATAGTTTAAATGTGGCTTTCATCTTTATGTTCTGGAGCAATGCTTTGATAAGTTGTGAGGAGGAAAACAGTTGTTCCTTTATTCCAAAGCACTTGGGTGTGACTTTATTACCAGAGCCCAAGTTTAAAGTCAAATGTCTACTTCAGAAATGAGTGAGTTATATGGGTTTGTGCGTCAATGTAATTTGTGGGAGTTGAAGTAATCTGTGTGAAGATTACGGTGCGTAAGTGGGCTCTGAGCTGAAATGGCTCCGGAGGTTACTGAGTCAACCCCAATATTTACCAGAGCACTTCAAGGTGCTTCTTATTAAAGAAACATTCTACTTTTTCGTATCAAAGCAGCATCTTACAAAAGAAGCATTGAATTTGTTGGACTGCTGAAAAGATTTTGAGATTTTTTTAAATAATGAAGCATGTGTATTTTCGACTCCTGTTGCACTACAAACAGTACTTATGATCAAGCTTTATAGAGGGAGAAAAATAGGAACAGAATAAACCAGATAAACCTAGGCTGAGAGCTGAAGTATCTAGTAGATGATTCATGGCCAATTGGCAGCCTTGCCAATCCTCTACCAATGTTCCTCACAAGAAAGTTAATCACAGTTGCTGAATGCAGAGCTTATGTTTCCCCAGAATGTTTTCCATGGGACAGTGTAGCTTGGGGACCATGGTTTCAAAAACTGTATGATGCTGAAAATTTGAAATGCAATTTTCTGTGTAGTACAACCCTTGTAATAGTTGATTACTTTTAAGGAACAGCTTTTTAAAATGCATGAATTTTATAACCATTAGTTATTGCATTATAAAATATAATTTTTCATTTATATTGTTATAATTACTGCAGCACATATAATGTAGCACAACAAAAACATTAACAATATACACACACAAAAATATTGAGTTTAAAATCCTACCATTTTCCCATGAAATGACTGAATATTCTAATTGTTTATACATTTTAAGATTCAAGGTACTTTCTTCATAAAGTAGGAAGTTAATTTCATTGTCTTTATACCACAGGCTCTGTGAAGTACTTAATCTTGATCCTAGACACGTCCTGATTGCAGAAGTAATCTTCACAAATATTGGAGGGGCTGCCACCGCTGTTGGGGATCCTCCTAATGTGATTATTGTTTCAAAGCAGGAGCTGAGAAACAGGGTACGTACTTCAGTCTGTTTGGCTGCTAAAATTAAGTAGTGATGTTGACTTATGCAGTGCTGATCCTTCTCTTCCCCCAGACAGCCATATAAACAGAACATAATCCACTTTTTCTGCCATACTATTTCTTTCTTAGTAGGAAGATCAGACAGAAGAGAGTGATCTTTTGGGGCCAAAATAGTGATGAAGGATAGACTTTTTGATATGGACCGAGAATACCAGTTTCCTTTTTTTTTGTTGTTTTTGGTGAGGATTTCCTTATAGTGGCAAAGTCAAGAAAGAAGCAAAACAACAAAAAGCTGCAGTGGAAGTAACAAGTTGGAAAAAAAAAAGAAAGAAAAAGAAAATGAAAATCCATCCATTTTTTCAGAATAGGCTTTCTCTCAAAAGTTAAATACAAAGAGACAGTTCAATTCCTTTACTGCCATTCAAACCAGAAATTGTCCATATGCTAAAACCTGTAATGTGAGAGGCTGTGTTGTCCATGCCACACATGAGGCACTTTATCCTTCAACCACAGTCCAAGGGGACAGGAGAGAAGGGAGGAAGGTGGAGGCTCCTCCCATGCAGCACCAGCTGCAGCTGGCTCCCACCTCTGGCCAACATTTTGGTATCTCCAGGCTACAGTGACAGACTTTAACTTCCAACACTTGGCTCTTCTATTGTTTGCTGGGCATCTAGTGCCAAAGGGAAGGCTGTGGTGGCTGGTGCTGGGTGGGACTGCAGAAGACAGGACACCTGCCAGCAGGAGCATAGCAGTCCCATCATCTCCTCCCACCCACATGGCCCTCTCTGCCCTGGGGATAGGCAGAGCAGGTGTTCACGTTTGCAGCCTTCAGCATCTGCATGGAGCTGGTGTTTGCATGAGCTTACTGTGCTCTCAGCTATCCCTGCTATCCCTGAACACAGGGGCATCAAGTCCCCCTTCTGCTTCTGGTGCTGTAGTATAAAATCCTAGGTTGTTGGGTTTTATAGATTTATTTATTTATATTTTTATTTGGAGTCACTTATGTTTCTATTACTCTATGAAAGAAAGATCTCTTCTAATTAATTGAATACATTCAAATTAATTAAGTACTGTCCATGTTTGAAAATGTCTTTGAAAGTTCATAGTATTTAACAAACTGAATGTTTGCCAATGAAATATTTGAAATGTGCTGCAATTTGCTTGTTTGGATGATGACTTTGAAGATTAATATTTCCAGCTGAGGTTTTGATAGCTACATTTTGCATTCTAAATATGAAATCTATGCAACTGTTTAAAACTTCTGATCTAAAAGAGAATAATTTGCACCTGCCATGCAGGTCATTTTCCTAAATACTCAGAAACTCATCATCTCTGTAGAACTTTTAGAAATGGCTATAAACATGGGAAATAATTAAGCAATCATACTGAAAAGAAACAATTGTACATTTCCCTTAAACGAGATACTGATATTTTTAGGAGGACTGGGATATATAAATACACTGGCAAATATGACATTATAGCAAATTCTGTACCTGAAACAAGCACAAAAAACTTTCCAGAGGTTTTCACTCTGGCTTATTTTCAGATCTTGTTGCATCACAGAAATAATGTTCTAATAAAATAGACCAGGTTCAACACAGAACCACAGCACTCATGCTGCTTCTTGTCTGTATCTCAATTTTTATAATTTTGTATATAGATAAAAGAGGCTTAGAGACCTATTGGCTCTGAAGCAGAGTGGCATGGTCTGGCTTATGTCCTCACTGCTTAGAGCTCCCCCCTTCTAAAGGAGATTTGCCTGGAAGAGTGCTGGGAGGAGTAACTGGATCAAACCAAGAGTGAGGGCAGGGAGGGAGCTGGACCATCTGGCCTCTTACAGTCTGAACTGTTGAACTAATACCTTGATTTTGTCCACCTGCTCCAACATGCTTTCTTTTAATCAGAAGGAGAAAAACAGACACTCTTGTCCTGTTTCTAAAACTACTTCTAGCAGAAGCTGCTGTGAAGAAGGGTTACATGAGCAACAACAAATCTCTGTCTAAAGTGTATGGGAAGTCTGTTACATTAGTACCAAGTAAAATTTTTTTTTTAAGAATTTTTTTTTAAGTTTTTTTTTTTTTTTTATTGCAGTGGTAAAAGTTCTTGAATGCAGCAACAACATTTTGGAAACAGTCCTTCATGCAGTAATTTTTTTAGAGTGTCTATTATGATGTTTTCTGTGGAAAACACCTGTTTTTCACCTCTTTTTACCATTATGGTCATGTTTTTGGACATTCTAGAAATTTCAGCAATTTTTTCCACTTGATATTGTCACTGAAATTCTCTTTTCCATCCTCTTGCACTTCCTTTTCAGTGTTATTTTTGCACAGTAAGTACATGAGTGCTTGGACAGCTGCCCCTGCAAGAAGCTGAATAGTGAATTGCACTATGTAGATGATGGGGTTTTCTACTTCATTAGTTGCCATCAAGAGGAGAATTTTACCAGTCTTCCTGAATTTTTACTGCTGTACTGCAGCCTCTAAAAGCAGCCAAGTAAAATATTATGCAAGTTTTCACTTTCTCAGGAAACCTTCGCTTTAAAATCAATATGAAATGAAATGCAGCCTTGTTACTTCGGGTGCTGTTTTTGGGTTATAGTGTTAGAAATGCTTTACTCTTTGCTTACTGCAGTGCTGGAGAGATTTTCCTCCCCAGGTTCAGGGGAAAACTCACATCATATTAAAAATATTTTATTTAAACTATGTTTGAATAAATAAGGTTTTGTTAGCATTTTGCTCATTAAAATGCACGGATAAGTCTATTTGTCTTGAGGTGCAAATGAACGTCAAAGAATTTTTCCTTTGTAGCTATAGTTAATTTATAATCCTGACATATTCCCTACTGTCTTGGCTGGAATCAATGGAACATTTGCATAATAGGAGAGGAACATTTGTTTTATTCTTGCTTGTTCTTAGTTGGAGTTGGAAGAAGTGTCACAAAATAACGTTTGTGTTGTGATTTTAGGGAAGGAAAATAAGACTTTTCATTAAAAGCAAATGGAAAACTTATTCAATGAATATAAAACTTTTTCTTAGTGTTTTATTATCTTCAGAGCACTACTACTGAATGGCCATTGTTAACAAAATTATATTTGTATCTTGAAGAGATATGTGCTTCAGAGATTGGGGACTCCATTTCTATGTGCACAATAGAGCAGGAACCAGTTGGATATGGTCATTGCTTTCAGGAAGGTTGAACATCAAATCCTCTGTGTTTTGGAACTTCACAAGTATCTACAATCGCACCTTTGAAATCAGAAGTTCCTTGTGCTTTAGGCATAGGCTGTGATTACATGTTCTTTAAAGAATGGATGGAGAATAGGTCTCCAGAGCAAAATGGTGGGATGAACAGAGTAATAATGAATATGTTCATGGGTGTATCTAGCCTTACTTAATCTGCCTAAAAGAAATAATGATAAGGGCAAAAGCAGTTTTACCATGTGCTACCACCAGATGACATCCTTTCATTTATTGTTTTTGTTTGCATGGGATAAACTTGTGCTGTTAATCTGATGTTTGCTGAGTATTTGGGGGTTTCAGCATCCCACTCAGAGTCATTCCTGCC
Source organism: Dendrocincla tyrannina (assembly GCA_035047865.1). Classification (NCBI taxonomy): domain Eukaryota; kingdom Metazoa; phylum Chordata; class Aves; order Passeriformes; family Dendrocolaptidae; genus Dendrocincla; species Dendrocincla tyrannina. The sequence goes on from JAWWMP010000001.1 coordinate 85,404,201, forward strand.
ATTTAAGAGTAATTCCCTGGAAAACTGACAGACATTGGTTCTCCTGTTCTGCATTTTAGAGACTTTCAGCCTTCATGTTAAAATTCAGAGTGATGTGATATTCGTTGATAATATTTAATGAAAAATTGTGGTGCCAAAGATTTATGAATGTCAGTAAGTACTTCTGAAAAATAGAAGAGAACATTCTGGTGAAATGGATTCCTGTAGTTTACTTGGCTGTTTCTGTTGAGTTTTCTGAATATAAGCTTGTTAAAACTTTTAATCAATTTGTAGCACTTATCCTTTCTGACAATGTGTCATTGATCCTTTTTCTCAAGAGAAAAATTAAGTCCTAGGTAAAGTACATGAAATAAAATGTATGGGTTTGCATTTGATTTCAGGTTTTGTCCCATTTCTGCATGTAGCAATCATTAAAGAGTATAATGAAAAACAAAAAAGGAGCTTCATCAATGTCTCAGATAGATATTATCTTCATGTAATTAGGTTAGACCATCCATGATTTCTGGCTCAGTGACATCATGAGCAGCTCCCCTGAGACAATGTAGGTCTCAGTCACTCAGCTAGAAGGGACGTTTAAACCAGTGTAGAAATTACTCTTGCTCATCCTCTTTTTATTAGTTTTAAAATAATAAGTAAAGGGATTCTGGCTAGAAGCACAGAATTTGCTGCTCCCTCAATTGCTGCACCTAGCTTTGACTTTTGCTATCTCTACTCTCTAAAATGGCAGATTTCTTCTGGAAAGGTCTGAATTACTATAATTTAACTTCACATCTCTAAAAGCAATAAAAAATAATAATCAAAATGTTATAAAGCTAGCATTTTAGGAAAACAGTATGATACTTCTAGTATAAAATTGATATATTTGACTTTGCATTTTAATCTTTAAACCAAGGAAAGATGCCCACTCTCAGCTCTGAATCTGTAGGCAGTGGAACCTTTAGGCTGTTGTCTTGCTACGACAAAATCTTCAGATTTTCTGTCGTCAGGGGAACAGGAGAAATTTGACACAATCAGCATAGCCTCAGGAAAGGGACAGTTGAAGCATGTTTTGTATTTATCTGATAGATTGAAATCCCCTGGAATAAAAATATTTCTTGCCTATTGTGTATGTCAATTCTATTCCAGTCTATTGTGCAGGAAAAGAAAATCTATGTGAAAATGACATTTTGTTGTATGCAGCAGACATGTGGAGCACTTTAATGTGTTTTTACAATGCAGAATCCTGGCCCTGGCAGCACAGAGGGTTTGGGAAGAATAAAATGTGCTCTCCACAGACACAAAGGATATGAACGTATGCTTTGTGGAAATGTTGCATGTACTTCCTGGAGTGTGGGAAAGGGAGCAGGAGCAACTGATGAAGCAACTGTGCCACCATCTATGTATCCTCTGCTGCGCTGTTTGTATTTATAGCACAGTAAAACCCTTTAGTCTCTTAAAGTTCTCCAAGAGGCTGCCAGTTGGCTCCTAGCTACCTGACGATGTCTGGTGTGAAATTGGTCTTCTTTTTCCCTGAGAGCATATTGTCTCTGCTGTAGGGAGGCTGGTGCTAAGCACCCAACCCAAAGCATCAGGATGGGCACTTGGCTGTATTTCACTGTGAGCCTTTCTGACACCAGCCATAAAATGTAGTGCAGTTAATAGTCCTCAACCTCATCATGGCTACACGGTGTCAATTGTCCAAGGCTACTGATGATCAGGATTCCTTTTCACTCACTGTCTCTTGTGGATCAGTGCAAAGAGGTAATGGAGACAAAAGCAAGGGATTGGAAAATAATTGACTCCAGTCTTGGATTATCACAGGCAATGCAGTCATGCAAGCTCTTTCCTGAAATAGGCATGGTCTGTGTTAGAAATCTATTTGTTTCAGCTGAATTGGAAAGAGCAGAGTAGCCTGTTTTCTATTTCCCCAGGGATCTCAGATATACGAAAGATATCAGTGGGGTGATATGAAGTTTAACAAAATTCCAAATTTCAGCCCAGCTACTCTCTTTGAAAAGTTTAGGTAAGCTCTTGGATAGGATGCCAAAAAATCTAGTAGAAAATTTTTTTCTGCTCTTATGATTGTGTCTGCATATCACTTTTAAGGCTTATCTACGTCATCTCTTATGTTATAAAGCTGTGTTAATTCCTGGGTTTTTTTAAAGAGTATTGTGATCTCCATCTCATTTCAGTTTCTTTCAACTATCAGTCAGATCTGAGACCTCCTTCTTAACCTCAGCATTTTAGTTTCCTTTCTAGGTTGATGTGATTTTCTTCATCAAGAAATTAGTTTTGTGGATTTCAAGTAACACATTTCTTGTGCTGTATTTTTTCAGAAGCTTCAGCATTGTGGCATTGCAGTAGCAAAGCAGTTTCTTTTTTTCTCTCTGAAATTGGTGTGATAATAAAAATGTAAAGGCAAGTGGCTTTGTATATCTGCATTTGTTTGATGAGCTACTTCCTTAAATTCAAGATACTTTAACATGGGGTGGAGATACCACATATTTAAACTCAAGAATTACCAAGAATTCTTTGGGTTCCTCTATCGTTTTTATTTCCTACTTTAACATTTACCTTTATGCTTGTGTATCTTCACAGATAATTTCTACTATCATACGTGGCCCCTTGGCACCTTCAGAATGTGGGCATATTGCTGTCAGCTTAAGAAAAGCTTCATCTCCACTGCTTTTTTTGTAAGACTAGTTTGAGGGCAAAAGTAATTTTCCTTGTTTTGGTAATTCTGTATAGAGCATATTCTGTCCACTCCTAATTACTTTATTGCTCTTTGACCAGCTGTTTCCCAGTCATTTTCTCTTTCAGAGGATAATTTTTTTCCTAGTTAGATTTAGGCATTGTTATTTTGGCTGGTGTAGCTTCAGTGTTTTTATAGCTTAATTCCTTTCAGTTTCCAAACTGTCTTTATGCCATTTCAGAGACATACAAAACTGAACGCTGCTCTGGCATACTTCTTGAACTGTTTATCGGCACACTGTCAATAGCTGAGAAATTTCTGAACCAAGACCAATTCACCTTGCTTTTAAGGTTCTTATTTTGCTTGCCAAAATTTTCTGATCTTTCTCTTTGGCTATAATCATAGAGGCAACCCTTATAAAAAGTACTTTTACTGCAAATTTTAAATGACTGTAATTAAGGAAATAAACACGGGGGATGTGTTTGGATATTTTGGGCTCCAGTCTTACTAACACTGAGACTTCGCAGGATTTTTTTTAATTTATTGTTATTTGTAAATTTCCTAGAGTTATGAATGTTGATTTCATCCCTCACAGAAATGTCTCCTGTAGCTCTGAATCTTGACTTGATGCCCAGAGGCCAATCTTTCTAAGCATTTATCAAAATTGACTTATAAAATCTGTCTTACAGAGGTGTCAGACGCCTGACTGGCTGAACTATTATGTAAGCAAACTGAAGGAAGGTACCTTATTTTCCTCTGTGGTGTCACAATTTTCTATCCAATTCTTAAAATAATCTCTTTCCATTTCCTGAACAGCCTTCCTTCTGCTTTCATAAAAGCAACGGCTATAGCTGAGTTATAGCAAAAGGCCAGCAAATGAACTGGTGTACAGCTTCACCTTTTAGTGTCTGGAGGGTAGAACAGTCAAGGAATCTACTATTATAAAGCAGCTAAGGATGAATTTCTTTAGCTTATGAAGCTTAAACCTGTATTTTTAATAGGATCAAAGTCTAATCCTAGGTCTGCATATTTATGGTTTGAGATTTATTTAACTGTCTGCAAGCTATGGATTTTTTTGCCAAAGAGCACCAATCTTTATCTGGCTATGAAAGTTCTTTATGACTGTAATCAGTTTCTTGTGTCATGTGTCTTTTTATTATGCCCTGTGGTACAATAGAGGAACTTTTTTTTTCTTTTTTTTGAAGCAGAGACATTTCAACTAGAAAATTTCCACATAAATTCTTTCAGTAGGAGACAATATAGAAGAACACACATTCAAGGTAGCAAGCTCCTAGTAGTCTTAACACATTGGAGGTAGTATCAGCTGATGCTGCAAAGAAAGCTGGTTATAATATACAATGAAATTACAGAAGGATCTATAGGAAGCTCATAGTTAAAAAGCAAGGGACAATAAAGGCATAGAGGTGTGTCACAGGGAGATCCACTGACTTGCTAGAGTCTCTGGGAAATCAGTGGATGCTCTGAAAATTCAATTTGGACAACCTGAGCTGTCCAGGGCTTGGACCATGTTTTCTTACAAGTGTCACAGAGCTGCTCTGCTGGGATCTCTGGTTCAGTAAACCTCTGCTCTGTGAATATAAGGCAGTTCCTTACTACCAGAGTACTTGGATGTGATCCTCCTTGGAGCTTCATGGTTAACTTGTTTTGGGCAGGTGAGTCATGACTACTTCAGAAAATTCCAGCCCAAAGGCTAACCCTGATCCTCTACACTGTGTGTAATATGGAACAATGGAATTGTTCAGTTGAAAGGGACTCTAGAGGCCATCTAGTCCAATGTCCTGTGCAAAGCATGGCGAGCTTCAAAGTTGTAGGGCAGGTTGTTACTCTTCATTCTTATTACTTGAAAACAGTAACTTTATATGTTCCACTTAACCCTTCTGAGAACCCCTTCAATTAAAGGGTTTCATTGTGCAAAATGTATAGAAGTGTGTCCACTTATTAACCAGGCAGAAAAATAAACAGAATATTGACATATAATATTTTTATTGTGAAATAATGGTTCAGATAGAATTATTGTAAAAATCCATGTCATCAGTTTAATACAAAAATTGGTCATTAAAATGTAACTATTTCAGAGAGTAAGTGAGAAGTGAAAGTCAATGATTCAGTTTGGTTTGTGGTGTTTTGGTTTTTTTTACTATTCATGTCAGGAATACTGAAGGTGTTTCAGAATAATTTGCAATGATATATTTTAGTTCTCTGAATTATATTGTAATGTGACTTGTCTCCTTGAAACAGATGGAATGCAGAAGATACTGTACTTGGAACTTACATTATTGCTGTATTTTTTATTGCTAAAATACATACAGATGAATAGCTTTCCCTGTAGGTAACACAGAAAAATAAGTGATTTTTAATTTTGGTTCTCATTTTTATTTTCAGGGATTGGATTTTGCAGCCTTCACAGGGCATATGTTTGTGGGTATCTGCCTTGTTGTTCTGGTCTCCTTTCCTTTTCTCAGGCTTCTTTACTGGAACAAAAAACTTTACAATAAGGAGCCAAGTGAAATTGTTGGTAAGTGTGAGCATGAAATAAAGTTATTGTTACACTGTGCTAAATGGAAACTGAATACAATACTGTCTTCAGATGGACATGCCCACTCTCATTCAGTCTGTGAATAATAATTTTTCAATTAATAATTTAGATCTTATTTTTAGTGGTGATATTTTCTGATTTTTTGAAATCGATGTTTTTTCTGGTGCTAAAATTGAGGTTTTGACATGAATTATTAAACATCTTTCAAAATTTACATGGATATTTTGCATCATTTATTATAGCCATAGGCTTGAATACGAAGATGTTCTGTATTGCAACAGATAACATCTGCTCAAGGTGCTGAGTTCACAGCATAGATTTATAAATACCCCACGTTTCCCTTGTGACAGGCATTCCCTCACTGCTGGTTTTCTTCCATTGGATTTTTTCAGCAGTTTTTTTCCTGGCCTGTCATCACTGAAAGACATTTCATCAAAGTAGAACTTCCCAAGTTCTTTCCAGCTTGCCTCTGTGGCTCTCCCTACCCTAAGTTTCCCTGGTGCATAATTTCTACAATTCAGTAGGGCTAATCTATGTTATTTTACATTCCTCACCTCAGTAGTCTCTACAGCTGTTAAAGCAGTTTCGATGACTGTTGACTGTGTAGGTCCCTTTTTGTGTTCTTGCTTTTATGTCTTTCTTTTCCGTCATTTTGAAGTTTTCATCGTTGTTCTAGGGCTCTTTCAGTGATGAAATTTAATAATAACCCCCAAACATTCTCAATTTCTTTATGAGCTAAGAAATAATTCACTAAGTATCATTTCTTAGTAATCTTTGTACAAAGACAGCTGAGTATAACTGTTTCTTCCCTGGGATTGATGCTTTTTTCACTTTTGGCTGCAGAAGACTTAGGATCCAGGCTTCCAGTGACCATGCAACAGGTGTTTGAATGTGCTGTATGACACCTCTGAACCTGGGTGTGTGGTGTCTCTTTAGTATGGGGAGGACAGCTTTTGATACAGCTGATCTGTCTTGGCTTCATTTCTAATTCGTGGAGAAAGATAAGTGTTCTTAAAGACTCAAGTAGCTTTCTATGATAGAACAGATATATTGCAGCCTCCAAAACTTACTTCTCTCTTTTGAGTTTAAGGGGAGTTCAAGGTAACCAGCTTGGTGTCAGAGACTTTCAAGATAGGTCTCTGATAACTGATAACTCATTTAGTCAAGTACCACTTGTACTGCCTTGCCTTGTTGCACGGAAAATTTGCTTTAAGAGAGGCAGAAGTGACAGTCCTCTCTGCAGTGGATTATACTATATCTCTTGAATACCATCCAATAAAAAGGTTAGAGAAAAGATATCACTGCTTAGGAAGTTCTTGTGAAGACATTTGGTTCTGAGGGACTTCAGTGTCCATTCAGCACAAAATGCACTCAGCTTACCTGTTTATATCTCTAGGCGTCAAAGTCTTTCCCAGTATTAAGATCCAAAACGTTTTTGAGGTGTTTGAGAGGTTATACTAACTGTTTTCTAAGAGAACTTGTGAGAATCTTTTTTTGGGGGAGGAAAACGGGTTTTTTTTTGTAACCTCTCAGATAAAATCCTCTGTAATCCTGTGTGAGCATATATAATGATTACTTTTCCTGGAAATACATTATTAAGTTCTTGGTATTCAGCATTTTTTGTAACTTCCCAACTTTCTTATTTAAAAAAAAAAAATCTACTTTTATTAATGTCTTATTTTCTAATAAAAGTCATAGCTTCAAGAACATTTCCATTAATAACTAGAACTATGATATATATCTCTAAAAGTACCAGCTTGCAAGGGATTTTGAGATAAGTAATAAATAGCTAAGGACCAAAAAAATTCATTCTGCCAATTGTATGCAATATTGATCTTGACATCATAGCATCATTTTGTGAATATATATTTTAGAAAATAGAATTGTTACTTTTTTCTTTCAGCTATGAAATTTTAAAACGTGTTGGATTTTTAAGAAATCAAGTATGCATGACTTATTGTTTAAAATTAGTTTGAACAGTATAGTTTATTCACTAACATCGTATTTTTGCCAGTGAAACACTGTACTAGTGAAACACTGGCTAGCATATTTCTCTCAATTAATTCTTGGTATCCTTGTTACTTGCAGCTTAGTCTGTTCAGATGTAGCTGTCTCCTAATCAGTATACCATGTGTTCTTATAATCAGGTGCTTGTCCTTTGCTGCAAACCTAAGCAGTAGCTGTTCAATTAGAGTAAGTACTGAAGAGCCACTCCTTCTACCGAATATTTCTGTGAGAAGGGAAGAGAAAGAGACCAACACAGCTCCATTAGGAGATAGCTATCCTGGCTGGGGTTTGCAGAATGAGTTCTAAGGTACTTTCAGGTACTTTCCTTTCATCTCAGGCTGCAATGATTCTTTGATAACTTCAAATGGCTTGTTTGAAGCAGCTGTTTTAATCAACTTAGACACCAGCCTTCACTCACCCTGCCCCCAATTAGCAATTAAACAAGATACCTGAGATTTAATTAGTATATTGTTCTCCACAGGTTTTTTTTCTCCTGTGCACCATGTGCCTTAAGGTTTTTTTTCTGTTTCTTTAAGCTATGCAGATTGTTGAGAATAGATTAGTGCTAATTCTAGAAACAAAAAATGCTCCTATTCTGAAGATACATTGTCAGCCTAATTTCCATGTTGCATGTTACTGCTGTTGGCTTTCAGTCTGAGCTGCAGCACCTTTGTAGCAGTAAAAATGCACGTTTCCTCCACAGAAACCACTATCTGCCTGCAGTGGCTTTAAGCAGGGCATATTACAAAAGAAAAAAGAATCAGAAGAACTCAGCCACGAGACAGAAAATCTAATAGTTTTTAAGAATGAAGGGATATTTTGAGGACTTTTTTGACCAGTCTTTCAGCTGATAAACTTGTTCCTTGTTCTGCATGTTGCAGAAAAAGATGCCAGATTTAGAAAAGTAAGCTGAGAAGGTTTAAAAAGTATATATTTTCCCAAAATAATATGTAAGCAGAAATAATAATATACGAGTGTAAGAGGAATTAAACTTACTGTTCCCACTGCCCCTCTGAAAACCTGAAATCAAAGTTTTTTCTTTCCTTAAGAGTTGACAATACATTATTTAGTTCCTGGGAAGAGTAACAATACAATGCGTGTTAGCTTGGAGATGTGGACATAAGTGTTTGGGAAGGTCTCTCTCCCCAGGAGAGTGGGTGGCATCTCATCTGGTGACAAGTATTATTATTGCCATTTTTGCCAAAGAGGGCGAGCTTTCTCCTAGCACAACAACTTCTTGGCACCAGGTCCCCATTTCTCCTCTGTTGCTTCCTCTTCTTTCCAATTATATTGCCGTCTGAAAAAGAGATCCACCCTTGAAGAAGGAGTGGTGATTCCAGGAGAGAGGGGAGACCATTATTCCCTCTGGTGTAGCTCACTGTCTGCAGCAGCTGGGAAAATACTGATGGCAGTATGAGAGTCAGCATGTAAAGCTGACAACAGAAGGAATTTTCTAATTAATCATAGTCTTGTGTAAAGTGCTTAATGTGTGAAAAATACGGTGCTGTTTCCCACAACGTGAAATGTGGTAACCAGATAAATGAGCAAATGTTTTTCTTTCTTCCATGTGAAGCCTTACAGATGCTTCTCAAAGAGAAGAAAAGGGAGAGGAGGAGGGAAAAAAAGAGGTGCCAGTTGATCAGTGAAACATAGAAATCTAGAAGAAGAAAGAAGTAGGGGAATGATGATTTAGGATGGTCAGTTGTGCAATTGACAGGACTGTGATGCCTACAAAATGTCCAGGCGTTGTTCCTGAATTTGGAATATGTACTACTTGTATCAGGACTCATTTTGTGTGAAGTTGTGCAAAGAATGGCAGAGCTAAGGGCATGGTCAAGAAAGAAAATAAGGTAAAACTGAAAAACTCTTTTAACACTCCATGTCTGGTGAGTTTTCCCCTCTTTGTGTCCCATAGTGACTACAAATGCCTGCTATAGTGCTTCATGTTGCAGGTGGTTGACCAAACACAGGCATCATCAACTGTAGTTGTAGTTGAAGAGATGGTTCAGTGGTGTACAGATGGTGTAGCTCCAGTCATTATTTTTTTGTCCTTGTGAACCCCTTGCTTGTCATAGCTCTGATGTGCCTGCCTGGGGAATAGTTCCCAGGGACAGGTGGCTGTAGTTAATGGGTTAAGAGCTTTGTTGCTTTATTAGGGAATGGGATATCTGGGTGGCCCCTGCATTCTCTAGCAGGCATGGTGCATGCTACGCCCTCATGCTATGCCCTGCAGTGAAATGTGTAGGTTTCCTGCTGGGGAAGAACCCCTGTGATGACTTGCATGAAAACCCCAATACTGCTTAAGACACTCTAAACTGAAAAAAGTCCACATAAAATAATAACAATGTCCAAGGCCACAAGGACATTGTGGACAGGGGCACCAGAGGGGAACCAGGATAAGGTATTAAGTAGCATCAGTATGTGTGCTGATCAGGGTCAGAAAACAGTCCTTAGTCCTATTTTAGCTAATTACATATTTGTAACTGTAGGGGCCATTTCTTGCCAGAATCATTGAGAGATACATCAGTTGCACAGTTTAATTGACAAATCTGAGTCCTGAGTTATGTCTATACCTATCTAGGTACATCAATAACTGCCAGTAGTGGGCTGTACTCACTTGGAAGCTGGTTCAAGTGAGGAAACGAGTAAGGAAATTATGAAGAAAATAATGTCCAAAGAAAGGAGTATTTCAGGGTGTTTTCAAGCATTCAGCTCCAGGCTCAATCTGGGTGGCAGTTTTGAAATATGCACTGCATTCTGCTGTCCTTATGCAGGGTGCTAATTTCTTTGGAATATAAGGGAAGCGTTTTTAAACCTTGGAGAACAATATAGATAATAAAATGTGAGCTGGGTTTTTTTTTTTTGTGTATTTCTTCCTTCTTTTCTTTCTTCTCTGCAATCCAGCTGTATACATTAAAAATCACTAATGAATAGTTAGCATTCTAACTCTCCTACTGTTGATGTTAACATGATTCAGCTTTCTTATTAATTGTCTTAGTATCCAATAGAAGATCTTTCTGGTACATATTTTGTCTTTTATTTGAAAGAACTGTATGACTTTCATTCTCAAAGGAACTAGGTAGTTGTAATGTGCCTTTAGACATTTTGTATACTACTTTTTGGATAATATATCAGGATCCACCAGGGTCATGTCTTTTTATCTTTGAAAATGTTTTGCACCTTCAATAACTCTCCCAATGATCAGGAATGAAAGTAAGTGTAGCTTTTTACTTGTCACAGATTGAAACTTTCTATATTTTTAAATAATGTAGCTAATTTTATGCTTAAAATCCTGTATATTTCCTTTGAACTGCTTTAGAGTTAATGGAGTATTCACTTTGGAAAGGAAAAAACACTGATCTGTCATTTCTTGTCTTCAGATGATAAAAATAGTATTCTGACATTGCAGAACAAGGAGAATATGGCAATCTCATATTATTTGCTTAGTGCATTGATAATGTAGCCATCACAGGAAGGCAGCTGTAATATTACTTTACCTGTCTTATGCAGAAAGAAAGTATAATATAGTGTCATTTTGAATCAATAGAGCAGAACTTCACAATTTATTACACACATTTTTCATGGAAGGAATCAGTACAGAAAAATCACTGATGGAAGGTAAAATATTAGGTAGTGATACTTGTTTCTTTTAAAGCACTTGTGCCCTTCTGTCTTTGTATGTGAAGCTCAACTGTGAAATGATATATACACTGGTTGGGAAGACCTGGCCTTTCCACTAAGAGTGCTTTGGTGAAGCTATGACAAATTTTTTCACTTTACGCTGATGGCTCTGAAGTTCATAAGGTCTTCATAATTATACAGAGCTTAAAAGAAGTACTTAGGTTAACATGCGGTCTGTTATTGTTTGCTGCAGAAAGCTTTCACTGTGATGATGTTTCCAATACAACTGTAATCTTGACAAATTGGGGAGTTGCAGTAGACGAAAATAAGGGACAAAACCACAGGGACTGAAATAAGTTTCTGGCTGTCAGTCTGACTTACTCAGAGATGAAAACAGAGCCCACATCACCTGAGAGAGAAATATCCCACCTGTTGTTCAGGGACAAACTGACTGAAGAGTAACATGTGTCTTTATCAACCGTCCCGAAATGTTATGAGAAATCTAACCCTCTTTAATATGTATGAAGTTGACTATTCCCTTATAAGATGCAGGACTGGGATTGTAGTGTTGTAGATTCTTTCAGTAGCTAAAATTACAGAAGGAAACCCAAAGCACAGTGAGGAAAAACTCTAGGTGCTTTTTGAAGAATAGCCACTGTATGGCAGCTTTCTTAACAGCCTGACTCCTGGGCGTGCTGCAGCCAACCTCAGCTTGCCCAGAAGGTGACTCCTGGGAGGTGGCTTAGGTGCGTATTTAAGCTTTCCAATTTTCTGCCCAGGCTCTGGCTGCTCTGCTGCAGACGTGAGGATATCCTGTAATTCCTGTGTGATGGAAGCAATCCCATGCTGGGTAACAGAGCTGCTGTTAGGTGCTTTGGTGAACAAATGGGATCCCAGCTGTTGGACTGAATTGAAAAGCTTAAATAAATGCTCTGTATTGTTTTATGCAGCATAGTGCAGATTTCTTGCATTCCATTGCAAGTATTTAGCTGAATAAGGCAAAGCATGTTTTCTTGTAGTTTTGAATACCTTGCAATGTTTATGCCTCTGCTTACCTTTACCCACTATTGATGGACTATTCAAAGGAATAAAAACAAGAAAATTTCAGTTTGGTGCTTTTTTTTGGGTTTTTTTTGTTGTTTGTTTGATTGTGTTGTTTGGGTTTTTGTATGTGTATGTGTGTTGGTATTTTTATTTTTGTTTTGTTTGGGGTTTTTTGTTTGTTTTTTTTTTTAGTTTTTTTTTTTTTCCCCCAGGGTTAAAGCCTTTCACTTTTGGATTAAGTTTCTGCACTTTTAAAAAGGAGATGATGCTTAATTGCCATCTAAAAATGCTTAGAAGATTGTTTACATAATATCAGGGATTTAAAAATTACTAAAAGTTATTACCAGGCTAAGCTAGAATTCATGATACTTAATTTGCTTTATAATTAACATTTAAACAGAAATATTCTCATTCTGAGAAGCTAGGTGAGAAAAATAATTGCTTTACTGAACATAGTTAGGCTACAGTAGCATGTGGAGAAAACACCTCACCAAAATATTCAGAGGAACATGCAGGTTAGTCGCAACTCAGGAGTGCAAACTTGTGTTGCATACAAAAGGTAGTTAATGTATTTAGTGCATGTGCAAGTTAAAAACTGCCTTTTAATGATGATTCTTATCATCTCATCAAGGTTGGTCATGCTCTTCTGAGTATTTTCAATTAACAAAACTGGCCTTTTCATATTCTAAGACTAGAAAATAATTACATTCAGTTTTTGAGGATGTCTTTGTTATTGGCAGTTGGGTGGGAGAGAATGTGTGATTGCTCAAGTGAAAATAACTATTAATGACTATTAATTGTCAGATTTCATAAATATTATGCATTTTTAAATTAAGCTTAATATTTTCTAAAATCCCAAAGATGTTTTAATGTCACTGTACAGGTCAACAGCTGGAATTCCATTAAATTCAATGGGTTCAGGATATCATATTTGCGGTTTCCATGGTAAAATATGATAAATGACAAACCGGAACAGATTTGCAGCATAGGGTTTGCATGTCTGATGATCTTTTATTTGATCCTATAGCTAAGCTAAAAATTATTATTTTCATGTTGTAAATGGGAAAAAAAATGTTTTCTGTGGGAAAAAAAAATGAGGGAAAAGAATATAAGACAGTTTTTGTGAAGTAATAATGCTAGGTATATTGCTGTGATGCCTCATGGGCTTTATGAGTCTACCATGTTCACAAAGATTTTAGTATCATAATGGGCTGAGTTCCCTGACTGAGCTGCAGCTCTCCTGTCGTCTTGTACTCCATTCAGATCACTCCATATTAAACTTAGTTTTGCTTCTATCACTGACTACTTCTACTACAATTGCAGTTAAATGTTAATTTAGCTGCTTTAATGATAAACTGCCATGCTACGCATGTACCATTTTGGTTACTAGCAATAGACCGAGCAGTGGATTATAAATTGGATAGTAGGCTGATCCACCATAAAGCTAACCTTGCGGACTGGGTTTGTTGGAAGAATGAGTGGAGAGAGCTTACCCTTGTGTAACATGGCCATTAGATCTCATCTGAGGAGAGGACAGGAACTTATGGATGTGGAGAGACAGGGTATGAGACCTTCCTATTCAGTGGCAGTCAAATCCTGCCTTTGTGCTGTCCTGGCCATAATTTCGAAGTAATTGATAAGATTCTGCAGCTGTATTAGGCCCTCGTTCATGTGTAACATAGTATGTCATAAAATATCAGGCGTTCCCAAACTCTAGGGGTTGCTGCCAAAATGGTTTTGCAGACATAAAGTGAGAGAAGTATAGCAAGAAGACCCAAAAGATTTTGTCCATTTCAGTGTTGTTGCTGACTTCAGGGTCCTGCATTATATTTCCTTCAAAACAAAAACCACTGCTAATAAATATGCATCACCTGATGCCACAATGAACTATTACAGTAAGAGTGTGCATGGAAGAGAAATAGGAGAAAGACTCCATGGGATCACCTAGAAAACCTCTTCACAAATTATTACTGCAACAGGAGTCATAGTATAAAAGATGTATCAACTGTTCTCATTTTCACAGTACAGTTTGGTCTGAAGTAAATTCCAAAGCATGTTGGATGTTTACATCTTTGAGATGTTTCGAAAAATAATGACTAAAAAATCAAGCATGCTGTACATAAAGGCCATGTGTATACACCACACATATATTTCTAACATAGATAAGAAAGCACCAGGCCGATTTTGCTCAACCTGGAGCTTAGACCTCAGGCACTTCAGACGTGGAATGGGAATCTGCAACGCCAAGTCATGCTGCTTTCCACTCTGCGAGTTTGTTTGTGGCACAGCTACAGTGGTGATAGCTGCCTCTTTCTGAAGGAGAGAAGATAAAGATTCTTTGTATGGAAATAACTGTGAGGGATTTGCATCTCAGATGGTGAATGAGTCACCTTCCCTCTATCAGCAAAACCCTTGATGAAATTTCACTTGGAAAGGATGGGGGGGAAATGCTATGGTAGGATGAACAGATGTCATCAGAAAAGTTGTTGCAGCAAAGGCAAGCTATAGGGAAGTAGAACAGCGAACTGGATGATCATGCTTCACGGGCATTTGACAGAGAAAAACACGAAACTACACTCTCGGACTGAGGGCAGTTGCAAAGCTACAGTCCAACTGACTCAAAAATCGTGTAAGACAGAGGTACAGAAAGGACTATTTTTTATCTGTGAGAGAGCGAAAAATTACTGCGGATATACTTGTGTGTGTCACAGATGTTGATGCAAAAACAAATGATGACCAGGAGAGGGACTCTACATAGTCACACGGATCCTTTGATAAACAGGGCTTATCCATGTTTTAATATAATTTTGTGTCAGATTATGCTCCTAGAAAGGATCATCAAATGTACTGTGAAGGAAAGTGATAGATTCTGCACCTTTTTAACATCTGTGGTTCAGCTATTAATTCCTTCTGGGAAGAAGAGCTTTAGCTGAGCACTGGTTGTTTCCTAACCCAGGATAGTCACTGGGTTTTTAATAGTGTGAATTTATATTTCTGGTCTTACATGTGAAACTTAGGCAAACATTACCACTTTGACTGATATGTGCTCATCTATAGACAGGAACCATGTAAAATGTAAGTCAGTTCCTGTTCAGATCTCTTTTTTTTTGTTTCCTTTTCCCAACTATGCAGACTCTGGACACATTTTTGGTTTTAAATGTTTGAGCTCTGTCAAGTCTAATTCATTGTCATGGTCAAGCTTTACACGATTCACTCAGTATTACCTTTATAAATACTTAGTCACAAAGGAAAGTGGGGAATTAAATACATTTAGTACTCTTTTTGATAGTAGATACCATGAACCATTAGGGATTTGCAGCAGAAAATGTTAACATCACTGTCTACATCAAAATGTGTGTAAGTTTTTCTTATGTTATTACATAATTTATTTTTTATAAATAATGCATATAGTTTGTTTACATGATTCAAAGTCTTCCACATCCATTTTTTTTAAGGATAAGAGCAATTTGCTGATTGCACAGGGATCTTAAGATATCAAGTCTTGAATTCTTGACACATTGTCTTCAATGACATGAAATTTGAGTGGAACAGAAAAGAAGGATGAGGAAACATCCTGTTACTTCAATAGGAGGCATTTGCTCAGACACTTTCTGAATGAATGTTGTGCTTTTATTTCTTTTGTGATTTCCTGTAAAGTTTGAAGCTTTTTTTCCAGTGTGCCCAGTTTAACATCCTTCTTGAACAGGAATGAATGTTTTTTGACCATTTTCTGAGGCCTTGACAATACTGGGAAGTAAAATTAATCAGAAAGGATTGAAAATCCTGACAAGATTTTTGAGTCTGATTCCAAAGTGTTAATTTGTCTGCCTGCACTTAGAATCAGATATCATCCAGGTCAGCACTAAGGTGATGGTAGCTGTGTTTGCACATATTTTCAGTGCCTAAGAATGAAATCCTCTCAGGAAACCAATAAAATATAATTAAAAAATATTCCTTTATTCTGTGCCAAATTTCACTTCTGCCTTACATCGATAAAATTGCTTGTATGAATACGGAGTGAATGAAAACATGCTCTCTATCTGAATGCAGTGAAATAGTGTTTGCTGTAATTCCTAACCACAAAAGGAACTAGTATCTTGTTAGCAGTATAATAGTGTATGCTGACAGTTTGTTTTCTGATGAAAAATGAATGTGCTACAATTTTAGCCCTAAAGCTTGTTGAAAGCATTTGCAGGCATTTGAAGTCAGTACTTCTTTTTCTTTGAAATAGGACTTTGAGATTAACTTATTTAAAATTTTGAAAAATTTCTGTTTATTTTTCATTCCCTTTAGTTCTGCAAAATTAATAACAAAAGCAGCTTCCTTACTGGAAAATTGTTGGGAAACCACCCCAATAATTTTAACAGCTTTGAGTCCAGGGCACATTACACATATTTTGGGCATTTCCGGTCTCATATGCGTTGGACCTTATGTTGAAGGACCTTTTTTGCTTTTCAGAGTTGAAACATGAGATCTATGTTTGGAGACTGACTGCACAGCGTATTAACCCGGCCAGCAGAGAGGAGACTGCTGTGAAATGCCTCTTGATGCAGAAGGTGTTGACTCTGGAGATGCTCCTGAGGAAGAAGCTGAGGACGTTTCACAGGTAAGCAAGGACCAACATGTTCCAGCTCCCCTGCTCTGACCCTTGGTGGGGTCGAGCTGCAGGCACAGGCCATTTGTTGCATCAGCAGGGAGCTCCTGCCCGTCTTAGTCTACAGCCAGGAATGATAGTGTGGCTTTGTTAATATCAGGGGTAACACTTTTGTTTGCTTTGATCAGCTCAGGGCTCATACCTAGAAATTTTAGTAATATCTGAAAATGAAGGCTTTCAGGCATCTTCCCTGGGTTGAGACCTATATTCTTAGCTCTCTTGATCACATGGGTGTTGGGGCAGTTATGAAACCACCTGCAGCCTGAGTAAAACCCAAAGTATTTCAGGACAAAACTGATGTGTAAAGCCTGGAAAGCATATATCAATGTGACCCGAATTTAAAGGCCTAGAAATTTCAGGTAGCTTTTGGTTTAAAAAGGTCACAACTATGTAATCACATTTTCCTTGCAGTTGTGACCCCAGCATAGTAAAATGCTGTAATTCCTTTTTTTTTTTAATTGAAAAACTCAAGTGTTCTTTAGTGAATGGCTGTTTGAAAAACCTGTCACCAGGTGACAATTGCTGTGTTTTAAAATTAATTCATAATCAAATTTTCAGTGTGAACCTGAGTGAAGACATAATTATCTGTATATATTATGTATAGAAAAGACGTTTATGTAAACTAGGACTAACAAAAATTATAACCTTGTTTTGTATACATTCCATTAAAATCAGATGTTATGCCATGGAATTTGATGACTGAGAACAGCAGTGATAAATATTTTGACTAAAGTGAAACTGTAATAATTAATTTTAATTAATAAACATGTTAATATGAGCAAGTAAAGGTAAATATGATTTCTTAAACTATTCTAGTGATGGTTGTTTACATTATTTTTGATGATATTGTGTATTTTGAATTTAGTGACAGTATTAAAACTTGCCTCCTTTTCAAAAGATTATAACAGAGTATTATACTTTACTTCAGAAATGCCTTTTTTAGATTACTATATAAATAAAAATTGTATATTTAATCTTAAAAATCGAGATTCCTCCAGCACAGCACATTTACAGCAATGTAAAAATTCATTAGCGTTAACAACAGTGCTGCTGAACTGCAAACCCCAAGGCTTTTTGCTGGAGGGCTGACTATGCTGATAACACAATAAAAGTTATTTGGATCTCAAAAACTTCATTATAAAATACAAATGTGAAACATAAGTGTTCTGACTGGTTAATGTTAGCACACGACCCTTGTTCTATCCAGTGGGACACACACATCAGCTCCTGAAACTGCTTAGAGAACTACATATTGCAGATAGCCAGATCCTCTACTGAGGTTCATACCCTGCAGTCTAGCTCGTTCCCAGCTGGTGGCTTTCTGTGGACAGAAGGGTTTGTATATTAGTGGAGCTTGTTACAAAGTGGAGTCTTAAGTGAATGCTCATGGGAATTTTGCTGCTGGCTGTAAGAAGGCCACAACTCCATTGTGGTATTAGTTATTCCGCATGGGAAAGAGGTGATCTATGTGTTATGGGAGGGATTTATTCCAACACTCTTGATGGAGCTCTGATTTCACTCTGGAAAAAAGCAGGTGTCATTTTCTTTCAGACAAATTTCACAAGAAGATAAAAACTGGGAAACAAATATTCAGGAACTCCAGAAAAAAGTAAGTAGATGGCAGTTCTTCTCAGTAGTCATTTAAATAAAGCTATGCCTTTATATAGAGATAGTGCTTTGAATGTAATGAAAATTTAATAACTCTCCTGATAGCAGAACACTTGGCAGCCAAGGGTGCTGGCTACTTGGTGGGACAAGATTATTGATAATGAGGTTATTGATTGTTGGGTTTTGTTAGGTTTTATACTTTTGTTCCTTAGAAAAATATAACTTAAAGAATCAATAAATAATTAATCACAGTTTTCATAAATTTTTAATCTGTGGCCAGAAAGGATCAGAAGGTGTAAATAGATTGTTTATAGCTGTAATGACTGATGATAGAGTACATTCCACCTAATGTACCCAATGCTGACTCTTAATATACTACAGTGTGACCTTACTGCTTTTATTTTTCAAGTAGGAATAAAGAACTTGGATAAATCATATTTTTTTAGCTGAGCACACATTCACACCACCTAAATCTTTATACTGAAACCAAAGAGATGTAAACTCTGTAGTGGGATTAATGTCTCCTAAATTTAATTGTCAAAATGTCACAATCTCTCTATGTCACTGGCATCATTAACAAATCTACACCTGTTTCTGAGAGCTCAAGTCCTTGACTTGGATGCCCCTGTCCTGGGTGTAACACCAAACCACAGCAAACCCAACAGATTTTCTTACAAGGTTTTACACTTTTTTCAAGGCATTGCATAAGAGACAGATTTTTTTAAAGAACAGAAGCTTGTGCTTTAGTAGAGCTTTAAACTCCAAACAGGGGAGGAATTCAGTCTGGGAGAAGGTGACTCCCTGGGTTGGTGATGAAAGTGAGATGAGAGCAGAGAAACAGAGATCAAACAGAAAGCACTGGGTGTGAGGGCACAAGGAGGATCGACACAGGGAGGCAGGAGCTGGGCATGGAGGTATAGAAACTCCATATATCAGAGATGATGGGCTTGGCATGTCCGTGAGAACTGTATAGAGGGCATGAAAAATTTGACCTCTAGGGTAGTTTATAGGTTTTACAAAAGAGTGATTCTGTGCAGGGTAATGAAACCACAGAGTGCTCAAAATGCCCTCTGAGGTAGGAATTTCATTTCAACTCTATTTTTCCTAGTGAAATGAGGTTGTGATGGGGGTGGCTGAACACAGCTTAACATATACAGCAGGTGCTAGATAGTTGTATCTCTTAAAATGCATTCGGCCACATGTTTATTTTTCATAGGTATACATAAGATGCATATCTATAAAAACTATATAAGTAGTCCTGTCTTTTATGCTGCAGAGGAATATACAATGCAGGAATGCACTTCACACATGCTTTTGTGAACTCTGTGTGTAATACATAGCTCCTTATTTAATACAGTTATTAATTTTATTTTTGTGTCTGTGTGTCTACAGCACAGAATAACAGACAAAATTCTGCTCATCAAGTGCCTGACTGTGCTGGGATGTGTTATTCTTATGTTTTTTCTCAACTCATTTGTTCCAGGCATCTACCTAGATCTTGGTAAGTTTCGTAGTTTTGTTCTATCTAAATAAAACAAGCAATCACCCTGAAAAAAACCAAACTGAGTCTGCGTCTTCTGACTCTTTTCAGAAAGCCGTTTTTTGTTTGTCTCTGGCCTTGCAATTCCACCAGGTTAATCAGAACAGCAATTTCTCACAACAGGTTTTCAAATTCAATTTTTCAGAAGGTTTTCAAAGTGCAGTCACGTCCCAGTTACTCCAGGAAGAATAACTAAGAGTGCTCATGACTTCATTTTCCAGGCTTTCCAATACTAATGAGCTGGCTAAACATTACTGAATGAGCAAATTTGACCTTGGCATCATTGCACTGTACGTTTGAGTGAATGTCCAAGATGCATTAGAGAGATCAGAAAATAATCACTCCACGGAAGAACAAAGAGGTGTAGAG
Organism: Dendrocincla tyrannina; assembly: GCA_035047865.1. Classification (NCBI taxonomy): domain Eukaryota; kingdom Metazoa; phylum Chordata; class Aves; order Passeriformes; family Dendrocolaptidae; genus Dendrocincla; species Dendrocincla tyrannina. The sequence goes on from JAWWMP010000001.1 coordinate 85,424,272, forward strand.
AGCTTATTAAGTATAATAAGTATTATACTGAAGTATAAAACTTAAGCATAGAGAGCTCTTTGTATAACTTCTAGTCTCCAATATTTTATCACCATAATAAATCACTTCTCAACATAAAAACAGGAAGACACTGTATTTGTGTGAAATCAAAGTAGCTGTATGCATACTTTCTATATATAGACATATATGTGCAAGTTTTTGTACAGCTAGTTCTATATCTATATGAGGACAAGCTCCGTATGTCCTGAAAATAGAACCAAATCAAATCTCACATTTAACTGGACAGTCACAAAATGTACGTCTTCACTGACCAACAAAAAATGAAATGTTTTTATTTTTTTTTTCATCTGTTTGGCTGCTGAGCACTTCAAAGTTATGGAATTTCACATTTGGTTTTTTTTTTTCCGAACAATCTGAATTTCCCCACTATGTGCATCCATCTCACTAGCTGAAAGATGTAACCATCTTGAAGAGGAATAGCTCATAATCAATAAATTATTGACTGGACAATCATATAAATAGATATCATATTGACATTTATTTTTGCTGAGCAAAATATAAAGCCAGTTATAGCTCTACAATGGTCAGCACGTTGTAAACAAGACCTTCCATATGTGCTGCTGACAGACTATTTGCCATGAAAATGTGTGACTTTAGTGCATGAAGATTTTTGGCTGTTTAGAAGTTAAACAGTATACTGATGGGTTATAACAGCAAAAGTACTACATTAAAAAGGTATAGGAATAGGCAAAAATTGAAGATATTTGAGTGTGGTGTCTGTGTGACCTGCAGTTGTAATCTGCCTTGACTGCTTAGCCCCTCCTAACTGAAGCTGCACTATATAACTCTGGAAAATCAGCATTAAAGCGATTTATGTCAATCACCACGTGAATCTGTGCAATCATTGTGTCACATTTGAAGCTATGGTGGCTGAGAAAAGAAAGGCACTCACACTGACAATTTGAGAAATCAGTTTAAACCCTTACTTTTCTCTGATAAGAGGCACTGTGGTATATAGGATTTCTTGAATTAAACCCAATATCTCTAAGTCCTTTTGAAAAGTCACAGAGAGTCCGTAAAGACCTAACAGCACTGGTTGTGTATGCTCCTGGTAGGATATTTTTTTCAAAACTGCAGAGTAGTTGGAGTCAATGCTAGAAGAAACATAATAAGTAGTTATCATTTTTTGCCCCACTTTATGCCAATAAAATAAATGAAAACAAATGGAATGTTTGGCAGCATAGGTTTCTATTATTCAGTAGCTGAGTAAAAACCTTGAAAGTAAATAGAGGCTGTATGTAATCTGTATAATTTCTCCCTGTTCTGCATTCATGGCAAGCCTGTCAGATTAATGAATAAATGTTGCTGAAGCATCCACATAATTTCTGCTAACAATTAATGCAACATGTAAACTTGTACAGAGAAGTTTACAGGTTCCATTAATTTGCAGGTTTACAGGTTCTCATTGTTGATTCCTGAATTCCACTATCTTGGTGATAGATGTCATTTATTTATCATCACTGAAGTACTGTTTCTCTGAGTCTCTGGATTTTAGTCCTCCAGTGCATGGAAATGAATTTTCTAATATACACTACATCTTGCACACTGTTGCTTTGGGTAAATTTGTTCAATATGTTTTTCTCATAAAAATGAAAGTAGATTGTAGTTCAGTGTTTAATTTTCTACCAGAAGAATGGTTTATACAGAGGCTGAAGTGTTGGAAATTTAATAACTTTAAATTGCATTTGGTAGAGTGAATTAGAAAGATTTTAGAATTCTTCATCTGTTCCCAGCCTTGATATACTTTCTCATTATGAACTTGGAATCATTAAAATAATTTGAAGGTGCTGACATTTTAATTTAAATAATAAAATCTGCATACTTAGCTGCCTTTTTAAATGCAGAACTCTTTTCTATTCATTTTTTGTACCTGTTCATCAGTTTAGTTACTCTAATTCTATGAAATGTCTATGTTAATTAAAGATTAGTACTGAGACTTTAAATAAACAGATACTACCAACTTTAAGATTCCTACAGTGCTTTTGTTTGGCCCATGGAATTCTACTTTATTGATAGAGCATTGATAAAACATCTGAGAAAAGATGACAAAAGATGAAAGTAAAACCCCTTTGAAGACTGTACCTAACTTCTGTTTTGACTTTCACTTTTAGGCAGGCATGTCTAGCTTTGAACTATATTGAGATCCTCCAAAAGAGACAAAAGATTTAAAAAGTAATATAAAGCAAAATTTTGTTGAAATTTAAGCTTGGGTTTTTTTTGTTTGTTTGCTTGTTTTTTTTTTTTTGTTTGTTTTTTTTTTTTTTAAAAGAAGGATGCTCAAAGTGAGTGGGTCAGAAAGAATACCAAAATCAATTTGTAGCCTAATTCCTTCTCCTTTGGTGGAGCAGGTCCTTCCTCTTTGGTTTAGTTGCGATCAGTTCAATGAGTTGCTGAGCTGCTGTGAACTAATATATATATTCTAGGACCTAGGAACTATTCTAGGAACTATTCTAGTTCCTTCTAGGACCCATCATCTGTGTGATCCTGCTTTTGTCTGACCCTCTTAGTGGTCTTTGCATGCAAGGCCGGCAGCCTGCTCCTTGCAGACTCCTTGCTCCTGCTCCCTTCTTCTTCTGGATATCTCTTTTCCAGGGCCAGGCTCAGTAGTTTCTGTGACAGGGTAGGGTTCTCCCCTATTTTTAGAGGGTTACAACAGATTCTGTTGCTCTCATATTCAGTGAACAAGGTGCAAGACCAAGAGCAAAGAGAAGATATGTTTCCTGCTTCATAGAGGAGATAATGTCTCTCTTTTGGCCGCAGACTGCTGGAAGCTGGGACAATATGCCAGGAGAAATACAAATGTGTTTTTGCCTAATTTGTATATTAATTCCCACCTTATTGACACCATTTTCCCTGCTGGACTCACATAAGCGAACCTACGGTGTTACCATCCATTGCTTTTTGCATGTTCCTTTGATGAATTATTTAAGCAAGGGGACAGGAAGAGATTTTTTGGACTCACTGAATTCTTCTTCCATAATTTAAGACTGCCATTTGCTCACTTGAGGCAGCTGTCTTGGATTTTGGTTCTTTTTTTCTTTCTTCTGCAGAGATGTTCTGTTTTAATGCTATTGTCTGAGTCCATTTTGGTGTCTGGTGCCGTGGATGTCTGTGATCCTTTAGACATCAAAGTTTAATCTAATTATTTTCTTCTGCCCATAAAATAATCTTTGGGACTGGTCAATAATCAGTGGAGGTGTTCAACAGCTCTGATAAGCTCCCCCCATCTCCCCAGCTTTTATGTGGGCCCTGGGACACAGTATTTATGTGCATTTGAACTTGTGCTAAGAGGTTTATTTAGAAGAGTGAAAATGATTTTAAGCTTGAACACCTCTGTGGGAAAGATCCTGCCTCACAGTGCACAGAATTTCTTAGGTCCAAAAGATTTATAAATGGTCATGGAGGGGCACAGGGCTGAGAGAGGTGTGGACAGATCCCATTGGCATGAAAGGGGTATCAATGCCAAAGGCGCTTTTATACTCTGAAATTTTATTCTGGAACTTTTTTCTCAACTGCTATCAGTGATAAATAGATTAAACCATGTTATGCCACTATCCTGGATGATGGTGGAGTTGTATAAATCTGACATTTGTTTACAAGCAATAAAGTTATATATACAGAAACATATAAAACTGATTTTAAAAATTTATGTGTTTGTACACATAGAGAGGAAGGAAAAAAGAAAGTGTTCATATTTTGACAATGATGGCTTCAGGTTAATTTGTGCAGTAGTTAAAATGAACTACTCAATGTTCCTCAATGTTACTACTCAATGTTATAAAATACCATAGATCAGTTTAATAAGCTAATGTATAATTTTTTAATGCTTAAGAAAATTCTGAGACAGACAGCTCTTAAGCCATAAAAGCTGGTAAAAAAGATAGATTTAGGAAAGCATAGGCTAAATGCCAAGAATGACATTGTAAAGCTTAGCACATCTTATATTTCACTTCCTATGTCACTATATCCTCATTGGAAAAAATGCATATTTGCTCCTTAATGTGTCACTGAAGGTAACATTTATCTAGATATTATCTAGGGTCTGTGAAATTAATTAGTTTTAGCTGATGAAAGCTTGTAGGTATTGACTCAATTGTAGATAATAGCTCAAATGATACTTTATTATCAACTATATTTGAAGCTGTCACAATGGCTATTTTATATTCTTTGTCTTTTTTTTTTATTTTAATTTAAATTTTATTTCATTACTTTGTAAAACTTTCCAACATGACTTTTAAATTAAGCAACCAGATGCAAAGTTTGGAAAGCAACATTTGTGGACCTTTTCTGTACAGCTAAAAATATCAGTTTGAATAATCTGCCTGGAACTCCTTTACACATTTCACTAAAGTAGATGCTTTTAGTCCCCAAAACATTTGGAGTGGGGATGCTTTCTCTGTATATGGCAGTAGCTTCCTGCTTTCAAAGTATCCATAGTCTTGTTACAACTGTGATATTGTGGGTGAAAGAGGGAACATTCCCTATATCTGGAGCTGAGAAGTTTTTGTTAGTTTAATTTAAAGTTGTATCAGTGCAATCAAAACAGTTACTGTTATTCCTCTTATGATAATACTAACACGTGCAATCTAAATTATTTAATTAGTACAAAACAAAACTCCTTAACAATATGAAGTATAAAATGCAAAAAATCAAGCAAGCAACCAACCAAAGAATGCCCCCTCCCAAAAAAAACCCAAAAACCAACAAACCCCCCAAAAGACCCAAACGCAAAAATCCCCAGCCCAAACCCCAACCAAATTCTCCCATACTCCCAGTATCTCTCTTTTTTTTTTTCCCCCTCCTGATATTAAGGTCACCCTTTGATGATCTCCAGGGTGCTAAGAGTCATAGGTTTAGATTGTGAGGAGTCACAACAAGTTGATAACTTCAGGTCTTTACTGGGATGAGAAGAGATGAATATGATAGGGCTGTCTTTCTCCTCTTTACTAGGACGTGAAGAGTTTCCATGTTGATGGTTTCCTACTTTCTGTGCTTGAGTCCACTTGAGCCCATTTTTATATATTTTCTAAAAACTTTACACTTTTTCAAATTTGGTCTTCAGCTCCACATTATCCTGATTTTGTCATGTGAGGTGTGTTATATGTGTGTTACATCCTTGGGGTTTTGTGCTTTTTGTTACCCCTAAAATGGGTTTTGACCATCCCCTAGGCTTGCTGTATCATACACCTGAAATATTTCTACATCAATGTATGGAGCATGAGGAACAAACAAGAGGAGCTCAAAGGCTTGGCCCAGTTCCAGAAATTTGATATCACTGGTGTAAATGAAACCTGGTGGGATGAGTCCTGTGACTGGAGTGCCCCATTGGATGGTTACAGGCTCTTCACGAGGGATAGGTAGGGCAGAAGAGGTGGAGGGGTGGCACTGGATGTAATAGAAGGGTTGAAATGTATGGAGTTCAGAGTTGGCAATGGCACAGTTGAGAGACTCTGTGTAAGAATCAAGGGGCAAACAAATAATGTGGATGTCATCGTGGGAGTCTGCTATAGACCTCCCAGCCAGGACAATGATGCTGATGAATTTTTCTTTGAGGAACTAAGGGACACTTCCAAGTCAACTGCCCATATCATTATGCGGGACTTCAACTTACCAGAAATTAACTGGGAGCATCGCACAGCTGGCACAACCCAGGCCAGAAGATTTTTTTACTGTTTAGTGTTCTGGCATGCAGTGGCATTGGTTTAGGTTGTGTAGTACTTTTACACTGAGGTCCAGAAGGGCTCTGTATGGGGCTGACCTCCTGGCCTTTGTGCATGTAGTATGGATACTTGATTGCACCATGAAGATGCGAATTGTTTTAAAATTATAATGGACATAAATGTGTTTGAGAGACAGTACATCTTTGATTCATAGTCATGTTCAATAAATTCCTGATATAGTATACATGAATGTGAGTTCAAAATGAATTTAATAATTATTCTGTAATGAGAATGTTAAAATGGAGCTAAATCAATGCAGTCAGAATGGATTTGGACTCAGAATGACTGGTCCAGATACGTGTTAGTGGTGTCAGCGTAACACTTGGCTCCTGAAAATACAATAAATCTGCTTTCCATGAACCTTGAAGTTTTAGTTTATTTTAGGATAATTTAAAAAAAAAAAATCTGCCTTGAAATTGTGGAGTTGTCTTTATGAAAATGTAATTATGCATGGAGAATATCCCCTGTCCGTGCAGCTGCCCATACACTTGAGGAAAAAACAAGGACCAGTAACATTTGTATTTACTATTGCAGCCTTCAATCTTTATTGCTCACTTCTAGAAAAGCTGACCTTTCCTTTATCTTGATATTTGCGGCTTCTTGTATTTTTTTTGGTTCACAAGAGTCAATAAGGCTATGGCAATAGAGTGTGTTTGTTTGCAGTGACCTTTACTGAGATAACTCTTGTATTTTTTTAGACTTACAGGTCGGTGCAATATATACAGCTATATATCTGTCAGCACATCTTCCCTGTAGATACAGTGCCTAGCTAATAACAATCTCTAACCAGGGTTTTTTCTAACAGTGTTCTATTTTGAATGCCGTCCTATCTCAACTATGAAATTGCGTTTGAAGAGTTCATGAAGTTAGGTCTTGATATTTCAATACTACAGTGAATATGATTTTTGCATTCTGATTTCATGGTATTGCATCTATGCAACAAAGTCCAGCACATCCTTTCCTAATGCACATGTGCTGATCTGGGACTAAAGAACAGCCAATCCTCTGCCTCCTTTTTTTATGCTACACTTCTGCTTTTTATTGCTGCAATTATCTTGTATCAGCATAGGTTTCTGCTTCTTTTGCCTTTTGTGGGGTTATAGTTTCCATTATTTTTTCCCTATTCCTTTATTCCTCTTCTATTGTACCAAGCATTTACTGGTGTGGTGCAAATCTTGAACTGTCACCATCGCAGTTCTGGCCCCATCATAGTACTGTCCCCAAGGAGTAGCCTTAAACTGTGATGTTAAAAATAGCACAGAACAGAAAATGATTTCTGTGAAACTAAGCCTGTGAAAAGAGACTGCTGAAAAGACTAGCAAGTTGCTTTGTGAGAAGGTAACTTTTTTTATACAGTTGGACAATTGGACTCTGTGGACAGCAAGTAGTACTTATATATATTCAGAAATATTTCAAAATGTATATTTTCAGGGATGCCTGATAAAATAAAACAAAAAAACTGTAGAAACCAAAATACAGAACATTTTAATTCACATTCAGAACTACTGATGATACATATTCTTTAAGTAGAGCAAGCACTACTGGAAATAAGTCTTTTATTTAATTTTTCACCACAATATTTCTATATGGTTGTATAAGAGCATTATTAAGCATATATTTTGCATAACATTACAACAATGCCATTGTATATTCAGGACTGGAATACATCTGTAGACTACATTTTGAGGAGTTGTGGAACTAATTAGATGTCTTCTGAATAAGCTGTTTGGACATAGTTATCGACTTTACTCATGCAAAGCCTGTAAGCCATCATGGAGTTAAAGGATTTTTGCAGTTCACAAAAAGTGACTGTAGCCTTTTTGACAAATAGACAATTTTAAAGGATACAGAAAATGAAAGTCATACTTTTCTCAGGGAAAAATATATAAAAAATCAGTGTGTCCCTCCCATTGTTCGCAGATAGGAGTATTATATTTTCATCTGTCAGAAGCTGGTCTAGCTGATTTAAAAAAAAACCCTGCATGTATTTCTCAACCACTATAAATACGTGACCCTGAATATTGTGTTTCCTGAATCTTCCTTGCTGCTGTTACAGTTCCTTCTCACTCCTTGTCCTACACACTACTGCTGCTACAAACAGGTTGCCCTCTTCCTTTTGGAGCAGCCTGGTATTTACCCAAAGACTTGCCAGGACCCTTTTAATTGTCTTATCTTTCAGCTAAATATCCTGGATTCTTTAAATTTTTCCTCAAAAGTCAACTTTTCAGACTGTTGATATGTGCTTACTTCTCTGCCTCAGATTTCCTAATGGGAGTGTATCTTACAGTATATATTCTCAGGTCTTACCAGGGAAGAGGAGAACAGATGTTGCTCGACAGAATTTACTATTTAAGGTTCTGGTTCTGTATTTCAGTAGGCCATAAGGTTCAGTTGTGATCCTCTGCATTTCTTGAGTCTTTTCTGCAGGACTCTTTGGTATACGGTTTCTTCCCACCCTGGATTTTTACAGTTTCATTGCTTCCTACCTAAACACATTATCCTGCGCTGTCTTGAAATGCACCCTGTTTTGCCCCGGTCAGCACTGAGGTCAAGCAGTGACCTCATTGACTGACTTTGGGTTTCAGTGCAAATGTCTTGAGTGCCATTACAGTTTTCAGAAAAATTAAGTTTTACAGGGAATTCCAGAAAAGAAAAAGTACCCTCAGTGTTCATATATGCATTACCCAAATTCTGTGCATGTAAAGTGAACATAGAGTGTCCACATTTTCACTTTGGAAAAAGCTTGTTATCCTTTTCAGCTGGCAGTAGGTCAGACAAAATTGCTTTCCCCGAGGAATACAAATTTTTGTAATGAGCATTTTAAAGGCCTACAAATTGCATAGTAATTTTTCGCTTTCATTTATTTCTCTTCTTCCTGCCTACCTCAAAATTCTAGACTTCTGTTTAATTCCATTTTTTATATTTTCAAGTTCTTCTGCTTGATTTTGTTAAAATAAGGGTTTTTATGAGTAGGATTGCAATTGTGTTCTGTTTGTCATGAGCTATTTACTGTTTCAAAGGTCATTTTTCCTTCTTGGCATGAGAAAAGCAAAGCACTCAAGCTATTTCTAGTGTACTTATTTTTTTCTGGCACCATGCAGAAGACATGAAAATCTTTTCCTATGAGGAATTTTGTTATGAATTTGCAAGGTGCATATTATAATAAAATTTCACTTTCTTTTTCCTAAGACAAATAGAAACTGTCACCCTCTTCAACAAGTAGAAATGAAATTTAGATTCAGTTTCTCTCCAAGTTCTACTTCCGGAACATCAATTGTTGTGAAACAGAGGCACTAAAAAACAGTAAAGGAAGTGGTCAATGGAACTGTAAATGCAGTGCTTTCACTACAGTAATGAGATGTTATTTAAAAAAAAAATATTTCTATTTCTCTTCCTCATGGCTCTCTTTCGTTACCAAGGAACAAGAAAAAAAAAAATGAACAGAGGAGCCAGATTTTAATGCAGCCTGGTACTTTCAGTTCTTCAAAGTGAAGCAAAAATGCTTCAGATTGGATCAAGGGACGATGCACAGCTACAGAAATGCATAAAACACTGATATAGTATGTTCACTGTCATGAACAAATATGTTTCTAAATATAAATATAGAAATATTTCTAAATATAGAAAGGCCTTGGAACAGCCTTAGCAAACCTGCCTTCTTAGAAAGGCAGGCCACCCCTAACTTTGTAGCTCGCTTTACAAACCATTCCACTAAGAGCAGGTAGTCAAGCAGTCATTGCACACCTGACAACTGTGGCCTTCGGGCTCCAGAAGGAGGCTTTACTCTTGTCCAGTTGTGGGGTGCTTGAAATCAAACTGTGGTACTAAACTGTGAAGAAAAGTCTTTCATGCAGTCCCCTCAGTTCCTCAAGTCTTCCTCCTTCTCATCCTCTACTCTGCACAGCCTCTGGGAGGTGGATGGCTGTTTCTTCTCTTTGCAAGCACAGCAAGAAAAGCAGACACACTCTAAACAGACCACGTGTGTAGACTGAAATAAACTCTGTGCAGCCAGAACTGGCAGCTCCTGTGTTTGACTTCCCTCTGGAGGGCTGTACTTGCTGAAGCACTCCAGGAGGACACCTCCCTCTGTCTGTATCCTCACACAACAATATTGTAAGGCTGGGCACTGTTCCCTCATGCAAAGCTGTATGCTAGAAAATGCCTGGCTCCAACCACCTCTTGTGCAATTCAATTAGATTTCATTAGCTTTAGTGATTAATTGTTATCTGCATAGAGCATGTTCAAGTTGATGTGTTTTCATTGGATACAGAAAGATAAAAATAATACCAAGATATTACCACAGATTGTTCCAGAACTTTTTGGAAATTCTTTAATTCTCCATGTCGTTGTACTTATATACAAAATGTATGTGAGAAAATGTATCGTTACTAATGATTTTATAAAATAGCAGTAAAATTCTGCTACTTAGCTTCAAATCTGCACGTAGATATAGTATAGTATTGCACTAGTATAGTATTGCATAGTATTCCACTAATTGGAATTGCAATAGTCTTTATTTATTTAAGACAGAGTTGGGCCCACTGTTCTTTAATGGAATTCAGAGAACAGTCAAGACAATAGTCAGAAGAAAATTAGGCAGTGCATTTCCAGAACCCCTTTCCTTTTGTTCAGAGCAAATAGCTCTTTCATTTTTATGAACAGATTCTCTTCATTTTATAAGATAGCAAATCAATTTTGCTATCAGAAAGGCATGGTAGACAGGAACTGACAGTTCTCAGTTTCCTCTGCTGCATTGGAAACTCTGGGAGCACTCCTTTTCCTGTCATCTGCAACTGTTTTTGCAAAGTCTGTACACATGAAAGCTGGAGCTACTGTCAAACTAGGTTTGGCTCTCCATACCAAAATGACCAGCCACAGTGACTCCTGAGCTGCTGGTTTCAGCTTTCAGACAGGTCTAGTTGCCCACACAGAGATGCAATATTTTTCAGCAGATCCTCCTTACTCATCGTATTTAACCTGAAATTCTCATTGAAAGAGTGTAGTATGTCACTGAAAGCTCCTAAACTGTACTTGAGAAAGTATAATGCAGTCTTTCATTAGGGACCACTTATGTGACACCATATGGGATTTTTTTAGAAAATAGTTAATGTTTGCAGCTTCCTGAACCTTTGGTGTCTTTATTTTTTTGTATTTAGATAGGATTTAAAAGGAATGTTTCTTTTTTTTTTTTTTTAATGTTGTATGTTTTTGGGTCTCTTTCTTCTTTTAACTTAATGGAAAAACAGTTATGCATAAGCTGTAAGTTGAGTGGCCAAAAATTTTATGAATCAGTCTATGGCTCTGAATTTCCTTGCAGCTGTTGAAGTTTTTGGGGAGGGCTTACTTTATTCATCTATCTAATTTGTAGCAGAGGCCTATTCTCCCTATGTCATATTTAGTATTTGATTATACATTTGTGAGGTACAGTCATTTGCGAGCAAGATCCTTATTCTTTCTTTGTCACTTTTTCTGCAATTCTGTGAATCCATCACTTCCTGACTGTGAATATATCAAATAGGATGAGGTTCATGAAATAGTCACAACAAAGAGAGAAGCAACTGGAAGAGGTGGAAGTCATTATTTCCATGCCATTATAAAACCCTTAAATTATGTATCTTAGATTTTGTATGAAAAAATAGATCTGCTATTTAAGAAAAAAATAGATAAGAAAGACAGAAAGAAGACCATTATTCTGAGAAAAAAAATAACACCCAACCTGCTCTTGTTTCATGCCTGAAATACCATTCTATTTTTTAAGATAAATATAGCAGAGGGATTGAAAAGCATTTTAACAGTGCAGAAAGTGAACCTCACTCGGACAGGAGGTTCTCTGATTGCGTTCGCTGGCTGATTGTGCATTTGATTTGCATTTTCTCTCAATCAGTTACCCAAATATGTGCATTAAAATACTTCAGGATATATAGAGGTATCCTGTCTGAAGAAAGCCTCTTTTGCTCTAAGTCCCTCTTCTGTTCTAAGGAGACTATCCTTTTATGTTTATCTTCTAGAACAGGTAGCCAGTAAACCTTCAAGGTCCAGGGGATGCAGCCAGCCTTTTGGGAGTTGAAAAATCCTTCAGTATTTCTAAACACCTAAAGGTTTTTCTGTGATTCAAACCCATTGATTATTGGGATAACCCAACTCTGCCTTATTTGCTTTTTTTTTTTCTTTTATATTTTATTTCAATTTGAAAGAAACCATTCATCATGTGGTATCTGTGAACATTCCCTGTTACAGAGTCAGAAAACAGTGTGGCAAAAATCTTTGAAAATCACAATACTGTAACTTATATGTTGGTAGCACATAATAAGTCTGTGAAGTGTAAAGTGTTGTTCTCTCTTTCTCTCATGCAGGCTGGATTGCCATGTTGGGAGCCATTTGGCTGCTAGTGCTAGCAGACATCCATGATTTTGAGATGATATTGAACAGAGTTGAGTGGGCAACCCTCCTTTTCTTTGCAGCATTGTTTGTTCTCATGGAGGTAATATTCTCTGATTCTAAAGCCTGAAGAGGTACAAATTATTTCAAATGTGAATTATGTTCCTGTGAAGAGGCCTCCTGCTGGTTTAATCCCACTGGAATATTGTTGATCAAGTGTAATTATGGTAGTACAGAGAGGAATTGCAGATTGCAGGTAGTACAGAGAGGGATGCAGTGTAAGTTGGTTGGACCTCTATGATATTAATATTTCATTATAAACTTGGTTTCAGTCTCTCTCCTTCTGCATTTGCTGAATCTATCTGAAACAAACATTTTACTATAAGTTGAATTTTAATTTCTGGGTTTGCCAGTGGTCTACATATGCAGATATTTTATACAAATTTATGTGTATGATTTGCAATTATTTATACAAGTGATAAGAAAAATAATAGAATAAGATCTAACCAGACTTGAAAGATGTTTCTAATGCTGTCTGCTACATGCTGGCTTAAAATCACAGAATCATAGAATCTGCTTATCTGGAAGGGACCCACAAGGATCATCAAGGCCAACTGTTAGCCCTGCACAGGACCATCCCAAAAGAGTCACACCATGAGACTGAAGTATTGTCCAAACGCTTCTTAAATTCTGTTAGACTTGGTGATGTGACCACTTCCTGGGGGAGCCTGTTCCAGTGCCTGAATACCCTCTGGGTGAAGAACCTTTCTCTAATATTCAGCCTAAACCTCCCCTGACACAAATTCTGGCCATGCCCTCAAATCCTGTCACTGGTCACCACAGAGAAGAGATCAGTGCCTGCTCCTCCTCTTCCCCTCACAAGGAAGTTGTACGTGCAGTGGGGTCTCCCCTCAGTCTCCTTTGATCCAGGCTGAACAGGCCAAGTGACCTCAGCCACTCCTCATACAGCTTCCCCTCAAGGCCCTTCACCATCTTCATTACCCTCCTTTGGAAACTTTCTAAGAGCTTAATATCTTTCTTATATTGTGGCACCCAAAACTGCACACAATATTCAAGGTGAGGCCGCCTCAGTCCAGAGCAGAGTGGGAGAATCCCCTCCCTTGACCGGCTGGTGATGCTTTCCCTGATGCCCCCCAGGACAGGGTTGGCCCTCCTGGCTGCCAGGGCACTGCTGACTCAGATTCACCTTGCCATTGACCAGGACCCACAGGTCCCTTTCCATGGCACTGCTTTCCAGCATGTCATTCCCCAGTCTGTCCGTACATCCTAGAGTTGTCCATCCCAGGTACTGAATCAGGCACTTTCCCTTGTTGAACTTCATATGGCTGGTGACTGCCCAGTCCTCTAATTTGCCAGGTCTCTCTGCAGGGCCTCTCTGCCTTTGAGGGAGTCAACAGTTTGAGTTTTGTGTCATCTGCAAACTTGCTCAGTATCCCTTCCAGTCCTGTGTCCGTGTCATTTATGAAGATACTGAAGAGCACAGGGCCCAAGAGGAACTGAAAGCTGAGTTGGAAGGGTCACACAAAGAATCATCGAGGCCAATTTCAGGCCATTCCCTTGGATCCTGTCACTGGTCATCACAGAGAAGAGATCAGTGTCTGCCCCTCCTCTTCCTATCACAAGGAAGTTGTCGAGTGCCATTGGGTCTCCGCTCAGTCTCCTCTGCTCCAAGCTTCTGTCTGTGACTGGTGACTGGATTGTCTTTCCGTTGTTTTCCAATACTTCCCAGAACAATCTTCTCCATAACTTTACCAGGCACTAAAGTGAGACTGAGATGCCTTTAGTTTCTAGGGTCCTCTTTCTTGCCCTTCTTGAAAACTGGAACAACATTTGCCAGCTGAGATCTCTCCAAATTCCCAAGGTGTTCAAAAGATACTTCCTGGGAAAGTATTTGAAAGGGTAATATTAGTGAATTTCAATTTGAAATGCTAATTTAAAAGATATTCAGCTCTTGAAATGCCTGGATACCTTGCTGTGTGTTTTCTTTGTTTAACTGCTTGACAATAGTACTTGCATGTTTGCATCCAAGTTTATTCCCTATTTGAGGCTTTTGTATAGCCTGAGATATAGCCCTTCTGTGGATGGTTCCCTGTATATTTTTACCCCAAATATTTGGATATTTTTTTGTATGAATATTCACATTAACTTTTCATTTAGGCATCTAAAAAGCTGACTTTTTTCAGTTATTATTTCTTAGGTTTAAATGATATAAAAATGTTGTAGAAACATGACTGACAAAACCCAAGTGACCACTGACACTGCCATAGCTAGTGAATTGACTGAGTGAGCAAACCTGGGAAAAGCCTGTGATAACAAATTTAGTCACATGACCTCTCTTCTCCACACTTCCCTCCCAGTGGTTGGAAAAATACCAAAAAATTGTAAATTTTGATCTATTAAAAAAAATCACCAGCAGTAAAAGGTGATTTTTGAAGCAAATAGAAACAAAAAGAAACAAATAGAAACAAAATCCAATCCAACTAACTCTAATTAATGGCAAACTGGAAATCAGAAGCCGCTAACTTCTGAGAAGATGAATGGAAACCGATTATCATTAAGAGGCTTGACTGTGAGCTACTAGGTATAAAGTTCAGGAAATGCTGATTTATTGTATGCTCATTAGTCCAGGCAATTTTTAGCTATCTGTTTTATCAGGCTCTACATATGCTTGATTTTTCTAGCTCTTATAGGGAAATCCATGCTGAAGCCATGTTTATTTTGTCGGTTACTACTATAAGAGTTTATTAGTTGCATTCCCCTGATGTATTTATTGTTTTAACTTGGATTGAATGGCTTTGATTTGAGTGCTGTGTGACTGCAAAATAACATAGTAAAACATGCAGGAAGTTATTTGCCATTTACTGCCAAACTTTGGATACAAGTGTTGTGAGTCACAGAACTTTGTTTTTGTGGCTTCTCAGGTCACCAGTGAATAGTTTGCTAATGAAGGAATACTTTTCCTGGCTCTCTAGAACAACAGCAGTTTAAGGTCATGAAAGAAACTAATACAGATAATCAAGGAAAAAAGAAAAAAGGGAAATACTAAATTCTTCCACATAATGAATGAGAAAAATATTCTATGTATCATCACTGCTAATTTTGATCTGAATCTATTGCTCTTTGGAGTAATAGATGACAGTCCTTTTCAAGGCATTTTTCTTTCCTTTAAGTTACCACTGTCAAGAATAAACAAGTCAAAGGTGGTTTGCGAAGTATAAGATGATCTAGACATTCAGCAGTTGCCAGCTCATATTGTTCACCCTTGGTGATCCTTCAGCTTGGATGGTTCCCAGTCTGAACCTGTTTCCTACTGCTACAAATGTTCCCTTTTCTATTACAAGACGCATTTAAAAACCTGTGTGGGACTTAAGCTGCAAGTAATTTTGGAAAATGTGATTTGAGTTCCAGACATTTTGGAAGATGTGATTTGAGTTTGTGAGCCACAGGGGAACTCTTGGTGGTTCTGCCTCTGGGGGCTCATCAGTCCAGTCTAGTGCATCTTTTACAGTGAAAAACTTGGAAATCCTTTGGAGCTTTCTTGTTTTCTGTTGTGCCCTTTGGGTAATTAATCTTTACAACTGTCTTTTTAGTCTTTGTCCACAAGTGGCTGTTACAAGCTATAAAATCTTTCTGATTCTTCTGTCTCTGTAGCATAAGTTCCTGTGCCTCTCACAATTACAGTTCTTTGTCCACTTTTATAATATTGACATTTTACCTTTATCCCTTCAGGCAGAGCTTATTTGCAGCAGTCATCATGACATACTGTCCACAAGAGGGATTAATGCAAATTTTTGTGCATAAATTAAACTTTGTTTTAAAGTGGCACATGATTTTTTTTTTCTGCAGTAAAACTCTATTTTGAACTCTCAGACAGAAATAGTATGCCTGAAGACATCAATTAGTGCAAAAATACTTATTTTTCTTAGAAGACACTGGAATATCCAGGAGACCCTCTGTGCATTTTACATGTAGGGGAGGCCAGTGGCAGGGTGTTAATTGCTGACATTCAGTTAGTTGCCTGCAGGACCCTGACCTGGAAATCACAGAGACATCCTAAAACTGGTGATGTGATTAGTATTGTCATCATCTCTAAAGGGATGGGCTACCTGCAGACTGACCCTTGCGGGAGGGATGTGTGTGTTCATCATTCTCTTCCCTCTTTTCTGAACATCTATTTTCTGAGTTTCAGAACAAATTTTGAGTGTTCCTGAAAAGTAATATGTTCTGTTAACAGTTAAGTAATAAGGCAGCAATATTAACTGAATGTAACTCTGGGCTCTAATTGCTGACAACTATGTTTTAAAAAGTTTATTTTGAAGTGTCAACACCAAGCAGTTGTAGAAAAAGTGTTGCTGTTCACTAAGAATATTGCTTTTACATAGATATAAAAAGTTGCTGTCATAACTTTTGAATTCATAAAGCAACACAGATAGCATAGAAAGACCATGATAACTTAAAATTGTGAGCAAGAATTAATTTCTTAGGAAACTTTTTCCTGGGAAGTTAAAATAATGAAAAAAAAACTTTTTTTTCTTTTTTTTTTTTTTTTGGTATGTAAAGTGTATGTTTATTCAAAAGTTTGTTGCTTGTTTTCTGCATGCTGTATCTTTAATTGTAGAGAAACCTTTTTTTATTCAATATATTGTTAAACCTAAGTATTATTTCTAGGCCAAATTTACTATGTGGTGATACCCAAACCACTAGCATTCAGCTGATGTCCAGTCAAGCTGCATGTACAGAAACTGCCAGTCTGATGAAAGCACCTTAGTCACTCTGACTCAAGTGTTGTATACCATACAATTGGTGCCTTTTAGGATGTTTGTCCATCTCTGTCATGGAATTTGACAGCATGTGAGTTGAATGCTGTTTTTCCAACTGATGTCTCTGAAGGGCTCTGTCTGACTCCCACATGTGGACGTTATATGGAGCTGTGTCATGTGAATGTTGACTCCTGTAGGTCTGTGAGGGAACTTCGTAAGTGAGGCACTGCAGCTGAATGATTCTTTTACTTGACAGAATAAAAAAAAAGAAAGCAAGCCAACCAGCTTGGTCTAGGCTGAACCAAAAATGATGTGATCTTTTCTGTGTGAAATGATGTGAAACTGAGAAGTCAAAAAATAGGTATACTTTATTCATCCTGAAAATAATTCTTCATTCTGCACACCTGTAAGAGAAGAAAATAAAACCAAAGTGAATTAAAGGTTAGGTCTCGTGAGTTAAAATCACCCTTTTATCTTGTGGGTGAGTAAATAGGTCTTTGTCCTTGGGTGTGAAGACTCAGTTTGTATTTTGTCTGCGCAAGGTGAAATCAGAGTCAGCACCACTGAGCTGGAGTCTTCTTATGTCTTTTCATCCATTTCGGCAACTGTGGTTGTATGGGATGCTAAGTATTCTGTACGGATGGGAATGGTTCTCACAGGGAGGACAGAGCACACTGCTCCAGGCTGTCCTGAGGTACAACGCTCGCAGGGCTCACCTCCTTGGTTCAGGTGTCTAACCTGGGCATCGGAGAGCTGTGTTTTCTGCCTTTCAGGTGCTGCTGCCTCAGTGCCCATTTCCATTCACCCAAGACCTCTGTTCTGTCTTTAGCATAGGGGTACTATTTTCAGGTAGTTTTTGTTGTAGGTTTTTTTTTTTTTACGGATCTGAGAAAGCTGTAAAACAGAAACATAATTTGTTTTCCTTTTTCTTCATCTGAGAGTGAGCACGAGATGCCTGATTTTATCTGACCTTTTAAACACATGATATATATCTATATCGTGGTTTTGGGGAAGTTGTATTAAATCAGTTCTGTTCTGGTATTCAGAAAACATGTACCCACTGAATAATGTCATCTTTAGATTTCAGCCATTCCCTAATCCTGTGTCCCATGCTCTTAAGTAATCCTACCACTTGTTTCAGTACAACCAACCCACTTCTGCAAATACAGCTACCAGTTTCTGGTATGGTTTTTCTTGCCTCCAATTACAGAGTTGTTGTAGGAGCTACATGAGTTAAATATCAGTGTCTTGTAAGTGGGAAGGAAGTGTTGCATTTTCTTATATCCATGAAAAAAAATGTAATTACATTGTGTACTTCACTAATTGATACCAATGTCTTTTTTTTTTTTTTAAGGCTTTGGCTCATCTGCACTTAATAGACTATATAGGAGAGCAGACAGCTTTGTTAATAAAGGTGTGTTTAAAATATTGATAATTTTTTAACAGGCCAGGAAAATAGTTTTATTCCAATAGGATAATACAGTTTCGTTTTAATTTATTGTTTATAATTGCATTCCTGAATCAGCAATATCATGAAAGCACATCATATTTTGGCATGGATGATGTTTAATATGTATATATCAGTTCACAGCCACAATAAACATAGCCATAAATGCAATAAGGAAACCTTTTCTTTAGTCTAAAACCCTCAAAAAAATACAAAGGTAAAGGAAGTATAAACAGTTAGAGGCCAAAATTCACAGTTGCACAGTGTATTTCTTGGGAGAAATTTGAGTGTTAGAAATATCATTCTTTGTACTATTCTTAGTTCATATTTTCTTGGAGAAAGAACAGTAATTGTGGTACTAAATGTATTTTCTCCAAGATGCCTTTCCTATCTCAGAGCCTGAGGGAATAATAAGTGTCAATAAATTAAACTGTGAAGAACGTGCAATTATGCCATGGGGGGACACAGAGCAACACTGATCTTAAAGTTATAATTTTCTCTCTCTCAATTCCAGGTGGTTCCTGAGGACCAGCGCTTGGCAGTGGCCATCATTTTAGTGCTCTGGGTGTCTGCTTTGGCCTCGTCCGTGATTGACAATATCCCCTTCACAGCTACAATGGTAGGGTCTGTGCAGCACTGCACATCCTCCTGGTGCTGGCAAAAGAGCTGAGCTTACTGATTACAGATTGTTTGTTTGTTTGTTTGTTTTTTGACCTCTGCTGTGTTGTAGTTTATCCTCTGAGACTGAATCATTATTAGGAACTTACTGATACCCTAAAGGTGTCTAGCTGGCCATTGCCGTCAGCAGCTGCAGTTAGCTGTGGGACTAGAGGCATTTTTGTACTTTCCCTTTTATATCCACATCTGTTGTTGAAAAGTGAAATTGCCTTTTTGATGGAAACTGTCAGCATCCATATACTGCTATCAGTCTTTTCCCTCTATGTGCTGTGTGTTTACGCTAATGATTTTTTAACACCTGAACCTTTTATTGCTACCTTACTCATGTAATTAGTTTAAAAACCAGCAAATAATGTTAAGAATAACAAATGCTTGTGAGAAGCTGAGCTTTAATATCAGAAAAATATCAAATTAAAACAAATTAGAGCATGCTTATATAGGCTTATTCAATCAAATTCTCCATTTAAAGTGCAATAATCCATTAATTGTACTGTAGGAATTGTTACAACTAGTTCTAAGCTATTTTTTCTGCACCTTTTTCTTCTTAAGGGTCGTGGGCACCCTTAACTTGTGTCAAGGTTTAAGACATTCCTTATAGAACATATGACAAATTGGGCAGATTTGCAACTGCTCTATAAATATATATTAATATGGTATTTTGCTGTGATTATCGTAGTGTTTACTGTGAAATTATATTGATTTAACAGCAACCAACTGCAAACAATAGGCATGAAGGGAAGATTGGTTCAGGATGAGTCACCTCCCAGTAAATGCTTGAGGAATATTAAGCAATAATGGAGAACTCTTAGTGTAGAAGATTTTGTCTCATATTCAGCTGGTCTATAAAAATTGGCTTGGAGCAGTACCAGCCAAACAGCACCTACATGCACATCAAACAAAGGGTCTTTCCCACATTTTAAAAGAAACCCTCTTTTAAAGGAGTATGTTTTGGGGAATGGAACTGAAATGCAAGAATCCTCTGAATGCCTCAAGACCATTGCTTTTATATCTTTGAGGTTGGAAAATAGAGATGAGCAGGAAAAGATCCTTGTCAACATTTTTAACATTTCAAATTTATATCTTTCTCATTGTGTTCTGGGATGAACCTAAGAGATTCTGCTACAATCTTTCTTTCTTTCTTTCTTTCTTTCTTTCTTTCTTTCTTTCTTTCTTTCTTTCTTTCTTTCTTTCTTTCTTTCTTT
>JAWWMP010000001.1:85444637-85470070 GCA_035047865.1 Dendrocincla tyrannina
TTCTTTTCTTTCTTTCTTTCTTTCTTTCTTTCTTTCTTTCTTTCTTTCTTTCTTTCTTTCTTTCTTTCTTTCTTTTTAATTAGACAGAGAGAAGATATAGGAAGAAAAATGCAGGTATATTCTCATCTATGTGAAAGCAGTCATTAGTTGCAGTGTTAGATTTTAATGTATCATGTGGCAAACTAAAGTTGAGGCCTAAATTCATCTAGTTCAGTGAATAGGTTTGTACTTCAGTTTTTGTCATTCTGCATTAGAAAATACAGAAAACTCCTAAGTAACTAAGCCCCAAGTTCTTATGCAAGATTGTATAAACTCTCATTTATAATTCTTTTTTTTTCTTTGACACTTTGTTCCTATTTTAAAACAGGCAGTATTTGAAGGTTATTCATCCATATGTATGTCAAAGTTATGAACTTCTGATGAGGGGTATTAAATACATTGAACACAGCTCTTTTGTAGAATGACTTTTCCCTAATCAGGGACTTCTATAAATGAGTTTGGTTTGACATTCCCTAGTGACATAGGAGTAATGGGGCACCTGCTATGACATAGCCATGAATGATTTTTTCCTTTCCTGGCAAAAGTTTTCAGCTTCACAGATAAGCCTACAGTCATAATAATGAAAGACAGAAGTACTGAATCCCTTCAAGTGTCTCCCTCAGTGGTGAACAAATGCCATGACAATGGGTCAAGGACACCAGTGGTGTCTTTTCTGCAATAAAAAGGTGAATATAGCATGATTTTTGTACCATGTTCTAGAGATGAGGCAGTCTTGCCATCCCAGTTCTTCTGGTTGTAAGGCTCCAGTTGACTGTCGGATAAACTGTTGTGATGGCCAAGGGATCTAGGAAGTTATACTGTTTTGTTCCTTCAGGAGTGGGAACGTTCAAGAAAAGAAGCCTCAGTTCATTCTTGGGGTGACCCCAACACTGCCTCTGTGTTGCTAGATAGAGTCTTGCCTTTATCCCTTACAGCACTATGCAGTGCTTGTTGTCCAGAATTGGAGCAGGGAGAGGAGATGTACTGCACACAATCAGTGTAGTAACTCAGAAATGGAGCAAGAATGGACAGGAGTAGGGCTCTGCTATGTGAGGTGACTGATCCCCTGGGCTGAAGGCAACACAGATGTGAAGAGGCTCAGCTCCAACTCTTTCAATCTTCTTTTACACCACATTACTTGCTCCTGTAGGTGTAGCCCATAAAATTGACATGTAGAATGTTTTGACCCAGGAACTGTCTGAGAAATTGAAGAAATGCAAAATTCCATTAGAGCCTGAGCATAGCCGAAGGGGAGACAAAGAGAAAAACCGCAGATAGTTCTGTAATTGTGATGTTGTGTTTCCTTAAAAAAAAGAAAAAAAAAATCAATTTTAAGTATGGCTGTCCAAATTTTCCTTAAAAAACTCAAGTTGATGTATGGTTGTCCAAAATTTGATCCAAGTGTCTGTGGTTGTATGACTGAGATAATCAGATTCATAATTACTTACTTTGTCATGGAAAAAAAAAGAGTGAATGCCCAATTAATGGACCTTGATACTAAAAATTTCACTTTATCTGTGTTTGGATAAAGCTGACTGCTTCATTTAAAGTTTTGGATTTGACAGTATTAAAATTTACAGCTGACTTAACAGTTAGTTAACTTAATAGGATGTGAAAAGCAGAAGCTGAAAATTGATATTTTAAAAAGGGAATTAGGAGTGGATCTGAGTTAACATTGCAAAGAATTCTGGGAAATAAACTATTTTATGAATTGAAGTTACAAAAACAGATAAGAAAAATGGCTTCCTATAAGAAATTATAGGCATTTTCAAGAGTTTCTATATATTTCTGTAGACAAAGTAGGATTCTTCCCTATCCTAAAATACAACACATTATCTGCAGTCTTAAGAACAAAACATAAATATTTTCAGTTATTTTAAGATGTTATTTTAAATTATAATAAGTTATAGTTAAGTAATAATAAGATGTTATTTTAAGTTATTTTAAAGTGCAAAATATTCACCTGCTTAAACAGGACTAACATATTGATGGTTTTCAACAACCTTCAGCACCAGCATCATGGAGAAGACTTCTCTCTTATTAAAAAATTCTGAAATTACAAAAATGAAATCAGTTTATTATTTTAAGCACCTTATCCTGAAAAAAAGCTTTCCAGTGCAACACTGTTGTTGGTCAAATTCTCCTTTGCTCTAGACAGGAGTAAACGTGGTGTAACCCCACCAGTAAAAATGTCAGAACCATATGGAATTCATGTACAGAAGTTGTTAAACTGAAATCTCTGCAAAGAGGTCAGAACACAGCAAGTAGTTTTTGCTACAGAGGATGCTGTAGGAAGATAATTGCCTACATGAAACAGTACAATGAGTTTCTGAGGGCACTTAGCTCATCATAAGTTGAGTACTTCTACTGTTTCTGTCTTGCCAAAATTCTGTTTGTGTTAAACTAAAATAAAACATTGGAACCACATAAAGACTTAAAAGTCTTCAAAATATCTTCTAATTGATTGTTTCATATAATTTGTCCTGAATGCAAAGATAATGAACTGCACAAAATAAGATGAGGGTATTGAAAATTGCCTGATGAGCTGTAACCCCAGGACTTTTCCCTTCTCTTTAAGCATTGAAATGATCCAGGTCCCTAATTAAATAGATGTTTATATGAGTGCCTATTGCACTTCTTTGCATAAGCATGACTGACAATTGTGATAGCCATCTTCAGGTATTACTCCATTGTAGGTGCAGAACCTGGCATTTGGACTTGTTAAATTTGATCCCATTAACCATAGCACAATGTTCCAATCTGTCTAGATCCCCCTGCAGAGTTTCCTGTCCCTCAAGTGAGTCAACAGCACCTCTCAGTTTAGTATCATCAGTACACTTGATAATGTGCATTCAACTCCTGAACAGAACTGGCCCTAGAACTGAACCCTGAGGAACATCGATGGTGCCCACCCATCAGTCAGATGTAGCCCCACTCACTACAACACTTTGGGCTCTGCCTTTCAGCCAGGTCTTCACCCAGAGCACTGTGAATTCACTCACCCCACAGCTGGGCAGCTTGTCCAGAAGGATGATGTGAGGGACAGTAGCAAAAGCTTTCCTAGAATCCTAGGAAAACTACATTTATTACCTTCCCCTCATCCACTAGGTGGGTGACTTTATCATAGAAGGATATCGAAGTAGTTAAACAGGACTTCCCTTTGCAAACACATGTTGACTGTGCCTGATGATTGCATTGTTCTTTAGATGACTTTCAGGAGTACCCAGGAGAATCTTCTATCTTTTCCAGGAGCTGATGTTCTGTAGTTCTCTAATTCTTCCTTCATGTCCTTTTTGTTAGACTGGAATAACTTTGGCAAGCTGCTGGTCAGCAGGGACCTACCCAGACTCCCAAGACCCTCTGGTAGATGACCAAGAGGGGTTCTGCCATAACATCTGCTGGCCTCTTTACAGTTTCAGTGTCTCAAATTTTGAGTTTGAGAAATATTGTGTGGGAAACTGTGACTGTATATAAAGCACTTTGTTGCCATCAGCAAATCTAATATATATAGACACATCCGGGAGCTGTTGAAGTAACACAGAGAAAATATTCCATACGTAAAAATTCAAAAACCAGAAGCTTAGTTATTATGTTTCACACATTTTAATTTTTTTGAATGGCAAGGATTCTTTTTTCTTATTGCATATCCTGCTTTCTTTGTTTGCAGAATAAGTGTGATGAATCATATCGATGCACTATGTGCCATTACAGTAAACCTCTGATATTTCTCCTCCTTTTTCGACATGTTAAACTCACACTGACATTCTGTGAGAGGCAGACATTAATTTTCAAGGCCTGGATTTTCCTAGTATGGTCATTTAAATAGCCATGAATTTCCGCCCTTAGAATTTTAGGTGACATAATTTATCACCAGAATGGTTTTTAGTTTAATTGACATGTTTTATCAGCTATATATGCTGGAGCCATCTGTTTATATTTTTCTTTTATTACCAGAAGTAAAAATACACACACAGTAAATCCCCATTTTAGCTGAGTTTAGATACTATTTCCTCAATATAGTGTAACAAACAATTTCTGTTAACCATCTGGCTGGCAAGGTGACTTAGTTTCTGACAGGTCTTTTTTAGAAAGTAAATAATTTTGGGCCCAATACTTATTGCCTCTAAAACTATCAGACACTTTTCCATTTGCAGTGTTGAATGTTTTGTATGTATCTCCTGTTCTTAGTGCCAGCTTTATTTTTAAATCTTCCTTGCCTTCTGCCCTACCAGAGTTTTCTATGATGTCCTGGATTTCACTGCTCGATAAAAGTGTAAGACTGGGTTGTAGCTGTCTGCAGAGGTAGAGCAATCATCAGTGATTTGAGAGGCTACCAATAGTTTGTTTTCTATTAAGTTTTTACAGAATACATCTTTGCTGCATGCAGTTCTTAGCAAAGTATGTGTTATGAAGTTCCATGGCATAGAGCAGCAATGAATCCCTAAAATAAATTGCTGTTTCATTGTCGTTCTGCGCAAATAGACAAAACGGGCAATATTATAGAAGCCCATTATAGAGGATATTATATATGGAATGGTTTAGGTTGGAAGTGACCTTAAAGATCATCTGTTCCAACCCTGCTTCCATAGGCTGGGACACCTTCCACTGGACCAGGTTGCTCAAAGACCTGTCTAACCTGGTCTTGAACCCTTTGTCCCTGTTGCTGACAAAGATGTTAAATGGCACCAGTCCCAGTATTGACCCCTGAGGAATGACACTTGTCAATGGGCTCCACTTGGCATTGAGTTGTTTTCCACAATTCTCTAAGTATGAACACTGTTAGACACCAGATCAGTAATTATTGGCTCGGAACCACCTTGTGGAGGTGCGTGTATGTGTGTGAAGGGGGAAGGAATGAGTCGAACCTCATGGAGATGAGGTGGCATCAGCAAGCCCTGAAGTAGTTCTCAGTCACAAACAGCCAGGGAAAACTATAACACCCCACATGGCACCCCTGACCCAGGCTCAGATTGGCAGGGACAGTGAGAACACTGCCCCTCACCCTGAGTAGCCAGTGGGTCAGACGTCCTGCCTGGGGGTGGGGAGGGGAGTTGGCCATATCGACCAAAGAAGATAAAACCAAAGGCATAGATGTGCCACATGTCACGGCCCTGCCATCTGGACATGTGAGATCTGATCTTCCACAAGGTTCTAGTTGTAGCTATATGATCTGTATTTCCCTCTTTCTCCTTCTCTTTTCTTGCTCCCTCTGCTTCTTTTTCTTTGCTTCTTTCTTGATGCTTTGGGTGGCTTGGAGCTGGAGGGATTGGGACTTAAGTGTTGCGGAATAGTATGTTCTGGGTCAGTATTGGGGTGGAACACTTTGTCCACCTTGTGTGGTGCACTTTAGAACTTTTGCCAAGTTCTCTTATTTTCTCCTCTAAATTAATAAAGTCACTTCTTGGGAACAGGTCCATGGCTTATTCTCTTGATGCTTTCTTGGGGTATTACAGAACTCTCTCTCTCTCTCTCTCTCTATATATATATATATATATGAGCCCATGAGCAAGCAGCCCTCAGGCTGGAGTGTTACAACCGTCCAGTCAATTCCTTATCCACCAAGTGGTCTATCAAATTCATGCCCCTCCAGTTTTTGAGAAGGCCACCAAGTCTGCCAAGCATCATTTGCACTTAGTGAAGCCACGTTGAATGTCATCAATCACTTCCTTGTTTTCCCTTTGCCTTACCATACTTTCCAGAAGGATTTGCTCCGTGACCTTGCCAGGTTCCAAGGTGAGACTGAACTGACTGACCCATAGTTCTTCAGGTCTTCCTTTTCCCCCTTTTAAAAAATGGATCTTATGTTTCCCCTTTTAAAATCACTGGGAACTTTAGTAGACTGCCATGACTTCTCAAATATGATGGATAGTAGCTTTGTCACTTCCTTGGCCAGTTCCCTCTGGACCTGTGGATACATCTCATCAGGTCCCATGGACTTGAGCATCTTCTGGTTACTTAGGTGGTATCAGATGTAATCTTTTCCCACAGTAGATAGTTCTTCATTGTCCCAGTCCTTACCTTTGCCTTCTGCTACTGGAACAGTGTGGCTGGAATACTTCCTGGTGAAGATCAAAGCGGAAATGTCATTGAATACCTCAGCTATTTCATGTCCCAGATAATCAGGTCTCCTCTTTCCTTCTGGAAAGGGCACAGATTTTCCCTGGTCTTCCTTTTATCATTGATGTACTTATAGCAGCTTTTCTTGTTGCCCTTGATGTCACTGGCCAGACTTAATTCTATCAGGCCTTTAGTTTTTCTAACCTGATCCTGGCTGCTTGTAAAATCTCTCTGTATTTGTCCTGGGACACCTGTCCTTGCTTCCACCCTCTGTAGGCTTCTTTTTTGTGTTTGAGTTTATCCAGGAGCTATTTTGTCATTCATGGAGGCCTCCTGGAATTTTTGCCTGATTTCCTCTTTGTCAGGATGTACTCCTGAACTTGGAGGAGGTGATCCTTGAATATTAACCAACTTTCTTGAGCCCCTCTTGGCCCGATACCCTTTACTGTGCTGCGCAGGTATAGGGCCTTGTGACTTGGTTAAGTCACTCTTCTTGACAATGAGGGTGTTTGTGATTACTTGTACAAGTGTTATGTTTGGGAAGTATAAATAGCTGAGAGGGCTTCACTGTCTTCTGCCGCCATCCCAGAAGGAGGTGCTTGCTGATAAAGAAGGACCAGTGCCCCTGCCCTTTGGTCTCCTCTCTGCATATCTAGGTCCAGCTAGTAAAGCTAAATCATCATTTCTTGTATTTTGAAAGGTCTTCATGGGTTCAAAAGAGGTCTTTTGTCCTCATTTCCTTGTCTGATAGAATGCCATTCTCAAGAGAAGATTTTATAAGAATAGGTGAATAGCATAAAGGTCTTGATTCAACTTGTTCTCTTGGTGTTTTGGAGTCTTGCAAAAGAGTCTGTGACAGCAAGGTATGAAAATATCTCTGCCAAGTAACAGAATTGAGACATAGTAATTGCTGTGTACAATTCTGGTCTAAAATGTTGTAGTTTTCTCTTTTTCATGGTCCTGACTTAAAACTGAGTTTCCTTTCTTTTTGATTGTTTCATCTAGCTTAAATTTTCAAGTTGTTAGAGAGATGAGAGGGATACAAAGAAATACACTGTCCTGCAGAATCATATTTTTTGAGTCCGAATTAATTATTATTATTGTTAATAAATTTTATTTTCTAGGGAAGGTGGTTCATTTATAACAATAATAAAATCTTGTTCCATTTTTAAAAGCTTGCAATACTGATTTAAGATTAAATGGTGAGAAAGATGAAAACACATACATTTCCATTTAATTTCTTTTTATGTTTGCAACATACCCTACATACTTTCATGCTATATAGTGTAAACAAACATTTTCTTCACAAAGGCTGATTTTGATCAGGATAGTTATATAGATAAATGTGCCAACATCTGTAGACACTAATGTTGTTTTTGTGCATCAGCTTACATGCTATGAATATAATACACATAATACCTGATATAGAATCAAGATTAATGGCTATCTCCTTTTTGTATCAAGTGTTTGAGGACACTCTCCTTTTCCCGAGTACAATCATTATTTCTTACACTTGCAGTTTTCTCTTTTAACAGCTGAAGGCAGATAGTCTTGCAAAGATTTGATGAGGGGCTTTGGCTTTGCTCTACTGAGCTACATCCCTCATTTTACCGAAATTTTGCCAATTGAGCTGCACTGAAGAATGCTTCAATATCAAAATTCCCAGCAGACTTAGCAAGTTTTCAAGAAGATAGTCCAATACAGATTTATTGTGGTAAGAATTATTTATTGTACTGAAATAAAGGGAATAAGAAAATATTTTCCTGATAAGACATTATCTTTCTCTGTCTAATATTGATAAGGGTGCTGCTTACATAATCTGAAGAAGGAATAATAAAGTAAATGTGAGGCTTCTTCTGTGTTGAGAGGCAGAACTTCATGAAACCATGAAAAAATCTCCATTCCTAATCAGTTAAATCAATATGAGAAAGATATTTTTACAGCTAACTATATCCCCATTTGCAAAGTATCCTAGCTACTGTAAATTCTTATGACTTGAATTGGAAGGAGTTGCAAAACTAATTCATGTTTTCAAAACTATTGAAAAGTACAGTGAAAGGTTTTCTTCTAACCCTTTTATATTTTGCATTTCTGTCTTTAGTGTTCAGATTACTTAAAATAGTAGATTAAACTGAGTTTTGAGATTTAATAGTTCAAAAATGTTGCCTAATGCATAATTGCATGACTGAATGTTGCAAAAAGTGTTAAAGATGATTTTCAGGGAAAACAGAGCAGCAGATTCATGACTCTGTGTGTGATCCTTATCTATTTAAAATGCAAACACTGAACCAGTGAGAAATGTCCACTGGCTTCAATTGCTTTGCAAAAAGTCTTCAAGAGTTCTTGATGATGAGACAAATTTTCTTAATTTTTTTTCTTTTTTTGAGCACAAAACTTCCTGTGATGGACAAACCCTTTGCATTAAGCCTACTTTTCGATCAACAGAATCAGATGCCAGTGACTTTTGGAGACCTGTGTCATGAAGTTGCCACACAGGAGATTCCATAATATTTGCAAAAAATTAGTATTCATTATGGATTAACTAAATATTTCTGTCTGAGACACTGCAAATTTAACTGAGTGTTTCACACCCATCTGTCATCTGGCTATTCAAAACTGAAACTTATTGTGCAGCATTCCTTGTTACAAATACCTCCTATTTATAAAAGATATATCCATGCCAAAAGGGACTTCCATTCCCTTTATATCTTGCAGCTGTTTTGCTTTGGTAGAGATTAATTCCTTTAGACAGGGGAAATGTTCAAATTTAAGTGCACACAAATATGTATTACTAATGTAAGTTTCAATGTTTGTCCCTTACTACAAAAATGTACCTTCATGGGAGCAGAGATTCCTGATCTAGACCTCCTACCTGTCTTGATGCACTTAGGAGCATAACATCACTGATGATAATTCTAACATAGATGATTAATTATTACCAGGTGTTTCAGAAAGAAGACACAATATTTCAAACTGAAAGAAAAGCAATGCTATGGCAAGGAGGGAACAATAAAACCACTGTGAATTAAGTACACTAAGTCTCCTAAAATACTTTGATGGGTTTAAAGAAAAAAAAATTAAGAAATGGAGATTCAAGCACAATACACAATTGCATCTTCTCTTGATATGTTGCAATATATCTTTGTGTTTGAAAGAACACAGAGTGAGTTGAAAATCGCTTTGTTCAGTGATTTTCTTCTGTGGGTTTCTGTGTGTTCTGTCAAAAGAAATTTACAGGACACTGAGAGCTCCTGAAGCTGAGTTCCTTCATTAAACAGGGAACCACATTTTCTCATGGTACTATTATGCATATGTGGCTGCAAATTCCCTAGCAATGAATTACCTCATGGACTTTATGTCTAGGATCTCTGTTTAGCATCTTACTTCCCCTGTCCTTCACACTGCTGTTCTTGGAGGGGCTACAGGGCTCTGGTTTTGGAAAGCTCTTATTGGTAGGGTGTGAAAATGACACTGCTTACTCTGCACTTGGGAACTGTCTGGCAACAGCTTTAAGACTGACCTCAATGGCAAGAAAATAGGTTTGTCATTTTAATCTCTGCCTAATCACCTTCTCTGTGCTGGGCAGGATACACACAAGGAGAAGTCTAAATGAAAAAGTTGTTGCTAGCCTGCACAGCTGAGGATTGTGTCCTGCAACAAGAGACTTACTGCAGTAGATCAGGATACTTACAAATAATTCTGAGAAACTGAATAGCTTGGTTTAGTTCTCTGATCAAAATTATACAGTCGGGGAAAATTCTTTACTTAGGTTGAACAAGATGGCATATCCTGTGATTTTGGCATTTGTTGTTAATTTTTTCTTAGTGTTGAAACACAAAATTTATTTGAAATAAATATAACTTCATTTTGGATTGCATATCATGTTCGAGCAGGGATGGTTTGGGAGAGACAAAGTTTGTGGGGAGAAATGACATCTGTCATTACTGTTTAATGCAAAAAAACAGACAAGATTTTGGGCATGGTGAGCCTTCTTTAGGCCTTAAAATAGAAATAGACATCTTAGGGCAATGTAAAATTCAAGAATAATTGTTTAGACAT
The DNA here is from genome assembly GCA_035047865.1 of Dendrocincla tyrannina. Lineage (NCBI taxonomy): Eukaryota > Metazoa > Chordata > Aves > Passeriformes > Dendrocolaptidae > Dendrocincla > Dendrocincla tyrannina. Next base: position 85,454,793 of record JAWWMP010000001.1, read on the forward strand.
TAGCTTATCTAGGTTAATCAATTAGAGGATTTAAGAGGGATGAGTAGCACCACCAGTGGGAGGAATGGGGAAAGGGTTGTGATTCTCCATAAATATATAAATTCTCTATATATTACTCCATAAAGAATACGCACAGACAATAAAGGTGAGCATCATTCAGCTATCAAAGTGAAAGCATTTTTCAGGAAGCAGCTGCTCCACCTCTGAGATCATACCCCTTGAGGGGCACCTGTAAAATACATTAAAATGACCAAGTGGAGGATTAAAAGCTATAACTATTCACTACTGAAACTCCTGGACTCCAAGAAAGCATTTATTTTAAGGCATATCACAGTTATTTCCACAAATCTCTTCCTGCTTGATTTCTTGCTGTTCCACACTTGCTTCTTCTTTCTCTCTCCCTTTTGGTCCCATAGACTTCTGCACACGTTAAAAACAGGAGAATAACAATGTCACCTCTCCCCTTGCTAATGACCTTCTCTCTCCAGGAAGGGATTACACCTTTCTTTTAAACCAAGTGGTTACAAAATTACCTTGAACTCAAACCGGTTTTTCCCAATTAAGGTGAAAGTTGTTTAGGTTTGAAGGATGTTACTGGCTGAGATCTGGTGCTGCTAGAAAGCCTGCCTGCTGTATTTTTGGACTCTATACCAATTGCCTAATGAAGTCTATTATGCCTCCCTACAAATCTCATTTCACTTTTCAGGGGAGTTTATTTTATTTCATTTGCTCAAGCTTTTAAATGAAATTCGTAAAACTTGCTTTTCTGGTTTTGGCTGGCATAGAATTACTTTTCTTCTTAGTAGTAGCTACTTCAGTGCTGTGCTTTGGATTTACTATAACAATAATGTTGATAACACACTTGTGTTTTGGTTGTTGCTAAGTAATGCTTATTCGAAGGGAAGGACTACTTAGTTACCCATGCTCTGCCAGCTGCACAAGAAGTTGGGTGGGTGGGGGCATAGCCAGGACAGCTGACCCCCAACTGGCCAAAGGGATATTCCATACCATAAATGTCACATTTAAAGTATATAAACTGTGAGGGTTGGCCAGGTGTCAGATTGTTGTCAGGGGATGGTCTGGCCATCAGCCCATAAAATTGCTGAGCAATTGTATTGTGCATCACCTATTTATCTTGGGTTTTATTCCTCTCTCTCTCATTTTCATTACTATTATTATAATAATTATTTACTATTATTAAATTAATTGCTAATAATTATTATACTATTTGCTTTTGTTTCAATCATTAAAATGTTTTTCGTCTCAAAAAGGGTTTAATGTTTTTTTCTGATTCTCCTCCCCACCTGAGGGGGATAGGGGGAGTACGAGATGAAGGCTGAATGGTTTGTAGATGCTGGCTGGCATTAAACCACTGACAAATATTTTCCAGTGAACTAAATCTATATTCTCTGGTAAATATAATGCTGGAAAAAGAAGTAAAACAACTCTTATCTGCTTATGAATTTGGAAGCCTGCCACATGGACCTTTCTCAATTTTTTCCTAACACATCAAATACTTTTGATTATAACAAAGATCCACTAATTTTTTGGTTACTGACACATGATCTACAGCCATTTTGATTGTGAAGGTCTGGGCGTCTTTTATTGCCTTCTCCATCAAGAAGAGAAGATACATCTCTGTCCTTTAGGCTTCAAGAAATGAAAGGGGAATTGATTTATAGTCACTGTCAGTTCCCTTAGGAACCAGAAGGATCTAATGGAAGGCACTCAAAACCATAAGACAGCCTCGGTTTTGTTAGCAGTACTTGTGTCAGGCTTGGCCTAGTATCAATACCTTCTCCTTGGCTTGTGAGATTAGCACAGTCAGTGGGGAAAAGTAAGCCTAGATCAAGCATATGATGCAAAGATACTAATTAAGAAAAACAACATAAACAACAAAAACACTCGAAAAAAACCCTCAACAACCTCTCCCCACCACGTTATTCTTTGGACTTACTGGTGGTTTAAGTTGTTTCCTTTAATGAACTTTATTTATATTGTGCTGATGGTTGGATAATGTCTCCTGATTTTCCCTCTCTTTTCTTCTTAAACCACAGATTCCTGTAATTCTCAACCTCAGTAAAGATCCAGATGTTAACTTGCCTATGAAGCCATTAATCTTCTCATTGGCCATGGGTGCGTGCCTTGGAGGTAAGACTTTATGTGAGGAAGCTGACATAAGGTAATAGCTATGCAATTATGACATGAGTAAACTGGCACAATAGGTTTACTGTGCAAATCATATGGAGGGCCTGATCCAGCTCCTTTTGACTTCAAAGCACTCCTGAATGAGTATCCCAGTTGCTGCTGCTACAATAGGATTTTTGCAGTCTGTTTTTGAAGTCTGTATCTGCATAATCTACAGGCACACAAAGAAGCCCAGATGGGGTTCTGATCTTTTGTGAGAAAAGACAAAGATACATTTAGCTTTCAGAACAGAGAGCCATCATTGCTCATTGAAAAGATGCCGAAAATATATAATAGCTGAGATCTGAATGCTTGATTCAAAGTCTGCTGAAGTCACTGGGAGGTTTTCTAGCTGGCTTACAGAAATGATTTGAGTATCCATTTGCTGACCTATTTCACTCCTCATTCAAAGGCAAGTCCTTTTGAAGTCTTCATGAAATGCACCTTTAATAATGACATTCTTTGGGATGTGCACCTCTAATAGTGCAATTAACAAGCGTTCTTCTAGTGCCCATCTTGGTGTTAACTGGGATTTTGTGTATTGTCGGTGCATGAGTTGGTTTCATCATGTTGGTTTTTGATTAAAAATACAGCATTTATGTGTTGTAGGGTCAGGATTTCCTCTGTATTTTTTATAACAACAAAAGAGAAAAGCCAAACAGTAATTTTTAAATTAATGTTTATAGGGTTCTTTGGTTTTATTTTGTTGTTATTGTTGTGGGTGTTTGTTTGTTTGTTTGTTTTTTTTTTAATATTCAGCTAATGGCTTAAGATGTTTCAAACAAGATTTCCAAACAGCGCATCCACTAAGTGCAATTAAAATGCACTTATATAAGTTTTTAATGAGAAATAAAGTTAGTATTATTTTTTTTTTTTACTACTAAGAATTTTAATGCTAATTACACTGTTTTGATCCCTAAATATTTCGGTAGTTAGTTTATATAAAGTTGAATAAAAAGTTGCACCGTGGATCTACATCTTCTTCCCCTCCATGCCCTTTTAAATAGTTTTCTTGACTTTACAGGAATTAAAACTAAAACCAATTTTGTGTGTAACAGAAGTTCTGGTTTGTTTATTTATCTAAGTGATTGCCAGTACAAGTGACTTTAAAACCTAACAAAGATTATAGTGATGTCATTTACAGATCGAATTTTAAGAGCATGTTGCAATTCCAGGACAATTTATACCAAACAACAGTTATTCATTTGAGGAATATCTATTTGTGCTCATCATTATATGGTGACTTTAATCTGTTCCTCTTTAAAACCAGTGATTTGAATAATCAGCATATCTTTATATAGATGTTTGCCATAAAAATATTGTCTTTGTTCACAATTTGGTTGGACTTAAAGTTCTTAGAGGTCTTTTGTAACCTAAATAATACTATGTTTCTGTGAATTTATTGATCACTGAACATTTTCGCATTTCATTAAATTTTCAGATTAATAAAAAAAAGCGTAAAGAACATACAGTTAGCCAGATTATGCTGACATATTCTCAGTGGGAGGCACTTCATCAGCCTTGGAGCCTTAACAAGTCTCATCTAATTTTCCTTAAATATCAGTTATCATCTTAACCCAAGTTTCCTTCCCCTTGTTGAAGGACTGCCTGGATTTTAACAGGTTTCTGTGTGTATGGAGTATGAGACAAAAGTAAAAATGTAAACAGTACCATGAGAATTATTTGAATTAAAGAGATTAGAGATGCATAGGAGGTGTTTAGGTATTCAGATAAGCTCCATACAAATATTTGTATAAAAATTTATATCGTTATTAGCAAAAGCTTAAACTCTCTAGACTATGATCTATTAGGATAAAGCAGAGCATATTCTGAATCATACTGGAAAATAAGGAGTGTTAGCCTGAAATTTAATAAGCTTCTGACTTTCCACTGTCAAAACAAAAAGCTAATGGATGGGAGCTTATTGTTGGAGAATAAAAAGCATGGAAAAGCTTCAGAAGATGTAACCCCAAAAAGTAGGGGGAAAGCTGCTTTTCTTTTTTTTTTAAAAAAAAGGAAACGTTGATGGCCTTTAAAAATTATTTGCAAAAGAGAATTCTTTTCAGCCCTGAAGTGGTGTGAAAGAATCCTCAGGGAAGGCTAATCCCACTGTGGAAGGAGTAGATGAAAATGATGTCATTACTGCCTGGTGCTTAAGGCAAAAGATTGGATCATATTACTGTTTATGCAACCCAAGGAACTTGGATAAACATGATATTTTGTAGAAGAGTCTGATGGAATAATACATTATAACTACATATTTTAGGGTTAGCTCTTTACTACGTAATGCAGAACTTCTTTTCTGGTAATTTGATAGTATTTCTGGAGTTCAGGGTAAACACTGCTTATGTGCCTGTAAATGGAGCATCAGCATTAGTGCCCGTCTTGGAAAATGCTGTGCAGCATTTTCCCCTGAAAAAATTTCCAGTGGTTGTAATTACTTTTTTCCTGTTGTCACAAAGTGCACAGACAGCTAAAGGTTTGAAAGATGATAGGATGGGAAAAGACAGTAATTTTCCTTCAATGCTTTAGCTGTTGTCCTGGAAATGAAAGAAGGATGGAGCCCGTTTCAAATAAGATGAAAAGACCTTTGACAGTATAACTGCTGCACTGTTTTCATTGTCTCCCAAAAGAATGCTGCTGCTGTTAAATTTCTATCTTTCATGGCACTGGGCTCCCACATAAGGACTAATGGAATATTGTGGAGATGCTCCTTGTGCTGTAAAATGTGTCTCTGAAGGTGAGAAGGAATGAAAAATTCTGGCTCTTAATCAAGGAAGCCGAGGACAGTGATAGCCATGAGCAGCTCCTGGTGAGAGTCACAATTCTGAATTCTTTGGATATCCTTGGAGTTTGCCTGTTGGTTTTGGCCAAAGTTTTCTTGTTCAGGTCAGGTCAGTCTTACACAGTGAAGAACATGGCAATTTTCCAGGCGATCTGGCTCTAGAAATTTTGATTTATATTTGTTCCAGCTATCTTTAAAAATGTCAGCTGTGAGTTAGGAGTCTGGCTGCCCCAGCCTCCCTATTTGGTGATGGGGTTACTGGAATGTTCAAGATGTTTATTCCTCCACTGAAATTCCCAGATGCTTTCTGTAGAGCACATTGGAGCCCCTTGTGTGACTGAGAGGGGTTCTCAAAGACAGGTCAAATGAATTTGGGATTTTGGGCCCTTTGGTTGGTCAAATCTGAATGCTGAGCAACCCTATTAATTCACATTTTTCTGGGCATCAGTGATCAGGCTGACTAAGTATCTGGGAAAATTGTGTTGCTCATGAGGTTTTTCTATGTATTTCAATTACATTTTGACAATGAAGGGAAAGAAAACAGGAAATCTAAAAGTTATTAAAGGAAGCAAACAAGGAAGAAACTTCTGTGCTGTTCGGATGAATCTATATTTATATTTCTTTTGCATGAGAGGACACTGAATAAAGCTTCATTAATGCTTCCTAATTTAGTACATGATAGAATTATGACACTTTGGAGACTGAGTTTTACATAGGCCTTCCAATAGTTTCCAGGGAATGCTGCCCTGAAATTGTGCAGAGCAAATGAAGGTGCTAGCTACAGCAATTTCAGAACAAGAGGAACTTTAATTGCAGTTTTCCTATTGACTCATGAGTTTTAAAATAACATGAAATAAGGATTCAACTTAAACTGAGTAAGCGTATGGTCAGAAATTCACCTGTTAAGATTGTTCAATTGTGTAGAACTTGGTTATTTACTGAGCTGAGAGGTTACAGCTAAAATATTATCTGAAGGGTTTTTCTACATTTGACATTTAAAGAGCTGGCATTTAATTGGCTTTTTATCTCCTTTTCCCATGATTTATAAACAGTATGCTTTTGAAAAAAAAAGAAAAATATCAAATTAATTTTAGAAAGTACTTACCATCTGAGACTTCAGCTGCTAGCACAGAAAAGTGCAAAAACTGCTGCAGTGACTGTGGTCCAGAGGGACTATTTTCTACAGTGTATAGTTTTTGCACTATTTTCCTCCTCTGTACATTTTCCTGAAGGACAACACCTGAGAGTCATAATTTTCACAATTCTGCAGAAATAGGCAGTCTCTAGGATGCATACAGCTATGCTGTTCTGGCCAAAAAAATCGGCTGTAGGCTCTACATCAAGATTGCTGGAACTTTTCTTTTAACCTTAGAGGGTCAAAACACAGGTGTGAATAAAATTCATTATCCCCAGGACATGTGCTAATTACAGCTATTACAGCTATCCCACAGTGTAGCTAAACAGTGGGATTTTGCTCAGTAGTCCAGTACTGTAGCTATTCTGCCTCTCAGCATCCCTCCTTAGGTCCCTGGTGCAGACAGGGCCTTGCACAGGGGAGAATCACTGATTTGTTATTCCCTGCTGATTCTGCTCAATAAAATCGTAAACTGGTTTTAAAGATTCAGACACACTAAAGGTATAAAGCTAGAAATATCATCTATATTCATAAACCAACCCTTCTTCTTTGCAATATGAGGAAAAAGTGACATTTTTCAATAAAACATAAAATGTATTAAATATATGATAATTAGTATTATGAAAAAAGGTAGTTACTTTGAAGTTTTTTGATAGTTACAATAGATCAGGTTTGTATAACATGTTTGAATTTGAAAGATTAAAGAAGTCTATCAAAAATTGAATGTATGGTGTAAAAATATAGCTGTTATTTAAGAGGAGCACTATTCAGTTTTAGTTTTGAAGTTAACTGTTGTATAAAATGTGTAATTGAAACTGTAGGAAAAAATTTTAGTGGAGACCGTATACCTTCCTGACCTTGATTTTAACCAGGACATGGATATAGAAAGTTCCTATTGTTTCTAAAGGAGTCTTTTAATGACAAGAAATCCTAGGGCTCAGTTTCCTGTCTTATGTGTGAGACAGTCCTGATTTAGATAAGTACTTTTTTATGGATATAAAACTCAATCCAGATCGAAGGGTAATGTTGTAGGGAATGAGACCAATCCTTCAAAAGGAAAGGGTCTTTGCTGCTCTTGAGTTTGAAAGGCAGGCAAATCAAATAAGGAAGTTTGAGAAGTGTCTTGCAGTTTTTCCTTGAAGACCTCAGTGCAGTCTTTAGCAGCATTATGCCTCCAAATTGTACACATCTAGAAGCATGTGTTTTGGATGTCTTACACGACTATCTAATTTACTTTCTGAGTATACTTTGCATTGTTTCTATGATGTTTGCAATGATAGAAATGAGTTCAACTGTGATTGCTGGCCATTAAATGGCAGTACTACTTGCTTACTCTTAATGAAGAGCTCATTCAGAAGTTAACTGAAAGTTTTTGGGCTTTATTGGAGTCTGAAAAACAGCATCATTGGATATAAACATGAGGAATGGTTTCACTTTATTGATAGTTGAGAGCCCAAACTTTCTGTTTCTCTTTCTGTTTTCTGTAACAGTCAGAATTTGTAACAGTCTATAAAAATCCAGCTGCTGTTTGCCTAGCTCCTTCATGACATTCAAGCTCTGGGCTATCTTCATGCTTTTTCAGTGTGAAATTCTTAAAGCCCAGCAGTGCTGAAAAGTCCTTGATGTGAGATCCAGACTCCTTATCAGAGTCCCTGCAGTTAAAGGATATTATCTAATCTTTAAGATTACCAAAGATTAACCTCTGTGGCATGGAAGACATACAGAAGAAAGTTGTGAACCTAAAACATAAAACCAGCTAAAACTCAATGTGTCTATTTGACAGGCTTATCTTTGTATGAAGGCAGAATCAGAGGCCTGTTTTTTTTTAATATACCAGGTTAATATGGGAAATAACCCCCTTGCTGAAACTAGTAGATTTTTCTCAGCAATGATATTTTTCTAAGATTGGAAAGAGTTACCTTGGCAGAAATGCATATATAGATGTATGTATGCCATTAAAGGCAAAATATTAAGTATATGGGATAGGGGATGTTGTTTCAGATGTACTGATGAGGATTTATAGTTTGGATGATAAAACTTAGATTTTAAAATGGAAATAAGTGATCCGTGTGTAATATGTAATATTGATTTAGGAAAAAAATTGTACAAAAAACCCCAAATCACTTGATTTTAATGCTAGCATTATTGATAAATTTGAAATGCTTCTAATAAGGGTTTTCAATCTGTGTAAAATAACTGCAAGCTATAAAGTTCGCAAATTAGAGATAGGGTAGTGATCAGAAATGGAATTGGAGGCTTCCACAAAGTATATGTGGAGATGTGTTTAATTTTCTTTACTTGCTTAGTACATTTCTTTATCATAAATGATGGAAGATTCTTTCCAGAAGCCTTGGCCACTTCTGTTTTCAGAATTACGTGGGACAGACAATCTCATTATGTTATATGGATGAGTTGCTGCAATATGAGAATACAGACTCTGCATAGCTGTCAGCAGAAGAATTGTATTCAGTTAGGAGGTAGCACATGGACTATCAGACAGAACAAGGCAGGGAAGCTATGACAAGCTTCAAACACTTGAGTGCAGAAGATAATACTGGACTATCTACTTTCCTTCTTCTGCAGACAATTTCCAGACAATACCCCCTATTCTGCACCTTGAGGAGGGAAAAAAAAATCTTGGTTTGCCATATTCATATTGGTTTATATTGATGAATCAGACACTCAGTATGACACTAAGGAGAGTTATAATCATGCTCTAAATATTATTTTTATATATATATTACTAGATCTGTCCAGTACAGTTGCAGTTAACACACGTAAAGCAAAGAGGGACAACAGCAAAAGCTGTTTAAACTGTTTTAAACAAGGCAATTGGAACCATAGTAAAACTTAACAGGTAGGCTCCAAATGAAAGTCAATGTGATTCAAGGTAGAATCTGTATTTAAAGCAGCTATATATTTGAAAATAACTTAAAGGAGGGACACATTTTCTAATTTAAGGAACATTTTGTGTTCTGTTTAGTTCTTCAAAGGATGTTATGATAAAGTTGAATAATGTAATTTTATGCCAGGTTTCTACACATGAAACAATTTTTCAACATTTGGTCCCTACTAGTGTCACATGTGGCAAAGCCGTGAAATTGAGTTGACACAGTTTTAGTCTATGAATCTAAAAGTCAGAGCTAAAATATGTGCAAACTGGGACTTGTGTGTGGCATTAAAAGCTTTAAATGGAACCTATTGGAATATGTGTCTCAAGGCATTGGGAAATGGCTTGTCAGAGTACACCGACACCATCGTTATACTAGTTTGTTTTACGCTTGTACTGGGTAGGTGGACTTTGAGGAAAGAAGTGGCTTTAGTGCTCACCTCAGGTCTTATGTATCCTTTACAGATGTCTGGATTGATAGAAGCTTATGGGTTTCTTTATGTCATGAAAGTAACAAGTGCAGGATCTTCAGCAACTCACCTTATTTATTTCACGATTCTGGTAGAAAAATGACAAATTTGAATTTCACCTTTTCCTCTCATAGCAAAAAGGAAGCGGTGCGCATTGACTAATGTAATACTTAGAGTGACTATCTAACACCACTCCTCCTGGTGGTCTTGTAGTGGTGCTATAAAATGATAAATTTCACCTGATTTAAAGCATTGGATTGAATGCAGTTTGATTAACTTTTTGGATAAGTTAACTCAAAATTTTCATTCATATTCTTTCATCGTTTGTTTCCTATAATGTATGCATTTCTGTATTTATGCATTTATGTAGAAGCATACCATACTAAAAGTTTCCAAATCAGTACAAGAAAAAAATGCTGGTATCATGAGACTGCAATCTATCAGAAATAACGGTATTAAATGAGTTTATGTGTGCCTATGTCTTGAAGTTCCTTCTAGGGACTGCTAATGGTTTAATTATCCTTGATTCTGTTTTTTATTGACTGCAAAGCTTGATTATCCAAGGCTTGTAAATTTTTACATATAAAAAAATATTAAGATACTCAACACTTGCACATTATTAGAAGATATTCAAGACTTGTGGACATTTAACAGATCAATATAAATGGCTTTTTTTTTTTTATTAATGACGCAAACCTAGATTACTTTCATGTGAAACTGAAAATTTTGAAAGCTATGGAGGCTGTCTCCTACAAGCCTAATCAAAACCAGAACTGGACAGAACTGCTCAGTGTTCACTTTGGCAGACAGATTTGTTACATTTGCTCAGTCTGTGCTTTAAGTAGACAAATGGAATATGCTATGGAAAGGAAGCCAGGCACTTAAATCTACCTTTATTTAACAGTCTAAAATATATTGGAGAATTTTCTTTTAAAATTGGATTGGAAGCAAGGAGCTGGCTTCCTTCAGTAATTTTTGCTTTGATGTTATAATGGGATGGTTGGATTACAGCAAAAAGCAGGGCTGAGAATCTTCACTCTAAAATTATTCCTGATTCTGTAGCAAATTCCTAGTTTCAGAAAGAGAACCCTTGGCCAGACAAAGTCGTGAGAACAGCTGGCCTGTGTAAAACTGGGCCTGTCACAGATACTTGCCAAAGGCCAAGGAAAAGCTGTTTTCAAGGCCACTGTTGACATGGACAGTAGGGTAGTCTTTTTTGCTTCTGCGCTAGTTGGCCAGAGATACAGGGAAGAGAAAATGCAGAAAGTCTCAGTTAAGCACAGGTGTAGCTTGTTCTCCATCATCAGAACACATGGAAGGGAAGTGGTCTGTAATTCTGACAGCAAAACAAAAGTTTTCTGTAAGCCGTCCACTTTTTAGCTTGCTGTTACCCAAGGTATTATCTCCTTTGCATTTGAGAAAGTTACTGTTTATGAAGGCTGCTCATGCTTGGTCAAACGGCTTTATTAGTGATAATCCCTTCCCTTTGATTTCTTAGTGCTTTGAGCAATAAACACTAATCCTGCCAAGCACTTTGAGGTGATTCTCCAGGCAAACATATTAATGCAGCAAACACGAGGGTTAGGCTTGCTCTTGATGGGGGCAATACCAAAGGGACTCCTGAGAGCTAATGATATTTAGATAGAATAGATGTGCTGCTGCTGACAAGTAAAAATCAACAGCTGAGAATGAGGCTTAAAGTGAGAGGAACCACATTATTGCTGCAAACTCTCTCCCTTTTCTCCTTGTGATTCTAATCTGTTTTCCCAGCCCCTTCCTGGGGCTCATTGGTAAGCCTCATCGGTTGTCCTAGCATTGATTTTCAGTGCATTGCAAGTAATAGTGGCTTGAGTAGACCCTGGTTACTGAGAGAGAGGCTGTCTGGGCCCAAGCGAGGGGCATTCCATGTGGTGTGCAGGCTTTGGTTTCAAATTTGACAATGTCTGAAGGAGTCACGTAGCACAGGGTAATAGCTGAACACTGGGTTGCAAAGAAGTAACTACAAATGTAAGTAGAAGGCTGGAAAAGGCAGGGCAGGTGGATAGTGCAGGTATCAAATCAGGCTTACCAAACCTTGTCACCATCTTCCTGCTTGTAGCTCTAAGTTAGCTGGAGATGCTAAGGCACATTTTAATGTGCGGGGCTTGGATATTTCTTGATAGATTTACTCTTACCTAAAACTCTTGAATACTGCCTTATACTTGCAGTTCATTTCATATTCCTTAAAGATATTTAAAGTAATTTGCCTTCAGAAATATCAGAACGAAACTTTTATGTTGCCTTTTCTAGACAGAAATGGTAGAAGCCCTTCTACTGTTTCTGAAATGATTGTGCAAAGCTAGAGTAACTCCATGAAACAATGAATAAAGTCTGAGGAGTCCTCTGTCATTTTCTTCTCTGTGGCCTAGGCAGCAGCATGTGTTTAAGTGACAGATCCGTATCATTCTACAATCACACTTCAGAATTACAATTATTTTTTTCATTAAGAAAAATTACTGTCTTGACTTCATGCTTATAAACTCTTAAGCATAGTTAATATTGGTAACAGAGAAGGTAGTCTATCCAGAATAAAAGGTAGAATAGATATTCAGGATAATCTAATACATATCATACAGTATTGATATTAAAAAAATAACATATAATTCATTGTAGTGAGTCCAGTATCTTAATATCCATCTGCCTTGCAATAAAGGATGAGTTATTCTTAGAGTCAACAAAAAAAAGCTACAATACGAGTCATCAAAACAGATTGGTTATTTCAATGTTACTGTTTGATACAGTTCACCCATGCGTTATTTTGGTTTGATCATGCAAACAAGGGAGCAGGAATCTTTTTAAGATGAATTGCTCTTAAGATTGCAGATGATGTGAAGGAGGAGTCAAGACTGGGTAAAGTCCTAAAAAGTGTTATTCTTAATTTGCATCAGTTGGAATGACTTGGATGTGTAGGTTTTTCCATATTAACCTATATTAACCTAGACTTGGGTTTTCTGTGATTCGGAGGTCATAGTCTTGCTGTTTCACTACTGAGTTAAACCTGTGCCATGGAGACAGATGTTCCTGGGAGGTGGAACAGAAGTTTGCCTCTGTTGTTAATTTCAGTGCAGTTCTTTGAAGCCTGCTGAGCCAGTACCTAATTAAACTGCAGACACGCTCCAAACAAATGAAAAAGAAATGCTGCTCCTCTCAGATAACATTTGAGGTGACGATTTCTTCTCAAGTGAAATCTACTTGAGGAAAACAATTCACTGCCGAAGCAGAAACTCTTTCCATAATACTTCATTACGTGAAGGCATTACTCTAGTCCATTTACAGTATAGGAGAGCATGTGCTGTTTGGAGATCTCAGCTGTATGTACTCACAGCCATGGGACAAACACAGTTTCAGTTCCTTTTCTTTAATTTGAAGCCAGAGCTATATTCCTTGTCTACAGTAATATTATTCTGATGACTAATTTTGCTACACATAAAACAGAAACCTCTTATGAAATGTTTGGAGGCTGTAGATTAGTGATTAGTTTGGGATTGAAAATTCCTAAAGTGTTCCTGTCTGACTTCTCTAATAACATCAGTTGTATTCATTTTTTCTGTTTTTGCGTGAAGCCACAAGCTTTGTGGCTTGGCTTTCTCATACCAGTAACTGCCAGGAGCACTGTTGGTCCACATTCAATTTAATATTTTTAAGCATGCATTAAAGTAATTAAGATATGCTTTGAGGCAAAGAGAGGGCAAGGGAAATGAGCTCTGCCATTTCTAATGACCAGTGCTAGACACTATTTTTAGAAGATTTCTGTTCCTCTAGTAAAGTTAGTCATCCTTTTTTCCTCACACCTGAATTCCTTGGCAGGGGGGGATAAGGGGGGAGGGGTGATTAACTGTGTATGACAAGAAGCCAAGGTCACAAATAGCCCTTGGTGTCTCACAAGAATGATCATAATACTATTATAATCAATAAGGATACACCCTTGTATAGATGTGCAGTTTCAACAACATCAGCAGAACTCCTCATAGACAAACAAGACCTCTGCACAGAGCTCCAGCTCCTTGCAATGTTAAAGCCTAAAAAATAGAGCAAGTAGGAAGCAACTCACCTAGCATAAGTCCTGGGGGAACAGAAAAAAAAAAAAAAGAAATAAAAAAATAAAAGGACTATTAAATATATGAAATAAAATGTCTATTTGGGATTACAGGGAGTGGGAATGGAATGCTTTTCTCATCTCAAGAGCTGTTTGAAGCTGCTGATGAGAAAATAAAACCAGTCTCTTGTTCTTAATAGGTGTTGCTTAGGCTACACACCTGAGACAACAGGTACCTTTATTCAGATCCTTATTCCAGGATGAAACTCTCAGTTTGCTGCCTGTTTTGGTGTTGATAGTAATTGACCATCCTGGAATAAATAAGAAGCATGCTTTCTCTTTGGCTCAGTTGGAAAAATCTTGGCCATACTGGGGCTTTTTTATTGGAAAGCTTTGGCTCTCATCTGGACTATAGTCCATAATCTTACTTGAATTTAAGAGTGTTCTATTAAGAATATTTTTTGAACATCTGCTCACTTTGTGTGCACTTTCAGGGGCATATGGGTACCATGTGTGAATACTAGGGGTAAAATACTTCTGCCATTATTCTGAGATACTCTTTCGTAAACTGAAGTGACCTGAAGCATTTACTAAGTCAAAATGATTAACTGGGGCATTAATTGCATTCTGATCTGTTTCTCTCAAAGTCAGATCACAAGAGTTTCTATGAGCTGAAATTTTTAAAGGAACCAAAGTGAGAAGAGTAATTGTATGTCAATGGGAGCAAAGGAAGGCTTCTGCTTAGAACAAAGGATTGTTAATGTAGTGAAGTAGGGCAAAAGAGATTACTTGCCACAATGTACAAAAGATTGCTACCTCCTTTGTTCAAAATTTCAGCTGAAGAACAGAATGTAGGAGTCACTGTCACTTCCTGAGTCGTGTCTTAAATCAGAAACATTTGCTGAAGCCATCTGCTTTGTGGAAGTCAAGTGTACAGCATGTCTTAAGTTTGAGGTATGACTCATGGGAAAGATATAGAAAATGGGTTTTCTGAACTCAGAATACCTGACTTCTCTACATTACCAGACTGCTGAAAGTTTAGAGAAAATGCAGAAATTAATTACTGGAAAAAGCTCAAAAGAAGAGAGGTGTATAGTTCTTCCAAGAGGATAGATTCACATTATAAATGTGGCAAATTATTTTTCTCTGGTGTGTTCCTGTTACAACCTGGTCCAACTTTACTGGGTGTTACATCTATTTCAGGCTTCAAGAGATTTTGCAAACACAAACCCTTGTAAAGCTCTTGGTCCTTTAGTACCTTGAATTAATGTCCACAGAATAACTACACATTTTTCTCTAAGAAATTTCTTTTACTATGATGAGAATATAGGCATTTTGGCAAGAAGGGTTTTACAGAGATAAACATGCAACTTCACCAAGCGTTACAAGTTACCAGGTTTAGCAAGCATTCTACACATCACCTTTGTTACACTCAGCAAACACAAACTCCATGCTACTTGAAGGGAGGCACTTGCAACTTAAGTTAAATACAGGAAATAGGTATTTAGGTTACCCACACGAGGAAGTAAAAATAAAGGAAGAGAGATTACAAGAAGAAAGAGTAAAGAGAGTAAAAGAGGGGAGAAAGAGCACTGTTACCGCTCAGAAGGTCCCATGCTGACAGCTTCCAGGAGAATAGAGCAGGGTCCACAACGAAGACCTGGTGCTGCCTCCTTACCTGCTCTGGTCACTGTGGCCACTCCCTCCAGGCAGGACCTTTGGTTCACTGACCGCTC
>JAWWMP010000001.1:85479410-85510291 GCA_035047865.1 Dendrocincla tyrannina
TGGCAGTGACAGAAAACAGATATTCTGCTGTGTTTGCCCAGTGCTACTTCTATAGAAACTATTTTATTGAAAGGTTTTCAAGGTATCTTGGATTATGTCTTCCTTTGTAGAAGGAAAGACATAAAGTAGTCCCCGATTGCATCTATACTAGAGAAGTCATTATGCTGATACAACCTGTTGGGATAGGAGTCATCTTTTAAGACTTAATATTATTCTACAGTATTTTACAGTGCTAATCTGCATTGAGCAAATTTGCCTAAGCACATCTGGAGAGCGTTGCATTCCAAGCTTTGTATTTAAAATACACAGGATGGATTTTTCTCTATGAACATAGTGCTGTATTGAGTACAAACAGAGCTTGGAACTCCTACACAGGGAAAGTCTGGCAAGAAGAACCCCTTTCTTGTCTATTCCAACCAACATTTTCTAATAATACTTCATGTTCAGAACAGATGGCAAGGGGAGACTAGAGAGTAGGAAGGGAAAAGTTCGATTAAAGAAACTGGGAGCTATTCTGTGATGTTCTGGAAATATGAAGGGACAGCTTTCATGCAGTCCATTTTGAAAACTCTAATATTTTTTTTCCCCAAGAGTAGAAAAGGCAAATACATAAAACAATGCCTTTTGGCTTCTCCTAACTCACACTGTTTTAAAGTATTTTGAAGAAATGTTATCACATTTTTAATAAAAGAACAATATATTCTTCTGCTTAGTTAACTTCTGGCCAATATTGCCAACTAACAAATATGTGTAGGCTTTCTTTAGCTTCCAGCACAGTTAATGACTACTTTCTTCTAGTTCTCTCTTCTTCACTAATCTGTGGTACCCCCATTACCAGAACCCATCACCAGGCTCCATGCAGACAGAAAAAGATGCATTTCTATCATGAACTTTGGCTTATGCCTGCTTATAGCAAACAAAAATATTAAATTCGTTTCACAGAAAACTCTATGAACTTCTCTGATTCATATTTTAAAAGGATAGGCCAGCTGTAAAGCTAGAAAGAAGACTAAAACTTTAATCTTTTTGTCTTCTAAAAGAAAACCTTGGCTGTACTAGAAGCGGCTTAAAGGTCCATGGTGCAGATGTGATGTAATATGGTTTGTCATCCCCGGGTCCTTGTCCCTGAACCTTCCAGTTTGATAAATAGGTTGGTATGTACTATATTTCCAATCTGCTATTCCTATCTGTATTTCTTTCTTATAGGAACTGAGCGGGAGTGGAGGTAGGGGGAGAAGAGGTGAAGAGAGAGGGAAGGGTGAGAGAGGCCATCATGCACCCAGGTCTTATTTCAGATTGAAGATGGTACTTGGCTAGAACATAGCCCCTTCAGGGACTCACACTGCTAACATTCTTGGAGCAAGGCTTTTTGCACTGCTGTTGACTCCTACCTCCTCATTCTTCAC
Organism: Dendrocincla tyrannina; assembly: GCA_035047865.1. Taxonomy (NCBI): domain Eukaryota; kingdom Metazoa; phylum Chordata; class Aves; order Passeriformes; family Dendrocolaptidae; genus Dendrocincla; species Dendrocincla tyrannina. The sequence continues at coordinate 85,480,817 of JAWWMP010000001.1, forward strand.
CTGTATGGGTCTTGACCATCTACTCTACTGTGGCTACATTAAATTTAATGACTATTTTTACATATAGATGAGTGTTGAAACAGGTGAACTGAATCAGATGTGCATCAGGATGGAATTATTCCTGTAGCTGACCCACAGTTAACTTGCTCTATGGGTTTGTATTTTAACATATGTAAGAGATCCCATTTATTGTCTTTTTTTTTTTTTTAAACAATCTTTAAAGAGGGGTAAAGAGAAGTTTCTGCTTTTGCATTGAGGTAAATATGCTTTTGTTAAATGCTAAAAAGCACAAACTGAAGGTCATATGTACCATTATGCTGTTAGAGTCATCATGATTGATTTAAATTTTTTTTTTAATGGAGCCTATTAAATCAGAGAGCAGTTAAAAGAGGTCAGTGCATTATTTTCCAAGATCATTCATCAATGTCAGCAGTGCTATTAAGAATGTGGACCATGTGTCAGGAGTTATTGTGTCCATGTCTCTGCTGCCGTTGTGGTCTCCCACTTGTGTTTCATTGCGGATCTTTAAATAAAAGGTTTGATGGTGCCTTACCGGGATCATGAGTAAGTTGGTGTGAGAAGAGAGGAGTGTCCACATTGTCTTGTGAGTGTCTCCACCTCATATTTCCAGCTGCTTTTGTTAGCTAAGACTAGAGGTATATTTAGGGCAAGAAGAGAGGTAGGACAGAAATAGTCTTCGCTAATTTTTCCCACCATGTTTTTGAGCTAGCAACTGGCTTGGTTTTCTTTTTGTTACCATCTTAGTTTACGTACCCATGGAAAAGGAAAGGGTCTGCATTTGATAGATGTGGTGCCCAATTGGCCTGGCTGTTGTGTGGTAGCTGTATGTTATACAAGGGGAAAAAAAAATCTAATAATGCAGAGTCCTAATGTTAGTTATTTTTTTTTAGAAAATATTTAGAAAAAGAATAAATATTCTTTTTATTCTTCCGCCACAAATGGGGGAAACTTTTTATGAATTTTAAATCTCAGAGGTAAAACTGGATAAGAAATGGAACGGGCACCTTTAAAAAAAAGAAAAAAAAAGTCACTGCTCTTACAAATACAGTTTCCTGAAGTCTGTAAATTACTTCTATGATGTCAACACATCAGATGTTGTGCCCGTTCGCTTCTTGCTATGACCATCAAGGTTCAACTAGTCCAAACTGGCTTTCTTTTTTTGTGTAAACTCTCTGTGGGCAGGAGATAATCTTCTCTTGTAATTAGGGTACAAGTTGTTTTCCTTCCATAGTATTTGCTATCCTAAGACTCATCCATTTCCTGTGCTAGATGCAACACTAAATAAGTGTTTTGGTCATGTACAAAGCCCTTTTCTTTCCCTATGACTTCCTGGGAGGAAATCCATCTTTGTTGGGGCCTTATAGGCAATACAGCCATGTAGGTTAAAAGGTATGCTTGCAGACAGCTAAACAACTTGGCCCTTGGTGTCTTGTTGCTTGGTCTTGGGTGGTACCAGGTCCAAAAGTAGTTAATCATATTGAGGTTAGCTGTGGGGTTGCAAAGTGTAAGAGCTGTGTTTTCTATCATGCAGGTGGTAAGGTAAGATGGCCATTTAGGTGGGTGAAAGTAGCGCACCCATAAAGAAGCAAACTATGAGCTATTAATGATCCTGCTAAATATTACAAGTTTTCTATGTATAGACTTGTGCATGGAACAGGACTTGTAAGAAGGGTTTCTTTTTGTCTTTTTACACTAGCTTTCACAGCTGTTTGTATTTAATTACTTTTACATGTTTGAGGTTTTATTCTGTTTTCCAGTTTCTCTGTCAGAAAGACAGTGGCTACTACATATGCTTCTCTTGATCTTACCCTTTCTGTTTTATTCCTGCAGGGCCTTCTGGGAGGTTCTAAATTGCTGTCTTGTGCTTAAATCCTTGCCCTTTGAAAAGCAAATACAGAAGCTGTGTTGAAACACTTCCTTAGTTTGTTAAATAGCTGTGAAAAATTGACTTACCAAGGTGCTGGCTGGACTGTTTGAAAAAATTAATTTGATTGCTGTCCCTTCTATTCATGGGAATTCTTGTTTACGGATTTGTTTCATTGTGACCAAGACTTAATGTGTCTTGACGGGGATTCTCTTTGAAATATACTGAATTACATTTTTGCTTCTCCTAGTGTAATAAGGAGCTTTTTCAGTCTGAAAAGTGTACTTTTCTCAGCAAGAGTAGAGGTTTGTCTGTAGTTATAGTGATAAATGAAATGTTAAAAGAAAGATCAACAATATAACTGTGAATAATCAAACCAGGGAGAGAGACATGAAAATTGAGACCATTCCAAAATAACAAGGGCCAAAAGCCAGTAAAATTTAAAAAAAATCCAAACCCCCAAAATAATTCTTTTGTATTTCTTAAATATAATGTATCAATGATGACTGTTTATAGAAGAGGCTATTTGCAGTGACTGGGAGAACAATCAAATACAGGTCTTTCCGCTGCTTTTGCTTCTTCAGTGAGAGCTCATTGTAAACTGGTCTCTTTTATTTACATTTAGAAGACTTTGGATTGTTGTTGATAGTGACATTTCCATGCACTATTTCCATTGATTATTGCAACCATCCTGTGGTCATTCATATATTAATAAAATATAATATTTTCTATTTATTTTTCTATTTATTTTCATAAATAAACTTTATGGGACTAAAAGCAGCTTAGATTATGTCTCATTTTTAGACCTATCACTATATAGATTATTTGATCTAGTGGCTAATATGATAAGAAACATAGCAGTATTCTCTTGTGTAGTGCATAGTGTGTCACATTACTCAAATTACTCAAATGTAATAATTTTTAAAAATTGCTCTTATTTATCACAGATATGGGAGCAAAGTAGGGTCTTTGAGATTTCTGGGCTTTAATTTTGTAGCCTGTCACCTACAAATTGTGCGTGTTTGACAAGAAAGGTTTTCTTATTGAAGGTTTTGGAGTAATATTTTTGACAGATTGATCGTGTAAATCTTTGTGTTGCTCTAATAACTCCTTTTTAATGGGAGAACTTTAATTGATGTCAACTCAAAAGTTCAGTAACAGATCAAGTGTCTTCTCTTAGGTAAGAGGTTAAAAATAATTGACACTTTTATATGCACAGAATAAACTGCCATAAAAATATTAATTTCTATGACTACTCAGATAGGAAGACAAAGAAACAAATTCAAAATGAGTGGTCAACTTTTCCATTAGTTTTGAGACAGTGAATAGGATTCTATTAGTAAATAAAATAAACCATTAGATAAATAATTAAGAAAAGTGTAGTAAGATAGCATTTGTCATAATTACTGTTGCAGGTGTGGTAGAATTACAGGTTTTGGATTTTTTAAGTTTTCTGATTATGTAGAAATTTCAAAAATGCTTTTCAGAAAAGCAGCTGATTTCTGAACTATTTTAGTGTAGAAAAAGTATTAAATTTATCTTTTTTAAAAAAACCTTTTTTTACCTTCTTGAAGTCCCTTTCTTCCAGCTGACTAAAACCAACCCTATGCTGTTGTGTCTTAAAGCTAAATCATGCTGATTGTACCTTAGGTAGTGCAGACATAGTTAATTTTTAGCAGCTCTTATGTAGAGGCTGCACCATAGCACATATACAAATATGTGACACTTTTACTACTTTCTGATTCATGAGAGCTAAAGGGTAAAACTATTCATTTACCTTGACAAATTTTATTGGAATTAATGCATGAATGTGGGTATGTCTATGAAAGCCCCAGTAACTGAGAGTAATTCTATATTAATATAGTGTATTTAATTAAAAAGTTAATGTTTCCAATTTTTAATTACCACTTCAATTGAAAAACAAGTAAATCAAACCCACATCAATTTTGAAATAATTTAGTCTTCAGCCATCCTAATGCAGTCTTCAAATATTATTGATCAATTCATGCACAAAATTTTCTGGGTTAGGTGAGAAAAATGTAGAACAAAATAGTGAATGAATGCACTATTTTAATACATTTTTTTATTCTGACTAATCTTCATGCAACAAAAATATCTTGTTTCTGAATACAACAGTTTACCAGAAGATGGGCTTCAGCTTCAATTACAATACCTGATTTGGTAAGAGCTAATTGTCTAACTCCCATCCAAGCTCCTGATGGGGATGTCAGTCTTTATTCACTTGCCTAAACACACAAACTAAACTAGTCCTGTATCCAGGACATGATCGGTCTGATAGATATGACATAAGATACATAGACTCATGCCATCCTGAAATGGCAGGAGGAAGTTGAGTGGCGCAATCTTCACATCTCCAATGGTGCTGCTTATCCTCATTGGAGCATGTCACAATAGAATCAAAGGAATCTAATGTGTCAGTCATCTCAACCTGCAGCAGACACATCTATTCTACATGCTGCTTAGTGTGGTGTCTAGATTTTTCACCTTCCACTATGAGAACTTGGACAAAAAACTGCTTTGACATAAAGTTCCCATCTACATGTGCCTGAATCTGGAGTTGAATCCTAGCATAAGTTTCTCATCAGGCATACAAAAATTTTTCAAATGAAAATGCAAAAGAGAAAATAAGCAATAATTAGGATAGAAACATATTAATAGAAACTATGCACACTGGAAAAACATATACACTGAAGATTTAAGGTTTAATTTTTTAAAGATTTAATGCAACACATTCATTTACATTTATTTTGCGCTCTACTCTTTTTTCTTGCCCTTTGCTGACCCTCTATTCATATCTCTTCCCTTGTTTCCTTCACAGTAGCCTGTGAAGTAGACATAGTAGTCCTTTCCTCTCCCGTACAGATACATGAGAATAATGAGAAAGGCTTAGAAAACAACTTAGTGCTACCCAAGCTCTCGCGTAGCTGTTAGGTCAATGGTCAGGACTTATCAGCAGGATCTGGCGAAGCCAAGTTCAAATCTATAATTCATCTGGCTATAGAAATGAAAGGGACTTAAAATGGTAGCCTCATTCTTCAGCCAACTGCATGCAGTTTTGGGGCCAGTGGTGGTCTTTTTATGATTTCTGCATATCAGATGTCATGTGGCAGAGCCACGTGCACTGGTGAGCAGAGGAAAGAAGTGAGGGCTGTCCTTAGGGACGCAGAGTGGGGAGAGGACAGGATCATGGTTTCAGCAGGTCTTTGCTCTCCTTCCCTTGTGTTGCTTTCTCTCCACTTATACTTTCCCTCCTAACCCTGGAATGAACATAAAAGGGCAGTTCACAGTGAAGTGTAGCCATATGCTGACCAAGTTCTGATTCCCTGGGAATATGGGGACTTGAAAGGGATTCCTCTATTACATTCTTGGTGAAGGTTGTGCATGGAAACTTAGGTAGTTTGTGTCAGTCATTGTATTTCATGTTACATAAAAATAGATATATTTGTAAGAAGCAGGCATCATTTGTCCAGTGTGTTTAGGAGACAAAAATGGAGGGACACTGATTTGTTTTTGCATTCTCAGATGTAAAGCATATTTAGTTAGCAACTTACTAAAGTCTATATTTAATTAGCAACTTACTAAATTCTATATTTAGTTAAGAACTTACTAAAGTATATTCAGGTAACAATTCTTTACCAGTTAGTCATTTAATCTGTTAGAAATAACCCATAGTGGACTGATGAATGATGGGGATGAGGACCCATGAGGTGGACTGGCTGAAGCAGAGAGATGGAACAAATGCTCTGGATAAGGGAGCTCCAAGTCATTCATTGTGCTGAGGTCCACACTATCGCTCTTAACTGTGTTTCCGACTTGGGTGGGAATATCAGAAAGTGAACTGCTTCTGTTTTGTTGTTGTTCTGGCAAAGGCTGATCCTGTATCATTTTTAAAAACAAAACTGTGAGGATTGTTGAAAGTATACTTTGGTGGTCTAATATGTCTCAGTTGAAACTAATGGACATTCTTAAAAGAGTTTGAGGGAGTGCAGAACTGGGCCAGACCATGCCCTTTTGATAAACTCTGTTGTTGCTCATGCCTCTTTAAAGGTTAGGCATTTATAGAGAAAACATCAGTCCTGCTAATTATACTGTTGAACAAGAAAAAATATTTTCTATGCCTTTCAATGATATTTCCAGAATCTCTTGTACATTTGTTTTATCTCTTGCTCTGAAAGGGCACATTTTTTCTTAATACAAACATTCAGACTGTGTGCTGTCACTGTAGGCACTGCTGGATTATGTACAGAGCTTGGAAGATGTCTCAGTAACGTGGCAGGCAATACAAAAATTCTAATGTAAGAAATTGTCTTCTGCCAGATGGAGCTGTACCTTGTGAATAGGTGATTACAAGGTTTCGTACAGAACAGCAAATGGCTCTTGGACCTTTTGTCTTGCTTTGGGACCAAAATGACCTGGTTAATTCAGCAATATCTGCATCTGCTGGTTGCTGATACCACATTTTTTTCTTTCAATGCTTCTTTAATTTAAATGGAATTCACAGAAACATGCATTACTATATAAGTTGCAGGTGTGGTAAATTCAGGTAACAGGAGGTCATATCCCCACCCCAAACTGCAGGAGCTATCTATCAGTTCCTGAGGCTAGCATGTTGTTTTGTAGCTAAATTGTTCCTGGTTGCCTGGATTGTGAGCTGAAAATGTCTGAAAAAAATCTTTCAGTACTGCAGAATATTTCGTTGTTCTTTTCATACCAATTCAGTTTTCAGTTTGTGAAGTTTGGTGTGTTTCTTCTGGTAAGCACTTCATTTGGAAATATATTATGCTTCTGGTTTATGTCATGCTAGTACAAGGTGGAGTTATCGTGAAGGTACTTTCCTGAGGATTGCATTAATGTGCATGTTCTGAGCCCCAAGCTGCCTACTCCACCTGCATTTGTTGTGCTGAATCGTGCACTTGCTGTTACCACAGAGACAAGTTATTGCCAAGGCTCAGCTCCGTTAAAAGGCAAAGCAGAGTAAAAGCTCATATCAAAAACATGGTACTCTTCAGAGCACAGGTATTGATATATAGTTTAGGGACATAGCAAACAATGTTTGTAGAAGGAAGCAATGTCAGACTTACTAAGTATAGAGGGAAAAAACATGCAAGTGATCTGAAGATAGGGACCTCAGTGCTCATGCATGCATGTATGTGCTGAACCCTTTGTGATAGCTGGATAGACTTCTGCCTGTTTCAGAGTGCTGCAGTTCTGGACACTCTGTCTTAGATGATGTTAGTCCAACTGAGAGAGAAACACAAATATAATACTGAACTGCAAAGAAGGTATCCATGTACTGCCAGTCGTGCCAGGGCAAGATGAAGTGGAAGAATACTGACAAGATGACTTCACAGGCAATTTAAGGGATCCCCACCAGTGTTAGGAAGCATTGTGGGAGTAATGTACCAACTTGAAAAATAGCTCATGGTGGTGAGGGCTGACACCAGGATGCAGGTGAAAACACTGCACTGTGAACAAACAGTGAGATGCTAGTCTAGGGAAGTTGATGCAGCTTCTTTTGTAAGAAGAGAACTAGTGTAGGGATGCAAAGAGAATTCTGCAAAGATGCAACTTTGGGAGCTGGAGAATAATCCTTGGTATTTCTTGAAGTGAAAGAAGTCAAAGAAAACAACATTAAGAAACTGAGGTAGGAGAGCCATAAGTTAGTGTTTTAGTTATGTGAATAGTCAGGAAAGAACACTTAGACACAGAACTAATTTGCAAGAGCTTTAGATATAGCTTGAAATGGGAATCCAAAGTGATAAACAATATGTGAAGGTAAGGAGTATAATGATGGTGCTATGTAGAAAGGAAATAAATGGAAAGATTTGCAGGGGAAAAAAAATGGTACTGGCTGGTATGTAGAATAAATTGATAGCTAGACATCAGTAAAGACCTGGCAGAGGAGTGCACTGAACTATGATTTGAAGAGAGTGAGGTTAGACTGATTGGAGGGACAAGATTAGTCCCAGGATTAGTTCCAGCAGAGGGGACAGTGCTGAATTGCATGTAGTCCATGATGAAATTATCCAGACATGAGAGGCAGGGAAAATGGGAGAAAAGATCAAGGACAGCATCTCTTTGGTGAGATGACACAATGACACACATGTTCAGAGAAATCAGTGAAGAGCTGTAAGAGGAAGCAGCCTTCAAAGCCAAGAGTAGTACAGGCAGCCATGGCGAAAACAGTGACTCCTGGGAGGAAGAGGAAGGAACATTGCTTCTAGTTGCACTTAAAAGGTCAATGGAGGGGACTACACTGAGAGTGATTTTGTTGGCAATATAATTACATACTTTGTCACTATAAAAGATTTTTGAAGTTTCTGTCACTGACAGAATTTAAAAAAATAAATGGATTGAGGGCCAAGCTGAGGCTTGAAATGAAATCCCCTCTTGGCTGTAGTAGTTTACATTACAGCTTAGTTGAGGAAAATTCTATTTTTTCACACACATACACACACACATACATATATATATATATACACTAACATGGAGGAGAACTACCTGGCCTGCATTAGATTGTAGGGCTGACCCCACCACATGCTGTGAATATTGCACAAGATTTATGCTCCTTGCAAGAAGAAATAGGCAGAAGGTAATGTGTATCTTTCTCATTGCCCCTGCAGCGCTTTTTGACTTACAGCATAAACTAATTTCTCTTCCCTGCCACAAACGCATGTATAGGCACACCAAGGAAAACAAGCTTTATGTCTGGTATACTAATGTTCAAAAAGGCTGTGGTTATATCTGCAATCACTTCACATGTTTGCACGGACTGCAATGCTCTCTTGTTGTTCTATTCAGACTGCAGAATAAGTATCTTCTCACTTAAATAGTTACTAAGATTATCCCATGTTTTCAATATTGTACAGCAAATCTAGTGCGTACATCCTTCTGACACAAAGTATATTTAGCTAGTGTATATTCTGAAGTGCGAGCAATTAGTATGTCAGTGCTTAGAAGAATTTAAAATGCTAAATATGTGCTGGAGCTTATCATTATATAAATTAATTTAGGGACACGTGTACAAGTAGTTTATTTCCACTGTAACTACCAGAGCATGGTATATTTGGTGCAAGCTAATAATGTAGCTGCATTCAGAAAAAGCCACAAACACATTCTTCATCTTGAATAATTTCAATGAATACATACAATAAGTTTGCGTGTTTTGCAGATATTATTCTTCATCATAAGAATAATTTGAGTTTTCAGTTATGAGATACACTGCTAGAATATTAATTTTTGGGTTTGTGAGATTTCTGAACAGTATTCAGAATATGTAACTGTTCAGAATACAAACTGCATTCAGAAGTATTATCACTTAGAGTCAGAATTATACATTATTCCCTACTTCAGTAATATTTTCATGTTCAATAGATATACATCTGAGTAGTAAACTGATTAAAAAGCTCCTTATATTTGAGCTTTGTTAGATCATTCATTAAGTCATACAGATGTTTTAAAATATTTTGGTAAGTGGAACTTCACTTTTCTATTCCTTATTAAAGTCTGAGATATATACCATGGAGGTGTCAACAGCAGCACAATAATTAAATTACCTTGAAATTTAAAATTGTGATAATAATTTTCCTTTTTTTTTATAACTTAATAATGGAATTTCAGGGGTTTTATTTAACTTAACAATTCCTTAGGGCTTACATGAAATTTCAAATCAAAATATATGCTAATTCATGCTGAATTTTAACTCCACGTTTCTTTCTCTTTCCTGTTACGTTCCCACGCCTATAAGCACACTGATAATACATTGTAGACTAGAACTATATAATGTAAGCACATGCAGAGCTAGGTCCCTTTCTCTAGTTCTTCTTGAGTCATATCAATTTTTCTCCTTGTAACGTTTCCGAAAAAAAGGATGCCTTTGAAAAGATTTTTGTTCCTCTCTTTCCATGAAAGCCTAACTTCATCTGCTTTCCTGTGAAATCATACTGCTGTGAATATGTTGCTCTTTTCCATCTAATAACTTCTGAACGTCCTTATCAACTTCACTTTTGACAGGGGGGAGAATGGTAGAGAAAGGGGGCTTGATTTTTCAAATGTAATTAAAATCCCTGAAATATCATCAAAGTCAGTGGCTGGGAAGAACAAAAGAACCTCTATTAATATTCCTACTGAGGAAAAGAGCAGTCTGAGGCTATACTTCTTCACATATTGAGAAAAATCCATGCAGGTGAACATCATTATAAGTTGCAGAAGAAAGATTTCTACTTAGACAGAAAGTCAATCAAACTCGAGACACAAATAAGTAGGAAATAAGGCTTCATTATTTTCCAGTGTTCGTGGAGCTGCTTGTCAGTAAAGGAAAGATTCATCTCACCTCACTTTTCCATTCTACAGTGTTGATATCTTTATTCCCACACTTGGCTCTCATTGTAGTCAATGGAGAGAAACAGCACTTAAAAGGTGATTAATTTCAGAGTATGAGTTATATGCCCAGGAACAGGGTTTAAGATCCTAAACAAATGGGTGGGAAACAGTCTTATTCTGACAAACTGTGTGTCATAAGCTGGGGATAAGTGAGTTGGTGGGAGAAGGGGGGAAAGGAAATTCGAGAAGGGAACAAGTTCAGCCAAGAAGAGATGATTGTAAAAAGAGGAGTTAGTGAAGGACTTGCTCATTTCCATGCTCTTTGTAATTTGACTTAGGGAGATAAAAAGCCAGACTTCCTTAACTCAGTTTCTGTTTCTGCTCCATCTGGGAGATGAAATAAATTTTATACACAGTTTTTTGTATTGAGCAACACATATTTGAATTCTCACATGTGTAATATCTTATGTGATGATATAAGTTGGCTTTGCTTCCCAAAAACGTCCTACTTTTTTCAGCTTCATTCAGATTCATCAAATTCCAAGTTTACAGTTAATTACAACAAACTCAATTTGATTAGACAGTCACTATAGTTGCTGAACAGGAATCTTATTCAAAAATTGCTGAAATTAGAAAGTGATTTTCTAATTAAATAGGGTATTTTGGCAATTACCAAAATTAGTTAGAAAGTGCTGGATTGAGAATACTTGCTTGGAGAAATTCTGTATCTCTAAACACTGTTTTGCAAAACAATGTGCAGGAGATCCAAACAAAAAGGTATATTAGAAGGCAGAAAGAGATATGAAGTCTGGGAAACTCAGAGAACATTGTCAGTATGAAGCTTATACACATTTGCCTTATGTACCTTGACAAACAAGTGATCTTAAGCGAAAATATTCTCAACTTGAGCTTGCTTTATTCCATGCTTCGTGTTTGCCTGCCAAAGCATCATGCAGACATTTAGAGTTACATCATAGTCATGGTTTTACAGGGCATTTAATTTCCTCAAATAATTCAGTATTTTTAATTGAACTGGCAAAGTGATTTTCAATCTGTTACTAGATAATGTGTCAAACAGACTATCCTGGTGTCTCCCAAGACAATCAGAAGAAAGGAGGGTTTACTGCTTACATTATTTTCATTAAAATGCATTTGAAATTAGAACTGCTTGAAGGAAGTAATGCCTTTTATGCAATAATAAATAGATTTTTATTTTCTTGCGTAAATTTGACACGTTTTGTCACACAAAAGATGTGGTAGTATTTATTCTTTACTTTTTACTGCTTGAACTTAGCAGTGAATTTTTATAACAAAAAATCATTAACTTCCTGATTAAATTTACACTCAGGCGTATTGCATTCATGTAAACAGCACTAGTAAACCACTTCAATAACAACTTGCTGATCAACACTTGCAGCTTTTCATCTTCATTGAAGGCTACTTAAAAAGGGCTACTCAAAAGTTTAAAACAGATATATAACCGCTCAATTGGCTAAAATGATAATGGTTAGATAATGATAGTGGTCTAAAATTGATAGTGACTAAGAGCTGCTTTTATGGGAGCAGGTACAAAATTTGTTCCTGAGAAACAGGCAAGGTTTTGTTGGGTTCTGGAGGTTTTTGTTTTTGTTTTGGTTTGGTTTTGGGGGGTGGAATTGTTTGAATTGGTTTTGTTTGGTTGGGGTTTTTCTTATTTTTATTGTGACATGTCAATTTTATTCTACGTGCCTTGAAAAAGTCTCATAAAAAAAAGGAAAGTATTCATCCTAGGGAAGTTGAAAAGCAGTGCTGGGTTGGAGGTTTCTAATGTTTGGGTTTTTTCTCCTTTGTAGTACTGTTTGACATATATTACTAAATATTAGTAAACAATTTAAAAAATATTTGTGGGGTTTTTTTGGTCTTTTTCTGGATTCATTTGTTATTAAGCCATTTGCTATTTTCTTTACTATTTGCTGATAATGAAGGCTGAACAAAAACTATTAGTGGTTCAAAACCAAATGTCATCATACAGGTAAATTGTTTTCCTAGCACTATGGAAATTATCTAAAGAATAGACTTTCTAAAGGCAAAAGGGAAAAAAAAACCCTTACTTAATTATCCCAGTCAAGAAATATGCACATTCCATCTCTGACACTGTAAGGATATTAATACTTAGCTTTTGTTTCAGATTTTGTTTCATAATGCTACAGCTGAAATGCACTAAAATGCATCACTGTACCTTCTGTATCTAAGACAAGAAAATCAAAAGTCTATTGACCTTAGCTGGAAAGGCCAAATTCAGAGAAATAAACTAAAATGGAAAATGTATTAAACACATCTGAAAAAAAATAATCCTACTATTTTAGAAAGTTAATGGTGTGTTTCTGTGGTGGGACTTAGGAATGGTTCAGAATCACTTGGTGACACTTAAACCAGCTGTTTGATTGTCCAAGCCTGTTCAAAAGGCTAAAATGGAAAAAGGGTGCATGTACCCTGAGTATAAAAGGTTGGTCCAGACCATCTCATGAGTAAGCATAACTTGCTTACTCATGAACTTCTATGACACTCCTGTGTTCTGTTACCAGCTAAGTGTAGGCCCATGAAGCAATGCCCACAAGGGTTTATGGTGCATGCTTGCATTCCTGGACTAGCAATCCATCTCCTCCACTGCAGAGGTGAAGATGGGAGGATGGAGGCAGAAATTGCTATAGGAACCATCTTGCTTTTCATTCACTTGTTGAAAATATGAACATAGTTAATTATCTTCATAATTAAAAGAAAAACCTAATTATTTTATTCCTGTTTTTCCTTAATTTCAGTCACTCTAGTTCCTATTCCTGATGCAGGCCTGAGTAACGCTCATGATGGTGTGGGTTGGATGACAACACTGGGACTAATGTATCTTTCTCAAAGAAAATTCTGAAAATGTAGTGCATTTTTAGGAGTTGAGAACTGGACTTTCTTGAGCTCTGACCTTTCAGCTGGAAGTACCTTAAGGGCTTTCTGCCCACTATAACAATTAGGCAGTGATGCTTCTGATTGACTTGCAACATCTGTGAACTGGTCATATAGTAAAGCCCATGTTAAAACATTCTGGTACTGTGTGGTACTTATCTGCCTCTCCATATTATATTTTTCTATCTTGTCCATCTGTCAGGTCTCCTTGGGGTGATCTAGTTGTGGCCTCCCAGTACCTGTAGGGTACAAGAAAGATGTAGAGAGACTATTTACAAGAGCAGGACAAGGGGTAATTCCTTCCAACAGAAAGAGAGTAGGTTTGGATTAGATAGGAAGAAATTCTTTACTGTGAGGATGGTGAGACACTGGAACAGGTTGCCCAGAGAAGTTGTGGATGCCCCAGCTCTGGATGTGTTCAAGGCCAGGTTGGATGGGGTTCTGTGCAACCTGGTCTAATGAGAGGCGTCCCTTCCCATGGCAGGGGAGTTGGAATTAGATGGTCTTAAAGGTCCCTTCCAACCCAGGCCATTCTATGATTCTATGATTCTCTTTCATCTCATTAGAAATGTTGGTATATATTTGTGACAATCCAGAGATATATATTTATGTATTATTTACTTTTTTAATGCTTTGTATGTGGGAGTTTTAACATGCTGTGGAATGGATGCACGTAGAATAGGATTCACTGTATTTAATCTTAGTTTGCTAGTGCACTTAAAATTACGCCTGTGGTTTATAGAAGTTTTCCTTGTAGTGAGCATATAAAAGTTCAGATCTGTGGGTTCTCTGGGAAGTGGCTTCTCTGTGCAATGTAGTGCACTGTGATGGCAGTCAGGGCTTTGAGGTCCCATCTGATCCCTCATTTGCCCTTGGCTGGTGTTTCATGGTGGGTGGGAGAGAAGCCTCCAAGTGCACACTGCTGGAATGAAAATCTTCACTCTGCTCTTTGCTTAGGCTGTGTGGCCTATAACATAGGAGAGAAAGTGGAGAGAAAGAAAAGAGGGGAACAGTGTGGAACATACTCCTTCTTATGCAACATTTGGCTTCTGAGCAAAGTCTAGGGATTTTAAAACAGTTGAGAGTGCTCTGATGAAATTATTAAAGAATTGACTCATTAGTTTCTTCTGTAAAATGTCATTTTCTTTTATCTTTTGCTTTAATCAAAATAAAAGAGTACATTGGGAAGAAAACAAAACTTAAGAAAAGTGCCTCAAGATACAATTTTTGAGGGTTAGGATTAAGGACATTAATAGAAATAAGATTCAGTCAACTTCCAATCCTGAGTCCTCACTGAGAAAAAAACAAGGTAATACAGACTCTGTAAAGGTTATTTAATTTGAAACATTTCAGAACTAAAATAAATCACAGTTAGTTTCTGTTATATCCATTATCATTGATTTTTTTGACTATATAGAAATACAATGTAGTCAAAAAATTGGTAGACATTGTTTCAAAAATATGCAAAAGATTTTATTTTATGAGAGACTTTTATGGCAGAGAGATTTGAGCTATAAAAATCTATTTTAACAAAAATGTCCTTAAGCCTCAAATTTGATTTTTGCAAGGCAGAAAAGCATATAATTGTCAGAAGTGAGTTTACAATATGTTAAATGTTTCATAAAATACAGAAACTATAACTGCAAACATTGCAAAACCCATTTCAGCAGTCCTAATGCATTCATTTTTTCAGTGTAAACCTCACTAGTTTTTTATAAATCTATCTCATTAGTAGAATATTTATATCAGAACTATTCAAACAATTCGTGAGAACAAGTACTGTCAGAGAAGACATACTTCATTGATTTTTCTCTTCTAGTTGGCCATGATGATTTTAATCTTCTTAAGCTCAGACTCACAACTACACCTCATTACACAGATGTGTGGGAGATGAATAAGTACGGCTTTCCCAAGAAGCTGGACCAATTACATATATTTGCATTTCCTAGACTTTAGAATGGTCTGAAGGTTTCAAAGAAACAATTTGAAGACTGAACTTCTTTTGGGGTCTGCCCTAGAGGATGTGGAGAGCAAATATATTGCTAAGATATGACAACAGATCCAAGGATGCCATGAAGTGCTGATAAAATAAAAAAATCGCTAACAGATCCTCTTGAATCTTTATGCCGTGCTTTATGTTCTACTTTGGTGCATGTGCATACTGTGCATGTTCTACTTCTTTAGTAGGGTATGAAGTGAACTAATCTGTCTATAGAGAAGATGATCCCCATGTAATCCTAGAATATTGGAATTATTTATGCTGTAAAAGACCCTTAATATTATCAAGTCTAGTCATTAACCTGACACTGCACAGTCCACCACCAGGGGTGGTGACTCCACACTTCCCTGAGCAGCAGGTTCCAATGCCAATCACCTTGCAATGAAGAAATTTTTATGAATATTGAACATCCTCTGGTGCAACTTGAGGCCATTTCCTCTTGTCTTGTCACTGACCGCCTGGAAGAAGAGGCTGACTTCCACCTTGACACAACCTTCTTTTAGGTGCCGAAGTCTCTCCAGAGCCTCCTTTTCTCCAGGCTAAATAACCCCAGCTTCCTCAGCCACTCCTCACTTACTTACTAGACCCTTCACCAGCTCGGTTGTCCTTCTCTGGGCATGTTCCAGGACCTCAATGTCCTTCTTGAAGTGAGAGGCCCAGAACTAGACAAGTACTCAAGATATGGTCTCACCAGTACCAAGTAGAGGGCACTTCCAGTCACCTCCCTAGTCCTGCTGGCCACACTATTTCTGATAATAGCCAGGATACCATTGGCCTTCTTGGCCACCTGGGCACACTGCTGGCTCATGTTTAGAGTTGTCAACCAGCATGCCCAGGTTCTTTTCCATGGGGCAGCTTTCCAGTCAGCCTTTTCCAAGCTTGTAGCAATGCATGGGGTGGTTGTGACTGGAGTGCAGGATGTGGTACATTGCCTTGTTGAACCCCATACTATTGGCTTAGGCTCATCGATCCAGCCTGTCCAGATTCCTTCTGTATAGCCTTCCTACCCTGCAGCAGATCAACACTCCTGCCCAGCTTGGTGTCATCTGCAAGTTGACTGAGGGTGCACTCAATCCCCTCCTCGAGATAATTGATATGGATATTAAGCAGGACTGGCTCCAATATGGAGCCCTGGGGAACACCACTAGTGACTGGCCACCAGCTGCATGTAACTTCATTCACCACCACTCTCTGAACCCGGCCATCCAGCCAGTTTTTTACCCAGAGAACAGTGTGCTCGTCCAAGCTATGGGCAGCCAGTTTCTCCAGGAGACTGCTGTGGGAAGCAATGTCAAAGGCTTTGCTAAAGTCTAGGCAAAAAACATTCACAGTCTTTCCCTCATCCACTAAGAATCTCTACCTGTCATAGAAGGAGATCAGGTTGGTCAAGCAGGACCTGCTTTTCATAAACCTTTGCTAGTTGGGCCTAATCCTTAGCTTGTCCTGCAAGTGCTGTGTGATGGCACTCAAGGTGATCTGCTCTGTGACCTTCCCTGGCACTGAGGTCAGGGTGACAGGCCTGTAGTTCCCTGCACTTTTTTATTTTGGTAATCAGAGTTTTGGAAGGCCAAGGAAAGGACCATTGCTTGTTCTGCATATAATTATGTTGAGAGTACAGCAAAACACCTTTAGGAAAATGTTCTAGAGTGTAGGAGGTGAAACCCAACACCTTTACTTTTTCTCACTCAAGATATGGTTTTTCCTATCTTAAGTTTACTCCTGGCAGTAATTCTATGGGAGTAGAATTACTCCTGGCATAGACTCAAAACAGATAGAATATCATGAGAAATTATTATAATTTTAGCAAGCCAAAGAAAATAGAATCATAGGTTTTGTTCTGTGTTTTAAATTACACAGTAACTCCTGTGTATGGTAACTAGTAGGTAACCACACTGTAATTTTTATGTAATTACAGACTATATGAAATTCATAGCAATTTAATGTTAAATTAATGATCACTTCGGTTTTAGCCACCAGTTTTCTGAGCTACATCAGGTGTCTCAATTTGAAGGAGTCATGGGCATGTGATAAATATTTTGAATATGTTTTCTTTAAGCTGTTATTAAAGTCCATACTTCCCCTTCAGATAAACTGGATCAGTATGTCAAAGACTAGGAATGATGGAAAGGTTGATACAACTGATAGGAGACTCATAAGGTAGTCTGCACTGAAAGAAATGGAAGGAAGAAATAGGATGAATATTGTGGTTATATTCTTTTGTTGAAAAGAAAATTATTTACTTTGCAAATTGATTTATGACACTTCATTAAAAGGTGTAACTTTCATTCAGAACTAACCATATATATGTCTTAAGTATGCCACACCTGAGTCTCTTTTTTGAGGCTGCTTTCCTAGACTTTTAGGTGTTCTTTTAAAAATGAACTCTTGATTATCATAATTTTAGAGCAAAATGCTCTGTATAATTTGAGACTGTGCAAGATTGAGAAGAATTATCTGTCTTCTGTTCTTTGTTAAATATTTTCTGATGAAATGTCCATCTTCAGGTGTGCAGAAGATACCTATCCTGTGTTGAATAACAGAGGAACAAGTAGGTGGGTGAGGATCACAGTGACCGAAGTTGGAAGGGACCTCTGGAGGTTCTTCTCGAACAGGACCACCCAGAACATATTTCCCAGGCCCACATCCATGTAGTTTTTAAGTACCTCCAAGGATGGATGCTCCACTATTTCCCTGGGCAGCCTGTGCCAGTGCTTTGTCACCAACACAGTAAAAAAATGTTTCCTGATGTTCAGCGAGAATCCCCTGTGTTTCAGTTTGTGCCCACTGCCTCTGGTCCTGTCACTGGGCATAACTGAGAAGGGCCTGGCACTGTATTCTTTACACCATCCTTTCAAAAACTTAAACACATTGATGAATTCCTCTCCAGGCATTTTCTCTCCCAGGCTGCAGATCTCATTCCTTTCCTTGTACGATTGATGCTCCAGTCTTTTAATGATCCCTGTGGCTCTTCATCAGACTCTTTCCTTTATGTCCATGTCTCTTGTACTGGGAATCCCAGAACTGGATGCAGCACTCCAGCAGCAGCCTCACCTGTGCTGAATAGAGGGGAAGGATCACCTCCCCTGACCTGCTGACAATACTTTTCCTAATGCAGCCCAAGATACTGTTAGCCTTCCTTGCTGCAAGGACACATTACTGGCTCATGTTCAACTTGGTGTTCACTATGAACCTTATATGCTTTTCTCCAAAGCTGATGTTGTACCTTCTACAGAACTTGTACTTTGAAACTGAAATGAAGTGAGAAAAGCGAAATTTTAAGACTGATCCAAACTCCACCAGTTGAATTTTTTTGTCTTAAATTGCAAATACAAGTAGGACTAGAAGTTAGCTTTAACTCTTTTTAACTCTTACCCTTGTGTACCACCAAGCTTCTTTCACTGCCAGTGGTTTGGCCTTGGGAGATTTCTGCTGTTGCTTTTCCACTGAGAATCTACTGGAAGTTTCCCATTTCCTTAGAGGCATGGTCCTTCTCCAGATTTCCCCAAGGATGCACAGGCTGTGCAAGTTACGAGCTGTCAATGAAGGTAGTGCCTAAAGGTGAGGTTTTCATGCATGAGAACATCTTGTATTTCATGTCCCAAATCAGGCAGAACAGGGCACTGAACCTGAGTCTTGTAATACTGGGTCCTTCTGGCTCTTGAAGCGTCACAAAATAGAGCTGCAGGGTAATGTAGAAGATCAGTTTGTCCAAGAAAACTCAATTCTGACTCTAGAGACTTCACTTTTATTATTAGCAAATATTATTGAATAAACTTATAACCTAAGAAAACTGTAGTATTCTATTCTGTAGAAACTTATTTAAAATGGAATATATTCCCAGAATAATTATACACAGGTTTGCTTTCCTCTAAGTAAATACAGGGCCAGAAATCTCGCAGTGAGGCAGAATTAGAAATATCTAGGTCATTTCCAGTGAAAAGCTTCACTCTCTGTGCTGTTCTTGTGCCAGCAGTTGACTTCTAATACATATTTCACACTTACCTTCACAGTTTCATTTTGTTAATTTCAAATTCTCATTTTGATTTGTGAAGAACATGCTGAATTCTGTTCTTCACAGGGTCTGACATCTCTCCTGCACTGGGACGATTTGCGAGCTTTTCATTACTGGATTGCTGAAGTTATTAATAAGTAAAACTTTGTCCAAGGCAAATCCCTGGGGCTCTCACTTGAAATACTCTCACTATCTCACACTGAGCTGACATCTGCTTTTCGTGTATATTTAAGCTGGGTGATTTCATTTTGATAACAGTTTTACATGTGAGCTTCTAATATGAAGAAGAGAAGGAGGGGAAAAGTGGGGTGAACGCTAGATTCTGCCATCCTTCCCCTCCTTATATCTGACCTTGCTTCCTCTCTGCAATAGTAAAAACTCCCTCAGCTGGCTGTGGAGACTCTGGATGCACCTTTTCAACCATACACGCTGTGTGTATATCCCAGTTTGCAGAGAGGGAGAGACAAGGAAAGGCTGCACAGTGCAGGGCACAAAAAATATATTTTTATGCCAAATATGCTTGCTAGTGTTTCTTATGAATTGGAAGTTTTAGTACAAGAAAAGTTCATCTGATTAATAAACTCTACAGATCCTTTTTGCTGGACAGGAGTAACTGAATAACGTGCTTTTTGACTTCAACTAAGGAGTGTACTGGAAATGAGAGTGGCTGGAAGTAATTTTTACATTGTTTAAGATGCATTTTTAGATTAATATAACTAAAGAAAACATTTGTGGCTGTACATTGTGGCCTGGGACAGGAACTTTATATTCGTTAGGGGAAAGCAACAGTTAGTGTAAATAGCATGACAGGGCACTGAACCCACTCAAGTAATCGATTAACTCTGCAGTAACTAACACTGACTGAGTTTATCTCCTCTCTCTCTGGTATGCAAATTCCACATTGAATTTGATCCAATTACATTAGTGCTCAGGCCAACGAACCTGAAATTCAGACCTCAAGTTGAGGGGTAATTGTCCATGCAATGAAAGTAATAGTTTCACATTTGTGCCCTGTGCAAATATCCACACTAAGTGAAATGAGGTTCCTCCCCCGACTGGCTGTTTCTGGCTCCAGCTACACAGTTGGCTGGCACTGTGATGGTGGGGGTATGATCGTAATTCCTGTATGTGGCCCTGTATCATTAATGCTTTTTCTTGCATGCAGTTCCTCCATGCTGGAGAGAGCTTTTTTGTTCTCTTTTCAATGGTCAAGTAGCCCTTTAATCTCTTCGGATCCTTCCCTCCCCTTGCCAGTCTTCACAAAGGCATTATATTGCTGTTCACTGCTGAGCTACTGTGCATTCTTTGGGAAGGTTTGTTAGGTTGCATTAATACCGATAAAGATCTGCTCTGTCCCCACTCCTCGGAGTGCCAGCTCATTGTTTGTTAACTGCGAGGTCAATAGATTTATTTTTTCTGTCAAACAACAGCCAGTGTTCTTATAAGAGTTGTAGCAATCTCTGGCTCACCAGCGTGTCATGTAGATAGAACTGCAGGGAGAATTCATTAGATATACTGAAGGATGTAGCAGGGTTTTTAGCCACTCTGTTTTATTTCTATAGCCATTCCTGGGTTTGGTTTTTTTTGTCCTATCAGAACAGTTTTGTCTAAGTGAGGCTAGGGAGCACTGCAGATCGGATTTGAATAGAGAGGGATGAAGAGGGTCTGAGAAACTGTTGGCTAGGCAGCATACTAACTATTTTAGTTTTTGCTTTTTTTTTTTTTTCTTCTAAAATAACTTCAGGAGATTCTTTAGGTCTGTTGTTTTACAATGTTATCAGCTCTATCATATTTTAGTGACTGAATAGCGATTCAGCTCTTTCAAGACATTAGTCATTCAAAAGAAAGGATCTGACCAGTCGGACTGGAAAAAAGGTAACACTTCTCTTCAGTATTATGCATGTTCACATGAACAGAAAAAACAACAAAAAAAGAAAAATAAATCCTCCAAATGCATTTCAGAGTTTTCAGAAAATATTTGAAAGCTGTGACAATTCTATGATCCTTTCTAACAATTTTTTACTGCTTTCACCATTGACCTCTTGGACACAGCTGGCCCTTCTCTCTACTCTCATTTTCTCTTCTCCCAAGTTTGAGTAGCAGCTTAACGTTAATGTCTTTGGGGCCAGAACAGCAATAATGATGCCTGATACTAAGATGGCAGAAGAGGCCAGCACACCAGGTCCTAAACCCGAGAGAAGGAGGAGAAAGCCTATAGAGCTAGGCATGGTGGTAACTGCCCTTCTGGGTCAGATTTTGCAGGCAATGTTGGGTGATGGACACAGGGACATTTTTTGGACACATGGATACAGGCCAACTTCTTCAGAGGAACGTCAAGGAGACAGAAGTGAGACGATCCATCAGCCCTGTCAGTTTTCCCTTTGTACCTTTCCTCTCTAACAATAATTTCCTTTTGTTCTTGATTTGCATGTGTTTCTACTGGTATGTGAGATTGGCACACTTTGGTCCTGGTTCAAGAGTGGCCATGAAGAAGGCATTATGGACAAACTTTTTTTCACAAATAATTCCAAGATATTTTTTAGAGTGTTTATGTTTTATTAATTTCCTGGTTATTCTGCAAACCTTATAGGTTAGAGCTAATTATAGTGTGCTTGCAGTGACTTTCACTCCTGGTAAAATTTCCTTGTTAGTAACTTGAGCTAATGACTCAAAGGTGAGAGCACTTCTGGTCCGCTGGTCACATCTATGCTTCTGCCAGTCAGCTTTTCAGAAAAACAACAATGAAAGAAACGTGTCTCATGAGGATCTCAAGGTTTAGAGTACTGTTGCAGCTGCAGGTAGAAAGCAGATGTCAGCAAGAGATTGAGAAGTTTAATTTTTATTTTATGTAAGTGGTTTCATAGCCTGAGGAAGTGGGGGCCAGACTTAATGCAGCAAGAGGTCTCTTTTCGCTGTAGATTCCTAAAGGAAGGAGCTATTCATTCAACCAAGTTCACAGAATGGTGTCATCCTGACCCCTGTGAAATGGGCATATCTTTGTTAGCTCTTTGTTAGAGGGGGACAGGCTTGAGGAACCTTCCAAAGGGCTCCTACTAAGTAAAGCAAAAAAGAACAATTAATATACCCTCATGTAGTAAGTTGGTCTTAGTTCAAGGAGAAGAATAAATGAAATACTGTACTTCAGAGAACTTTGCCATGCTTTGCTGAGTTTTATGGAAAGTCCTGTCTTGACAAAAGAAGTATATAAGGAGGGTCATTTGTGGCACACTCATTTCTCATCTCAATTCTTCCTGTGATTTTAGTAGCATGAAAGAAATGAGTGTGATCACAGCAGTGGTTCTTCACAGACCCCCAGTAACACATAATAATGCTTTTGAGTTTCAGAAAACCTCTTTCTTTTCACACGTCTGAAAGACCTACAAATTTAGCAGAGCAGGACTTGGCCAACTCCACAATGTCCTTTCCACTTGTTTCTTTTGTCTGTGTTTGTCATTCTAAAGAAAGCTATAAAATCTTATTATGTGGTGAAAAAGAAATAGCTGTTTTGATATAACAGCAAACTTAGTACTTTTACCGGTAGCTGGGGTTGATTTCCAACAGTCTGTCAGTACTCAAGTCTGTTAGACCTGGTGAGAGGTATGTAAGAGAACAGCCATACCAGGGTTATACACCTAATCTTAAGTGATACACACTTGAAAATGTATTCTAATGCTGCATAATTCATAAGAATCATTATTTAGATTCAATAATTGTATGTTTTGTTTGAGAAAAAAACATACAGCAGTAAAACAACAAGGCATATCAGGTTCTGAGACAGTGTACATTGGAAGAGATGTCCTGAAAACAATGAAACTGTGAATTTTGACCTCGTATCTCTAAAATAAGATGAAAGTAGAAATGCGATCTCAAATATTAGACTGTCGTATGCTCAGTACATCTAGGCTTTTGGCATTGCTATAAAGATATTTATCACTTGGAATGTGTGCAATAATTTGAATTTCCTTTTTGTAAATTGGTTGGAAAACAAACTTGTATATCCTTATTAATTTTTATTTTATTGTTGTTTCAGGTTAGGTTTCCCCATGATGATTGTGTCCTGTACCATTGGGATGTGCTATCTTCTTGTTGCTCATGTTGTAGTAGGTTGGAACTCATAGTAATTTGTACTTTCAAGACTCAAATAAGCTTTCTCTTTCATTTAGTTTATATCAGAATGCTAAAAACACATATAAAAGGAAAAATGTGGAAAATGCCAACATATGGTATTATTCAAAAATGATTGTCAGCATAAACATCAGATTTGGTCATTCTTAACCTTCTGTTTTATGAACAATTTGCAGAACTAGACAATCAAAATTAAAAGAATCTATATAATTATGAATGCAATTATTGTGCAGATAAAAAGGAACCATCTCAAGGGAGTATGCTGCGCCTGAAAGTTGGTATTGACACAATCTGAGTATAGTCACAGATGAAAAACAATTCACAATAGCAGATGTTCAGTAATTTCTTTTTAGGGCTTCATTTTTCTTTGACAATGTATTTAGCTATTTGTATGAAAGTAACTAATATTCAAGTTGTAATATTTGACAGTTAAGCAGAAAGTCTGTACACTGTGAAGGATGTATCATTATCTACATTTAAAAATAAACACGTCCTAAAAATGTGCTGTCGAAGGAATTATTATTTTGGAACAGGGATTGCATTCTGTGGAGGCTTTTCTTTCCATTTTAAAGCTTCTAAATGGTGTTAGGCTGCTTTCTTTTTTTTTTCTTTTTTTTTTTTTCCCTTTTTTTCTTTTTTTTTTAAATTTTTATTTTTCATTTAAAATAAACTAATGCCCTCCTTCTTACAAAAGTATGAATATAAATGATCAAGAATTGGACATCTTCTATTTAATTCATAATTTGCTTTCATGAAGGAGTGATCTAAATCTTTCAATAGGTTGATGCACTATATGGAAGAATGAGATCATAATTTTGCTTTGATTTCCTTATCTCTGATAATACCATGTTAAACCACATATATTGTTTTGTATAATTGGCTGTCAGACCAGGTCAAAATTCTCATTATGAATATTAAGTCCTGCGAGACATTCAAGGGCTCAGTGCCTATCTTCCAAAACCATGGTGGGTTTGGCCTGAATTGCTGGTGTGTCTGTTTTATTTTGAGACAGCAAAGTTGGCAACTTGGTGTGTTCAACCCAAGTTGACAATGCTGAAATACAGGGAGACAGTAGAGATGATCAGCTGTGGCTTTTCCTTCCACTTAGTCCTTGAGATAACTGGGAATGAGAAAGAAGCAGTATCTGTCCCACGAAAGGGGATGAGATTGATTGTGCATCTCATTTTATTCATATGCAGGTTGTATCCCTCAACATGATTTGTGTTTAAGTCTGAAATATGATACTACGAGGTTAATGGAAACGAGGCACAGCACTCACTCAAAGCAAGGGTGGGTGGCTGCTGCCCCTCCCAGTAGATTCAGTGATAGCAGAGAAAATGTGTGGAACCAGAGGGGAAGAGCTCTCTCCATTGCCCCAAAACCTCCCACCAAGACTTCCATCACAACCCATGTTCAGCTCCCTGAATCAGTGAAGTCTCCTATCATGGGGATGAATTTTGCTACACTGTTGAGAAACCTTGAGGTTGCTTTAGCAGTGGCCATCTGTACAAGACCTCCCAGAACTATCATAGCCTCCACTTCCTTTTATATACATACAAAAAACCCAAACCCCCAACAAAATCCAAGAAAAAAACACCCCCACAAAAAAATCGAAAACCATCAACAACAAAAACCACAAAACAAAAACAAAAGCAAAAAACCCCCAAACCAAAACAAAAGAGAACGCCAAACCAACAAACCACCACCACCACCAACAAAAACACCAACACAAAAACAACCAAGAAACCCCCACCAAAGCCCTGCAAAATATCTGGATCAAAATAATACAGAACAAAAATAAAGAGATAAGCCTCAAAGACACTCCTCCAGACAATTTGTCTGAAATTGAATTTGGCCTGTCTCACTCTCAATGTCAAGAGCAGTTTACTATGTAATAACTGGAATTCTGTTTCAATTAAAGGAACATTTATTTTAATCAGCTTAACATTGATCTTGGGTTAAAAACAGTCACACAGTATTTTATAGCCCTCAACATTTCTCATATTGGAGAAATTTGGTGCAGTCATTGTGCAAGAACTGTTGTATGAAGCCCTAGAGAATGCAAAATTAGCTTCTGCTAAAACACAATGATTTAGGTTTTCTTTTCTTTCCTATTTCATTAGAACACTGTTCTAATTGGATTGTAGGAGTATTAGAATGAGACTATGGTCGCACAACACTACATGCTAATTATTTTTTATTGTGCTTTGTAAGGGATAAGAAAATGAAACAAAACCATATCCTGCTTCTGAAATCATGACACACTCCTGCCAATCCTAAGCAAGCTCATGCTAATAATGTGATCATATTAGCTGACAGGAAAATGCATGTCTGCATTTACAGTTTGCTGGAAGGAGGAAGGCAGAAGTACAGCAACTGATTTCTACTCACTCATCTAAGCAAATACTTTGGAATACTTTGGTGCAGGAGAGATCTCACTGCCTTCAGAAGTGAGACATCAGCAGGACTCAAATGGGATTTTCTTTCTGCTGTGTCACTTGTCATGTCAAAAGAAGAGAAGTAAAGCACAGGGAGAACAAAATTTTAGGCAACAAAGCTTAAGTTTATTCTGCTTCTAGGATTTCTTTTTTTTTAATGACATACTCTTTTCCTGAGAATTTCCGTCATTTAAAATGGCTTTCCTTCCTTAAACAACCTTTTTTCTTCTTTTGCACAAAGAAGTGAGAGTTTATATGACAAAACAAATTGTAAAAAGAAGATAAAATTGCTTGTTTACACAGAGTGTAATGAAAATTACCCAGGTGCCTCAGATAATTTCAAGGTAATGAAGTACAATTTTCATTGCCTTCCACTATAGTTATCAACATAATCTGCACATCAGAAGGGCCAAGTTATAGTGGTTACTTCCTTGACAAAACTAGTGTGCAGTATTCCATAAAAATGAATTGAATCTGAAAAGTGTGTGGAATTCATTTTTCCGTGAAATTCTCTCTTAAATGTGGAACACGATATTCATTAAGTAATAAATAATGTAGAAATGTATTATCTTAAGTATGCTTGTGGCTGATTTCAGAGGGTGGTATTCCCATTTTCATTACCATTCCATTGGCCTAATTGGTGATGTTTGTTTTAAGCCATATAATAAATATAAATGTATGACTACTGTGAGATCCATTTAACCTCTCTGAACAGTGTAAAACGCAGTAAGACAGCAATATATGAATTATAGCACTAGAGGGCAATGTGAACAATGCCCGGTAAAAGAAACCATCTCTAGTAGATAAGCTGGGCAATTACTGAAGACAAGGAAAGAATCAGGGTTATACTAGAACTTCACGGAATACCAAGTGACTTAGCAAGGAATAGCATTAAGAGTTGCCAAGAGTCTGCCCAGCCCAACATCTGTCCCTGACAATGGAGCGCAGCTGACTCTGAAGAAGAGTAGCGCAAACATAAAATCATGTTCTCGGTGACCCAAAGATTCTTGAAGGAGAGATACCATCTTTATTACATTGCACCTTGATAGATTGTTCTTCCACAAACTCATCCAGCTCCTCACTGAACCTCTGTGAATTCAACATCTGTCACAAGGAGTTTCACAGATAAACTGTACAGTATGGGAAGAATATTCCAGATGTTTGTTTTGAACTTGTCTTTTGCTAGATGATTTTTATGACAACATCTTTCCTAAATCTTTGGTTGGGAAGGCATAGTGCATAGCTATCCTTTTTCTAAATCATGATTTTATAGATCTGTTTTTATTCTGGGCATCACATTCTATTTGCTCAGTTGTTATAAGGAAATACTCCCATATCTTTGCTTATCTCTTTTTTCACCTTCTGAAGTTTCACTATGACCCTTTGGAATTGAAAGGATGAAAAGTATGAACACTAGCCAAGAGAAAAATGCACTATAGATTTACACAGTAGCCTACTAAACACTTGGTCTGCTAACCCCTGATGGGATGCACCTATCTCAGGGGGGAAAAAAACATTTCTAGCACATGAGTTATTTGGGCTCACTGATAGAGCTTTAAACTAGCTTGGAAAGGGGAAGGGGACAAAACCAGGCTCACCAGTGATGAGTGATGGGATGGTGTGCCAAAACTTGAGAAAAGGAGCACTAATGTGATCCTTCAATTTGTCTCAAGAGATGTTGGCCATGATGTACCATACCTGAAATGTTTCTACACCAATGCCTGCAGCATGAGGAACAAACAAGAGGAGCTCGAAGGCTTGGCCCAGTCCCAGAGATTTGATATCACCGGTATAGATGAAACCTGGTGGGATGAGTCCTGTGACTGGAGTGCCTCGTTGGATGGTTACAGGCTCTTCACAAGGGATAGGCAGGGCAGGAGAGGTGGAGGGGTGGTGCTGGACGTAATAGAACGGTTGAAGCTCACAGTTGACAATGCCACAGCTGAAAGACTCTGGGTAAGAATCAAGGGGCAAACAAATAATGTGGACATCATCATGGGAGTCTGCTATAGACCTCCAAGCAATTTATCGGCCATTTATTGGCCAATGATGCCAATAAATTTTTCTTTGAGGAACTAAGGGACACTTCCAAGTCAACTGCCTTTGTCCTTACGGAGAGCTTCAACTTGTCAGAAATTAACTGGAAGCATCACACAATTGGTACAACCTGGGCCAGAAGATTCCTAAAATGAATGATGACAACTTTATGGAACAGGTCCTAAGGGAGCTGACTCAGAAAAACACCCTCCTTGATCTGCTGCTTGTCAAAAGAGAGGATCTCATGAGCCAAGTGGAGATTGGTGGCCATTTCGGCCACAGCAACCATTAAATAATTGAGTTTAAAAATCTCTGTTTATAGGAGAAAAAGTGGACCTGAGAAGAGCGGACTTCAGGTTGCTCAAGGAATTAGGAAGTGATGTGCCCTGGGACAATGTTTTTGCAGGTGCAGGTATCCATCAGTACTGGTCACTTTTCAAACATCACCTCCTAAGGGTGCAGGAGCAGGCAATTCCCAAATGCTGGAAGTCAAGCAGGGGGTGAACACAGAGGGTAATAGCGAGAGACCTCAACAAATTAGAGGACTGGGCAATCACCAACCATAAGGATTCTAGCAAGGTAAAGTGCCAGATTCTGCACCTGGGATGGGGCAACCCTGACTGTACATACAGGCTGGGGAATGAAATGATGGAAAGCAGTGCCATGGAAAGGGACCTGGGGGTCCTGGTCGAATCTGAGTCAGCAGTGCCCTGGCAGCCAGGAGGGCCAACCGTGTCCTGGGGGACATCAGGCAAAGCATCACCAGCCAGTCGAGGGAGGGGCTTGTCCTGCTCTGCTCTGCACTGGGGCAGCCTCACCTTGAATATTGTGTGCAGTTTTGGCTGCCACAATATAAGAAAGTTATTGAGCTCTTAGAGAGCACCCAAAAGAGGGCAACAAAGATGGTGAAGGGTCTGGAGGGGAAGCCATGTGAGGAGAGGCTGGGGGCACTTTTTCTCTTCAGCCTGGAGAACTGGAGACTGAGGGGAGACCTCACTGCAGTCTGCAATTTCCTCATGAAGGAAAGAGGAGGGTCAGGCAGTGGTCTCTTCTCTGTGGTGACCAGTGATGGAACCCAAGGGAATGGCCTGAAGTTGTGTCAGGGGAGGTTTAGGTTGGATATTGGAAAAAGGTTCTTCATCCAGAGAGTGGTTGAGCACTGGGACAGGCTCCGCAGGAAAGTGGTCACAGCACCAAGCCTGCCAAATTCAAGAGGCATTTGGAAGGTGTGACTCTTTGGGATGGTCCTGTGCAAGGCTAATGGTTGGACTTGATGATCCTGTGGGTCCCTTCCAACTCAGCATATTCTGTGATTCTGTGATTTCTTTGATTTTCTGTCTTAGTGTTCATAATTATTAAGATTAGTTCTTGGACAATTAGTTATTGACAAATAAGCTGAGGAATATATTTTCATAGAAGAACATCTTACAATAACAGCATTTCCTGACTCATAATTATTAACTCATACTATTTAGTATGTAAATTAAGGTCAGTTTTGCTCCTCTATCTATGTTATAGAGCAGGCCAGTTATTATTAGGTCAGAACCCCCTTGTGGGGGTGTGTCTGTGTGCACATGTGTCAGTGTGTGTGTGTATACGTGTTTGTGTACATGTGTGTGTTTGCAGGGGAAGGGCTGGCCCTGCCCAGAGCCCACGGGCTGCAGCCACATGGCCAGGGGAACCCTGTTGCTGGGCTGGCAGC
>JAWWMP010000001.1:85522995-85536662 GCA_035047865.1 Dendrocincla tyrannina
TACAAGCTATGCTATATGTGAGAAACTACCTAGAAGTATAAAAATCTACAAATTCATGAAAACCCTACGGCAACATTTTCTATGAGATAAATGATTCAATGTGTCTATTTAACTCTCTGATATATTCCAAAGTGCTCTTTTCTTTCTCTTTTCTTGTGTTTTACCTCTGTTCTTTTTTAATTTGAGAGTTGAGTTTGGCAAACTGTGATTGCAGGTGCTGGCAGAGAAAGAAGGCATAAGTGGTGCTGGAGCCAGAATCAGTCACCACCAAAAAATTACAATTTCCACATGTCCCAGTTCCTGTTCAAGGGCACAGGAGTAATCCATGTGGGAGACTGCTGCTTGTTCTTTCATCCACTACTGTGCTGAGACAGTCAGTGGGTGAATAGACATATTGCTTTTATAAAGGTGGTAAACCCTTGGCTCTATTAAAAGTAGTGGAAGTTTTGCTACCAGACTTTGAAATCCGCAGATCTGTTTACTCTTAATTTCTGTGGTTTAGTTTTATTATGTTTTGTTTTCCCCAAAGATTTCTCTTGCAATAAGATAGTTCTACAGAATCTCACAGGACTCACAGTCTGGGGGTCTTGCCCTCCTGCCCCCTGTATGCAGTGGGTTCCCTCAGTCAGTTGTTGCCTCCCTTGGAGATAGGAAACTTTCCTAATACACTACCTTACTTTACTCTTAGAATGTTTCATGCTCTCTGAGAGCTCAGATGAGAGAAGAGGTATTTCAAGATGGGAATATATGAGCGACTGGGCAACAGCTGGTATGTTGACACTGCTGGTAAGTAAAAATCCTCTGTAGATATCTTGTCCAAAAAATGTGTATGCATACATATATGTATTACATATATAAAAAGCATGCATAGATATATGTACATAGGTATACCCTGGCACATAAAATAGTTTTTATAACCTTTTCTGCATGGGAACTCTCCCTGCCCCAATGCCATGCACTGGCTGCTGTCAGCATGGAAATCAGTTGCAGTTTGCATGACTTACAGACAGCTGCCTAGTATGTCTCTGTTGTGATGATTGTACATTTGAATGTGTATGGAGAATGACTGGAATACAGAGTGAACTAGTATTGCTATTATTTTATTATTTGTGTGCTTACATTTTTGGACCATATTTTTTAAAAAGGCCTGAAGCATATGTTTTACAATCCCATTTTCTCCCATTAGCACACAGACACACTCTGTTTCAAATTGACTTTTAAAACAGATGTCTTATCAAATCCATTTTAAAAATAGTTCGTACCTACCCCAGGGAGATCTGGAATCCTTCAAAGCCTACAGCAATTTACATTCAGAAAAAAATGTTCAAGTCAAGCTTTATCAGCTCATGCTGTGCAGTTTGGTGTGTTCAGAGTGGATTGTGAAAAAATAAGAGCTTTGCAACTTGTAGCAGTGTGAACATAGGGCTGATACAGTGTTTAGGATAAAAGAAGAGCTTCTTTCTCTTAAATAAAAGGAACAAAATCAGTGTTTTGAACCTTGCATCCTCTGCTTGATTAGCAGTGTTAATTATTTCAGCATTATCACTGTCTGTGTTCACAAAGTGTGGTCCCCTCAGGACTGCTGTGCTACCTGTTATCAGCCGCCTCTGAATGGCACCACTCGGCTCAGCTGTAGCTGTGCTTTGCAAAGCATGTCAGATGGGGTCAATAGATCTTTTCAGATCCTGCTTCTCAGCCATGTAACTGCCTGAGTGCTCTTTAGTTATTCATATGCTTTGGGTAACTGGGCATTACAAGAGGAGAAGAAATTTTCCTTCTGCATGTTTTAGTCATACACTGTTCCAACCTTATCTTCATTTAAGTTTTAGAGAACTATTTTGGGAAAAGAGCAGGAAAGTTTATGGGGTCATCTGCAAACCCACTTATAAAGCTTTCCTCTGCCTTTCTGAAGCAATCCCAGACCTGTCCCAAAGGATGAAGCAAGGGTTTTGAGTATTTAAGTCTTTGAGCTTCTCATAGGTACAGCTACTTGTTTGCAGCTGGGAATGTATGTATTTCCTAGGGGGAGATTTGCTGGCCTTTTGAGTCAACGATGTGCTTCATAAGTCTCATAGATGCAGCAAAAAGGAACAGAGATGATGAGGAACCCAGACTTTTGAATCTGTATGGTATCTTCATGTACTGAAACTTTCTGATAACTTCAATCCATCCTTCAAGTCTACAATATTTCAGTCTGTTTTTATTGCACCAAGCCATTGTTGACATTATCATTCTTCAACATTGTCTTTGTTTTCTATATTTCCTCATGCCAAGTAATAGCTTTTATACCTTTGCCTCTTTTTCTTTTCTGTAGAGCAAGAGTTGTCCTGAGAGAATTCTTTATGTTGGCAGCAAAGTTGTGTCCTAGATTGGATATTATAGATTTATTCCACATCTGAAAACTACTTATCATTTTTTCATCTCAAAGAAAATCTCTGCCTCCTTTGCAACATCTCCCTTGAACAAAGTTTTCAGGAGTTGGAAGTGTTCTCCTTTATTTCATCCTTACAAGAGAAGAAGAAAGTAATGCATTTCTTCCTATTCTATTGTCCTGAATTCTTGTACTGCCAGGTCATAATTTTAAAAGCAAAAAAAAAAAAAAAAAAAGATGGGGAAAGAAAAAAGTCTTAAATAATAAACTGTAAATTAAGAGACAAGCACATCATTTGACTGCAGTGCAATGTATGAGCATTTCCATCAAGCTGAAACGTGATTCACGATTGACCGCACACTGGCAGAAATGTTCTCTGGTGCACTCTTGCTGCAGGTCCTATAATTCATACCCCTTAACAGCTTCAGGAGCAAGCTGGAGCTTTTTAAATAATAGTTAGCAAGAATGATAATTGCAGACCTGTCATAGAGTGGGGAATGCTACAGAGTCATTCAGTGTACAAGGGAGACCTGTGATTTTCAGGAAAAAATCATGATTGCCTCTAAGGACAGTTGAGTTAGAAATAACTGTTCCATGACATGTCAAGAGAGCAGCTGGAGATCAAGCACAATCTGTAGCTGAAATACTTTAAAGGTGGACTGGAAAGCATAAAACTGGGGTTTTTTTGCATTTTCCTTTGCATAGCATGTAAGATCTTTCAAAGAACAGTGGATTTCTTCTTTTTCCCTTTCCCCCTTTTATTTTTTTTTCTTTTTTAACATTCTACACTTTAGATCAGTGTCATGGTTTAAGCCCAGTGAAAATTAAGCACCACGCAGCTGCTTGCTCAACCCTGCCTCTCTTCCCCCCACCTCCCAGTGGAAAGGGGAGGAGAAACAAAGTAAAACTTGCATGTTGAGATATGAAAAGTTTAATGATTGAAAATAAAGTAAAATTAAATAATAATAGTAAATTATAGTAATAATGATAATAAAAAGGGAAAAAAAATGATGCACAATACAATTGCTCAACACCTGTTGACTGATGCCAGACCCCACTTTCTGAATCCAGACTGGCCCTCTTTCCAGGTAACTCTTCCCAGTTTATATATTGGGCATGATGTTCTGTGGTGTGGAATATCCCTTTGGGCAGTTCAAGTCACCCGTCCTGGTTATACTCCCTCCCAGTTTCTTTTGCAACTCTTCTCTCTGGCAGAGCATGAGCCAAGAAAAAAACTCCTTGACTTAGCATAAACGTGACTTAACAAAAAACCAAAACACACAGTGGTGTGTTATCAACACCATTTTCACTCTGAATCCAGAACACAACACTGCAACAGCTACTGAGAAGAAATTAACTCTATCCTAGCTCAAACCAGGAAAATCAGGTACCTGAAACAATGCTGATATGGCTGAAGACTGGCCTGCAGGGAACCTGTTTACTTCCTTCCCTGGCTGCAAAATCACTCCCCAAGAGGCCCATTTGTTACTCTTTTGGATTTTCTTTGCCTATCTGTCCCTGCTCTGTCCTTATCCCCTAGCTTTCCAAAGCATAGCAAACTCTTTCTTTCCTTCACTCATACATTTTGCTACTTGTTTTCAACCCTCTGTGTGACAGTGTTTTCATATCAGAGAACATCTGAGATTTCCTTGCCATTTCTCTGAGACTTGCCAAGTCTCTCCACTGACTTCTATCCCCTTTTCCTTCCTTCCATCCCTGTGTGACTCCAGGCTGTTCTTTCACTTAGAAAAGAAAAGTTTCTAAAAAGCCAGACACTGTGTGAGACTCCAAGAATTGACTGTCATGCCTGTTAGTCAAACTTCAATCATTTCTTTGTTAGAGCACTTTTTGACAGAGGGTTTTTACTTAGCAGAATCATGAAAACAGCAGTTATCCAAATTATCACTGCATTATGTTTATGCTGCTCCATCTCCTCCCAGTGATGCAGTCTAGACTATTCCTTAATTTTATGTTCTTCAAAGAAAAGAAGAGAAAAAAGAAGGATGCTGCAAAACCCAGAGGCCACATAAACTTTTCCATTTTTCAGAGTGTGTTGGTTGCATTTCTATCTTTCAAGCCTGCACAAGTTCTGCTTATAGAGTAGTGATTTAGTGTGGTGTAAAGACGATAAAAAATTTCAAGGTGTTAAAGCAAAATAGTTTAAATCATGCCTGACTGAAAAGAAGACAAAGAAAGAACAATTTTTTTTATTTTAAAGTTTTGTTTTCAGCAAATAAATTAACTGTTCTGTTTCCTTAAATATGGCATATCTTTCCATGTAAATCACTTTGGTAAGAGGATGTGCTCATTCAGGTTCAGCAATTTCAATGTCTCCATCATGCTGGTATCAGTGACATCAACTGGTATCAGCTGTTTCAGTGTTGCATAGCATTTAGGTACAAAGTGCATCTGACTGGGGATACATGGAAGTTTTCATAGTCTGGCCTCCCTAACTGAAAAAAAGTTTGACAGAGGAACTAAAACTCTCAAAGTCTGAAGAAGCTGATCTGTACAAAAGACTATAAACAGCATCCTAAATTTCCAATAACATCCTGAAGACAGAAGCCTGATCCTGATGTAAACGTGAAGTAACTGATGATATCTTACTGAACAGGGTGTCAACACAAGAGAATTACAAGAAATAAACCCAAAGCGATTTGAAAGATTAGTTGCAAATTTATTCAGCTACTTTTATTTCTGAGCAGATTACGATCCTGTATTTCAAAGTTGCTGAAAAAGAGTAGGGACAAATTCATGGTGGAAATCTCAGCATTTGAAATAAGTTATATTTCTCAGACTTCTGGGAGATGGCATGCACTATTGCAGATGAAACAACAGATTATGTCACACTAGCAGAGCCAAACCCAGTGAAAAACTTGAGAGTGTTAAAAAAAAATCTCTCAATCAGTTGAGGAATTATTCAAATGATAAGGTGCACATTTAAGCTTTGAAGTACACATATTCTGATACTTTGCTGGGCTATCATTCCATCAAGCATGTTATCAATGTGAAGCTAAAATGCTGAATCTGGTATT
Organism: Dendrocincla tyrannina; assembly: GCA_035047865.1. Classification (NCBI taxonomy): domain Eukaryota; kingdom Metazoa; phylum Chordata; class Aves; order Passeriformes; family Dendrocolaptidae; genus Dendrocincla; species Dendrocincla tyrannina. The sequence continues at coordinate 85,528,402 of JAWWMP010000001.1, forward strand.
TTTCCAGCTGTTCAGCTCCATGGGCAAATAGGACTCCTTCTATCACACATTTCAAGGATAGTCATTCTGCAGATGCAGTGAGCTTTTTGGACTTACTGTCCCAGTGGCACAATAAAAAGGACGAACAGGCAGAATCTGAGAACTTCTTGTGATTTAACCCCATCCAGCAACCAAGCACCACACAGCCACTCGCATTCTTTCCCACCAGCAGGATCAAGGAGAGAATCAGAAGGGTAAAAGCCAGAAAACTCAGGGCGTGAGACAAGGATGGTTTAATAGGCAAAGCAAAAGCCACACATGCAAGCAAAGCAAAATAAGCAATTGGTTCGCTGCTTCCCATGGGCATGGCAGGTGTTCAGCCACCTCCAGAAAAGCAGAGCCCCATCATGTATAACAGTGACTTGGGAAGACAAACACCATCACTCCAAATGTCACTATCTTCCTCCTTTTCCACACCTTTTTATATACTGAGCATGATGCCGTATTGCTTGGAATATCCATTTGGTTAGTTTGGATCACCTGTTCCAGCTGTTTATCCTCCCAGCTTCTCATACAACCTCGACCAGCGTGGAAGTAGGAAAAGCAGAAAAGGCCCTGTCTCTGTGTCCCAGCAATAACAAAAACATCTCTGTTGGAGAACTCTGTCTCAAGACTGCCAAAACAACCAGGAACAGTTTATCAATGCCAGAAATGGGCAACTACCTCAAAAACAGAAGTTCATGTTTTAAAAGATGTTCTGTAGTATAGATAGTGATTTATTGTATTAGTCAGATAGATACTCCCCTGTAACTGTATGTTTTATTTTGATTGGTGGTGGCTACCCAGCAACCTATCCCCCATTGGTTGTTTATTCCCTGTTTTTCCATTGGCTGGCTGGTGATGCTAACTCGGCGTCATCACAAAGCTGGCCACTCCCCCCTTTTCCCATAATTGTATTACCCCCTCCTCTCCGTCCCTCCCCTCCTTTCCCATATTTGCCATGTCCCACCTCAAACTCCTCCCCACTTCCCAGGCTTCTCCCTGAGCCTATATGAGCCCTATACTCCCCGAATAAACTAGCTCCAGCTTCACCCCACCATTGGCTGTGGGCCGTCTCCTTGTCCCTCCCTACGGACGCGGCACCAACTCTGTGTTCAGCACAAATCCAAAACACAGCCCTATACAACCACTGTGAAGAAAATTAACTCTAACCCAGCCAAAACTAGCACAGAACTTCACTTGGGTTTATATATAAAGTTTGGACTGAATGTTTACAACATAAAGAAATATGTGATGAACTTAGTACTTGCATGCTTCTTCTGATTCAAGCTTCTTTAAGTTGCACACATTTGCAGACTTTTCAACTGTACAGAAATGTCATTTCCTTGCCTTTTTAAGATTTGAATTACATATTTGAGCTCTTTTTTCCTACTAGTCTTTTCCATACCTTGTCCTGTTGCCTGCTGTATCACACCATGTAATATGGCATTTCATAAAAACATATTCCATGCTAATGAAAATATTCTAAAGGCATTGTTGTGAAACCCAATTATTAATAGCTGCTTTCATTTCCATTCAGAACAACAAAAACCCAGACAGTGATTAAGAATGTGAAACAATGAAGTAATACATGTAAATACGTAAGGTCTGCATTTGGCCTGAATCAAAATAATAATAAAAAAGTATTTTGCACTGTAACAAGTCTTAGGCCTTTGAGCACTACCTGTGATTAATACTATGTATAGATTTTCCTTTTATTCCTCTTTTTATTTCCTGCCTCACAGCAATTAGCAGTTGCAGGGGAACTATCTAACTGCTACCTCACTTTATCTATATCTAAAATAAGGAGTATATTACCATGCCTAATCCATTTTTATACAGATGAATGAGGAGTCCTGCACAGGTTTTCTTTATTTTTTGCTAGGTCTTGAATAGAGAATACGTTTTCCCTTTCTGAGTTTCTCAAAAGAAAATTTAGTGCTGGGAGAAACTTCTTCTAAGTTGCTCTTTTCTTTTTAAATTTCTTTTCCTATTTGGCAAGCATAGTCTTGCTGTGCACTTAGAACATAAGCAGCAGATGCTGCTAGGGCAAGCCTGGGAAAATATGTGTTTTGGCTTCTTGTTGGCAGACACTGTACAGTGGTAGAGGACTATTTTTTATGTTTCATTGCTGCAGTGATCTGACCAAAACCAAGGCAGAGCAGACTTGCAATGCTTGAGCTGAAAAACATTGAGAAATTGTGCTGGCTACACAGGGTCCTGAGCCCCAGCTGGTGAACAGAGGACCTTGTGATGCCATCCGGTCACCCAGCAGCAGACATACATGGGGAGGGCATCACAGAATCATTTTGGTCAGAAAAGTCCCTTAGGATCATTGAGTTCAACCTTAAACCCAGCACTGCCCAGTGCACTACTAAACCATATCCTTACGTGCCAAATCTACAATATCTGCAGGGATGGTGACTCAACTACTTTGCTGGGGAGCTTGTACCAGTGTCTGACCACCCTTGCAGTGAAGAAATTCTTCCAAATACCCAATCTAAACCTCCCCTGATGCAGTTGGAGGCCATTTCCTCCTCTGTTGCTTGTTACCTAGGAGAAGACACCAACCCACCTTCCCCCCCACCCCCCAACCACCTTTCAGGCAGTTGCAGAGAATTATAAGAGCCTCCTCAACAACAGTCTCAATAATCCCATCTCCTTCAGCCACTCCTCCCAAGATTTGTGCTCCAGACTCTTCACCAAATCCATAACTCTCCTTTGGGCATGCTCCAGCATCTCAATGTCATTCTTACGGTGAGGGGCCCAAAACTGAACATAGGACTCAAGGTGTGAATTCTAGAGCAGGAATTGCTACACTGAATCTGTAGACAGCCCTGGCAAGTGCCACTAAGATTCTAGGTATGTTTTTTTTTATAAAGGCTGACTGTCTCCTTCTGGAACCTTGCAATTAATTTCCTTTTAATTTCATTTCATATTTATTTTTCACATATGAACCGTAATCAATTTATCTAGAGCTAGTTATATGTCTCAGTCTGAGACAATTTGGAGGGGTGGAGACCTCGGACAAAAGTCTTGTCTCTGGGATTCAATACCCCTAGCTTCTCCAATACAGAGACAAGGAGAGAGGCAGAGAGAGAGAGAGAGAGCGCGCGAGCAAATACACCAAGATATAAGTGAAAAAATTACTCTTTACCAAGAAGAAATGCTAATAACAGTACTGACAAAACTGAGTGAAGCCAACCGATGGGGAGAAACTTCTCAAGTCGCACCCACTGGACTGAATCAAGATGGTAGCCAGTCTCCCCCACCTGGAAAAAAACCCCTCACAGAGAGATCACTGCCCTTCCGCATAGTTTGCCTCCCTACACCTGGGAACCTGACAGGAACAGCTGGACAGTCAGTGCTGGCAGGAAATGGTGGAGAGATGGGATTTGATGCCGGCAGATGCTTGTGTGGTGCTAGAGTGAGGCTGTGGTGCTGCTACAGGCAGTCAGAGCAGGGCTGCAGACCCCCCAGGAAGCTGGAAGGACCTGCAAGAAATCTGTTGGATCCAGCAATGAGACTTGGTTGTTTCAATTTCAATGTCTGTTAGTCAAAGTGGTGGTTGTAGCCCCATCACAGTCACAGTCTGGTGATCACAGTCAGGGTGGTCACAGTCTGGATCGGTCAAAGTGCTGGTGAAAGCCCTCAGACTCATATATGCTCAAGTTCAGGTGGGAATGCCTCCAGTACCTCCCCTGAAGGGAAGTTTTACATTGCATGATATAATATTTGGTGAGTCTTTGACACCTTGTAAGATGTTTCAGCTGCTTCATGGTGCTGAGTCCACCATGGCCCATTACTGCTCACCAACAAGAGATGAAAACGTTCAGGCTAAGTGTGAATGTTCCAGGGAGTTATCACAGCTGAGTCTCTTGTGTAAGGATAAAGAAACAACTACCCTACCCCATAGGATTTGCCCTTTTCCTTATCTTGTTTAACACCCAGCTTGTAGCCTGAAGTGTTGGACGTGCACAGCTTTAGCCCCTGCCCTGTGTGGCTCTGTACATGCTAGCAAAGCACTCTGCTGATTGAACCACGAGCACCAAATAGTCTGGTCTCTTATAACACCTGGGCAGTCACTGCAGGTGCTCAATTGTTTGAGTCATTAATCACCAGGAGTTCAGTCATATTAAAGTCAAAGAACAAAAAAAGCCAAAAAGGTATATTTGGAGAAAAGAGAAAAGAAAAGGTGGACACCAGAAAGTTTGTGTAACCCAGGGCATCATACAACAGGCTCCTTAGATAATTTAAAACACAATTGAAAATTAAGTTCTAATGTCTGTTCTTGACTTAGTCTAATTTTTATCTGTTTAATAGTGAAGGGAAAATGAGCATAACTTTTGTGCCTGTATGAAATGGTACCTAAATGTTAGGATTAAAACAAAATGCATCTGACAGTCTGAGAGAGGTGAGGCTACAGCAGTTCCATGCCCCAGGTCCAACCAGTAGTGAGGCTGAAGATGCATTCCCAATAAACATAGTTACACACAGCATATATGCATCATAATATACAGGATATACATGGCCAACCACACAAATCACAAACAGATACACAGAGAACACTCACATGAGAACAGGCAGCACCAACAGCCTCCTGCCTTCCTCTCTGGCTAAGCAGGATGCAGATCCACTAGTAGAAATACGTATATATATATATATATATATATACACACGTATATATATACGTATATATATATATACACACACACACTCATACAACATGGATTCCTCAAGCAGCCAGGCTCCTCAAACAGTCAGTCTGTCCAGTTGTTGGCTCCAGGCTGAACATGTGAGTCCCCAAGGCCACAGCAACCCTCCAGTTGCTGGTATAGACTCTGAGAGCACACACACTCACATAGACATAAGTTTCATCCCTAGAAACCCTGGACGGTGACATTCCTTTGGCAGCTGGCTGGGACTCCCCTGGTCCTCACTGTTCAACACACCCCTGATCTTGCTCTGGCACCCAGGCAATCTACACCATAGCTAGTTGGGCTTGATGCTCATGAGTCAGCACATGTTACTCACAAATCAACACTTGGGACAGTTGCTAAGGTCAGACCCTTAACAACAGACAGAATGGCCTGACAACAGTACCAACCAGCCAGCTACTTACAGGTGACCAGCCTCTTTTATCCTTTACCCCTCTACTTTTCAGTAATTTTCCCCTCCCAATTTGTTTAATTTCAATATGTTTTTCTTCCCTGGGCATTCCATTATGAGTCTTGTGCAACACAAAAATGTTCTTCCCCTGTGTAACCATCATGTGTCCTACACCCCTAGAGAAGAGAGCAATCTCCCTCAGTTCAAAGGATGCTTTGGAGTTGACTTCTCTCAATGTATTTCACACCTGTGCTGTGGGGCTGAGGCTCTGGAGAGGATATCCCTTCCTCAGAGTCCTTAATTTGGGATTCCACCCGCCTTTGAGCCCCTGTGCTGCTCTGGGCTTGTGGAGATGGGCTCTGAATGGGCTGATGGCTCCTGTGATGTGACTGAGAGCATAGGTGGAACAGCAAGCCATGTGGACTTCCCCACTGTGCTCCTTTGTGGGTATGCAGACATAAGCTTTTATCAAATAAATAAACAATAAATATATTCCCACTATAGCATCACCTTTAATTTTATAACTCTTCTTCCTCTGTAAATCTGAGTTCTTTGAAATTGTAGATTTTCTCTTCAGGCAATGCTATGACACAAAATTTAGAACAAAGTAGCCAAACAGTTTAAAGGTAAACTTTCTAAAAGAATTACAATAATGAAATTTAATAAGTGTTTTCTTGTTCATAATTTCATCTCAGTATACCAGAGGAAATATTTTTTCCTTCAGTTTTCTACAAACTCAGACTAACTGTACAAATCTGATTTTAGAAAGGACCTGTAAGGCTGAACAAGACACTGTGAACTTCAATGGGCTCTGTGCAGGCTTAAAAAAATGCCTAGAAATTCAGAGGTCATCTGCATGAAGCAAAAAGTCCTCCATGGGAAACTCTTGTGTTTCTGTAAGCAAAGCTACTAACTTTCCTTGTATTTGGTCTATGTCTCAAAGCCCCAAAATCTTGTTTCTTATGTATTAAACTTGAAAATGTCAAACTTTTGTGTAAAAGGAACAAAAATATAGTGAAGTTTCTTTTAATGTTATTGTCACACTCATCTCTTCCATAGTTTTGTGGTATAACATGAAGAGTGTTGTAGAAAGCCAATATAACAAGTTTTGAATGTGAATTATTATTTAAAAATTGCAGCAGACTCTAAGGGCAAGCAATTTAAAACTATGAAAACATCCCTACAATGAGATGCAAAAAATAGAAGTTCATTTCATCTGGAAATAAAGAGTGCTGAGAAACAGGAAAAAAAAATTAGCTGTTTTCATAAATTATAGAACACCTAAGCCTAAATCCAAATTCTTTCACGTTTCCAGTTTGGCATTCTGCAGTTACGGTCCTCAGTAGAACTATATAATCAGTATTTATGCTTAACATAACAGAAATAGCATTTCAAGGCAGAACACAGAGTAGTAAAATCAGAGAATTTTCAAAGCTCAGTAAATACAAAATAACTCTTTATGCTCAAACTGTTGTTTGTGTTTCTACAAACCCTTAAGAGCAACTCTTTTATTTTTTTTCTAATGACAAGTGGTGCTTAATGGTGACCTGACTTGGAGGAATAGAATGTAGAAGATGTTTACTAATGTCTTTCTTCTTAATAAACCTGTGTTTCATAGCAAATGCTCGTGACAAATGCTGCCTTTTTGTTTTATTTGGAAAAGGAATAACTTACTAAAACTAATATTGAAAACCATATGGGTCTGTAAGCAACACACCAGGAAAATTTACCAACTCAGTAAACACCCTGTGTTCTAAAACTTTTGTCCATGACCTGGAAATTGTGGAAGACTTGCTGCTGTTTAACACTTCAAGTGTGCTATATGTCTATAAGTAATAGATGGCAATTTTTACACGCCAAATCACTAAGGAGTTAGAAACACCATATCTTTTTCCTCATCCTCTTTCTAAAAGTACATCCCTCTCCTTAATGAATCTGGGAAGATTAGATGCATGGAGCTGTCATATCACAGTACATTTTCTAGATGTAAGAAATCAAGCACTTAACAATTAGAATATCTACTGACACGCCAATATAGCAACAGAGGTGATATTTTCCAATTCAATTTGTCATTTGAAAGGTGGATCTTACTGTGGTGTTTCTTATTAAAATGTACTAACAAAAAGAAGATGAAATAGAAACTAACAATTTTGTCAGCAGTGTGTCTTTTGACTTTTCTCTGGTGATAAACTTGATATCAGACTGACTCCAGTGTACAAGGATTTCATGATGTACTGTGTATAAAATTAGAAGTCTAGCTTTTACATTTGACCACTGAAAAGAGGTGATGCTCTTACTACTTATAGGTTCCTTGCATTTCTATTTTTCTTTAGGCACAATAAGAGAAACTCAAAAGGCTCCTAGATGCATTTTGCAGTGTTGTGGATCTGAGAAGGAAATGATTTTTTGTGGTATCGTCGTGTTTGTGTTCAGAAAATACCATTTCCTTCAGCTCTCAGGAAATTACATTACCCTGAAAACAACAAAGCCCTAAATTGTTTCTATAACATGTATTATATGTTGAAGAAAAAGCAATGAGTGAGTATCTAATTTTTTAAAACTCTGAAAATAAAAGACTGTTTTTGTAGTTCTGTAAATTTCCCCAGATTGTTGCCAGAAATGGAAAAATTGTGCAGTGAAGGTGATCTCATCTGGAAGTGACATCTCAGAGATCAGAGGCACTGGATGGCTTTCATCTCTGCCTACAACTCACTTCCTTTGAGAAACCACATATGTTGAAATAAAAACATAGGCCAAATGAGGTTTGTGACAGCCGGTCCCCTGCAAATGTACATCATCTTCAAACACACATTGGTGAAGAGAGTTTAAATTTGTCTTTGAATCCTAATCCTCTCAGGATAACATCAGAATTATCCAAACACTGTCACAGCCTCTAGGTTAAGTAACAGCATCCAAACCTGAATACATCTGTCAGTGGCAGATTGCAGCTAACACCATGCAATTGGCAGCATGCAGCCAGAGACTGATTAGAAAGAGCCAAATGATTTTGCTACTTAGTCCTTTCCTTTTGTTTGTTAATTAATTAAAGTATCCATTAAATGAAAGAAAGAAAGAAAGAAAGAAAGAAAGAAAGAAAGAAAGAAAGAAAGAAAGAAAGAAAGAAAGAAAGAAAG
>JAWWMP010000001.1:85536762-85560297 GCA_035047865.1 Dendrocincla tyrannina
AGAAAGAAAGAAAGAAAGAAAGAAAGAAAGAAAGAAAGAAAGAAAGAAAGAAAGAAAGAAAGAAAAAGAAAGAAAAGAAAAAGTATGGAACTTTCTTGGTTTGGGCTGAAATAACCTGTAATTAGGATGGACAGGTTCTTGCAGGTTTTCCTGTAATTTCCCCGAAGAGCAGAAAAATGTGAGTAGACATAACTTTTTTCAATTCGGCAATAGCTCCCTGCAAGATTGCTCTTTAGTTTATAGATGAAATTTATTACTGAACACATTCTTCAACCTACTGAATTCCCCTTGACAGCTAAAAATATTGGATGCTTGCTATTTCAGAAGTCTTCTATTTAGCTAAAGGATTTGAACATTATCTGCTGTCCTCCTACTTTGAGGTTTCCCTATGCCTAAACAAAGATTTCTCCTACACCTAAATCTGTCCACCAGTGAGCAGCTGCTATTTGGCAGACAACCAACATCAGGAGAAAAAAAAGCATAGTAGATGGGTATGTTTCTTTCAGCAGATAAAAGGAGCCTTTATAAGATGATGCAATAAAGATATCTGACTTTCTCCATTTCCCGTAATAATGAGGGCGTTTGTTCAAAGTAAATATGTACCATACAATGAATCAAATATATGACTTTCCTTATTTGAGAAGCTGCAGGCATCATCACCTCTTATGGAGGTGATGAAAACTAAGAGGAAAACCACGTTAGTGCTCTTCTGCTTTGTTCCTTTTCCCTCAAAAGAAGACAACAATCAAGGGAAGTATTTTAAAGGGAATTTGTCTCCTACTTCAGCATGAAACCCATACATTTGTATGTAGAACAAATTGCCTTTAGAAAACTAGTTTTACTGCCAGGTACATATGTGTTTCCAAAAGCCAGAACTGAATTCAGTCTCAGTTGGATGTGGCTGTACCTGACCACATTCACCCTGCAAAAGTCACAGCACCATGATGGGCAGCAGGATGGATGGAGGGGGTTGGGATTGGCTGATGTGGCTCGCAGTCCACCCATACCCTCCACCGTATATTTTTGTAGCTGAAAGGAAACAAAGCCAGACTTTCAATCTAGGTCCAAATTAAGGAATTTGCAGTTATTTAGAAAGTAGACGTGCAGAAGATTATAGACTACATTTGTAAGAGCAGGAAGGTGTTTGATTTGCCCTTGGTGATGACCAAGGTGGAGACCTGAGAGAGAAAATTATACTCTGTAAGGCAGAAATGTGGTTTGAAACAGAAAAGTGCTCGAAACTTTCCTCAAAATAAGATAACTGCGTCTCTTATGCTGTTTTTGAGCAATACTCCTGAGCTGCAGACATTATGAGTAGTGCTGTGTTTACCATGGTTCTGAGGGACTGCGTGGGGGCTCAGAAGAGCAGTGCCTACTGACAGGCACAGGGCTGCTGCTGAGCTGCTTGGCTGGATAGTCTGGAGGCCAGTGAGAAGGCTGTGAAGGAGACACATGCCACCCAGGCAGAACATCAGCAGGGCTCTTTCAAGCCATCCAGCTGTGCTCTCCAGAAGCATCAGGGATGACATGGCTCTGAGGGGCCTTTGTAAAGCCTTGGACCAAACACTGCAACTGCTCACCAAATTCACCCCCAACCCATGCAACCTCTCAGGACGTGTCTGGCATTCTGTATAACATGGAGAGCCAACACAGGGAGCGGCACCCTGACCCAGACTCCACATCTAGCAGCATTTTCTACTGCTCTTAAAAGCATCTGTTTCCCTCCCAGCGAGGCAGGTAGCACCTTTGCACTCTCTTGGGCTTCCTTTAGTCCTGTGAGGAGCAGCCAGCTCCTAATCTAGCTGTGTTTGGAGGCCTCTTGAATGCACATTGAGTTTGGCAGGTAAGGAAGAATCCACACTGTGCACAAGGGGTTCCACCATGCCTTCTAGAGGCACTGAGGAGTTGTCACCTCTTCCTGCACTGTGACACCAAGGGCTCTTTGACCAAGTATGCATCTTCCTTGTCCTTAACACTGTGTCTGCTCCCACCAGAGTAAGAATGTGCTGTTTCACAGGTAAGATGCAAAGGCTATGTTTGTTCTGTATGTATAAGTAAATAGCACAGCAGGACTCTGGATCAAAGAAGATGCTTGTGAAGACTTGAGGGGGAGTTTATTTTGGACTAGTTCTTGCCTTCTCTGGTGGACTATATGCTAGTTAGGAGCTGAAGTATTTTACATGTGGTCCTGGCACACTTCTTCTAGTTTACTTTAATCCATGAGTAATCCATTTCATGCACTTTGATGACACTTCAGTAATGTGAACCAAAGCATAACAGGAAAATCTGGTTCAAAAGTGTACTTCTGGTGAAACACCAATACAGTCACTTAGAGAAACCTGGAAGACCTTAGACTGGCAAAGTCAATACCTGTGACCTGAATGTAAATGTGGTCCACAAGCCCTTAAACATCCATTATCTAGCTACCCCAGGCCCTCTATGTAGTTTTTTGAAAGACGAATGTAGACTACCCTAATTCCGTTGAATACAGTAAGATATTTCCTCAGGGTGACATCTTTCATTGGCAGTGGTAGTAAGACCTACTATGCCAAAAAATTGTAATAATTCTGGAAAGGACAGAAAAAAGAACAGAAGGGTTTGTTGAATTTTCTTCTGCTATAAAATACAAAAAAACCTAAATAAATATTTAGATAAAGAAAATTGTTTTCCTTCCTAATCACCCCTCATAATTTTATGGGGGTGCTGAGTGCACTTCCTCACAGAAGATCTTCACACTGAAGATTTTGGACATAACATGTGCCAGGCTTTTCCGTAATCAGCCATTGCTACTGACTTTTCCATGTCAGACCACAATAAAGCTGACAGAACAATAACATCAGAGCTGTACTAGTATTTTAATTTCTTCTTTGAATTAAACATTTGCAAAAATTTACAAACTTTCTGAATAAGACTGTTCACTTATAGCAGTTATAGGTCACATTACAACTCATGTTTCTGACTTGACTCACTGAGGTGGATTTGGGGACTATCGAGGAGGGAAAAGAGATCATGACACCTCGTTTCCCTTGTATTTCTGAATGGCATCAAAGTCCTGGCCCTTAAAAGCAAAACACCAAGGATGGGATGAAGATGAGTAAACACAAGTGTCTAAATGCCATTTGATCTCTGTTAGGATAGCTGAATTATTCACACTGAGTTGGGAGATAGGTCTCAGATTGCTGTAGAGTGGGGGCCAGGTGTGTTCAAGGGATATTAAGATGATTCTAGTTTCCTACAAGGAGGCAAAAGAATCTCAATTTTAATTTCAGAAATGCAAACCCAAGATACTTTTTTTTTCCTTATTTGGCCAAAGCCCACTGTTTATCAAACAACGTTCTCCAGTTATGACCTGTTGATTACTCTTGTGAAAATGGAAAACAAATGCCAAGATCACTCCTACACTATTGCTGCAAAGAGGAAAAGACATATTTCCATCCACTATTTCACTCACAGATAGTTCTCTAGGCAAAAAATACCTAAGCAGAAATTCTTCAAATATCACAGGCATTGTGCCCTTATGAAGCTCTATGTGTCTAAAGAAAATGAGGTGGTAGCACAGAGCAACGAATTCCTCACATAAGTGGAAAAAAACCATCTCTGTGGCAACCAGACTGATTCAGCAGAAGCAAAGGTTTTGCAGTGTGTGCTGCACTAGGCTTTCCTAAACAGGCACCTGATGTTAGGGCAAAACCACATGTGGGAAGGTGCAGGATTTTGCCTGTCAGCACAGATCATGTACTATATGGATTTCATATAACAGTTTCTCATTTGTTTTTTAAAGGTCAGCCATACTGTAGAAAAAACCCTTTTTTTTTTTACTGTAAAGCGTACAGCAGCTCAAACATACTGACACAATATTGGTTGAGATACTCTCAACTTTAATTAAGACTATTTTTTAAGTTTAACTGCTTTCAGCTGTAGTTACATGAGAAAATGAGGGACAGATCGTAGTTTTAATGGTTAAAAATTCAGTTGCTGAACAAAATTATCCTTATAATAGGAAATATTCTGATTTTCAGATAACAGGCATAGTGTTTACAGGGGGTTTTTTTGAAGGCCTCTGCACAGGTCCCGCCAGTGAAGCACCCACTGACATTAGTGCTCAGATGTTGCACAGCCAGAAGCACTGCTGCTGTCTTCACATGAACTGTCTGAGCAGCACTGCTTTTAATATCTTCCTAAATAGGAGAACGAGCCCAGTATTTGCCCAGAGCAGACACTAGCGTTAAGATGTAGATATGGGGGTGTGTGGGTCACTGAACTCAAAGCTTTGTGTAACATCAGTGGATGCCAAGACCCATGTGAATATTATTCATCTGTATCTTAAGAGCACAATCTCACAGGTTTTATACAAGTTTTAAGGAACATCATGTGTTAGAAAGGTTGATGGGGTTTTCTATACAGCCAAGGAGCAGCTGACAAGCATACGTGTCAGCTGCTGTCTATAAACTGCTGTTGTATTAACACCTAAAGAATCCTCCATCCTGCTGAAGTCCTTGGCCTAGAATTTATATTTATCTTCTTCCATACTAAGGAGAACTGATGTATCAGTTTATGATGGCATCATATTTAGATCTAAACTGAAAAGCCGTGTAAGTGTCCTCTCCTTACCTGCTTTAAACTCTTCCCGGGGTGCCTGGCCAGCTGTTGTTATTATTTGGATATCAGTAAATAACAAAATACTCTTGTATTCAGATCAGCTCACAGCTGAGATGCTCTTTGTTTCACAAAAGGGAACAACACATGCTCTCTGGATGTGGGAAAAAAGAATTATTCTTGCTGTGTCACAGATAAAAGAAGTGGCACATGGACAGACTGGGTGACTTGCTTGACCTCACATAGGGTCCATAGGGAGAGCTGGATTCTTTCAACAATATTCTGATCTTCTATACACAAGTTCATCCCTTTCCAAAGAGAAAATCCAGAGCAACTTGCAACCCAGGAATCCAATTTCCATCTCTGACTCATTCATTTCTCCGCTAACGATCTTCTCCTCTCCAACTGCCCTACATCATCTTGCACAGTAAAAGAGCTAAAGATAGGATCGAACTCTAATCCTCCTGCTCCTGAAGCCAGCTAGCAGCTCAGGGGTAGCACACCACCTTCATTTTGAGAAAAGAGGGGGATGTTTTCCCGGGGCTCCTGAGGTAAGCTCAACCCAGCCCTGCTGACAGGGAGCAGGGTCTGAGGCTGTGCCACAGCAGCCTGTACTGCCTCTTCTTTCTTTCCAGGCTTGGCTGTCTTCTGACTGCATGTGAGAACACTCCCTTGGGTTTTGGGGATTATTTTACTACCCTTTCTTTTCCTTCTTAATTCAATATATTGTACCTAATAATTTTTGGCTGCCACTAATCTCTGTTACAGTGTCCTCAACACGTGCTGGAAAAATCCTTTGGAGACTGTAGAGTACACATAGATCTCTATTTTATCTCAGAACATCCCATGATACATATTTACTGTTTATTTCAGCAAATATTGAAAGAAGTTCAAAGCATCTGGAATTAGAAGTCCTTCTTGCATTTTTAGTGTAAACATTACCATACCAGTACTTTGCAGACTGCCTCTGGATACTCAGGCAAGATCCAGAATCAGGTTAAACAGGATATCCCTAGACAGTGAAACTAATGACCCAGCTGAGAAAGCTTACATTATATAGCCCAACACTCTCCACCTTCTTGCTTGCTGCCTGGTGACATGTGGGGGAAGTCCTTCTGCCAAACCTATTACAGGCAGGCTGCAAGTCATCATAAGCATTTACCCAGTGTGACGTGGTAGGGTGCTAGTTACTTTTTCTTGCCATTTAGCAACACCCCTCTTTCCTTGCTATAATTAGTGGCAAAGGAAGAAGTCCCAGGAGAATTGTAAGACTTGGTCTCTGTTCGAAAGGATTATCTTTGCAATGGGGTAATCCTCACCATGTCAATTTGAACAAGGCTCTAGATCTGGATTGTGTTTGCAATGCAATGCAGAGCAATGACACCAGATCAGAAAATTTGGACCATTTTGTGTGGTGAGCGATAATTTTGCATGTCACAACAGGGCATCTGCCCTGTTTTAGTATATACGTGCACATTTAGTATATGTGTGCAAAGAGAAGGAAGGCTTTTTGGTTTTATTCTGGCTCATTAGGTAGAATTGCAAAAAAGGCTTGGCTATGGTACTGAAGCTCTCTTCCAGGGTGGCAGCAGGAAAAATAAGGCTTCAATTCATGAAAGAAGTCAGGTAAGCAAACAAGATTTCTGGCACAAACTCTCTTCATTATATATATAATTTTAGAGGAAGATTTCACCACTCTGAGATAGATTTTTTCTTTTCCTAGAATATAAATTTTTTATTCAGAGATTTAATTGAACAAATCATAGACATTTCATTCTGGTGACTGAGGAACAAATTAAAAGACAACTGAGACTCACAAAAGATAAATATTTATTTATTTACTTAGTCTTTTAAATTATGCTTAAACATGTGTCTTCCTCCCCTCAAGTTATGAAGGAAAAATAGCATTTGCAATCCAATCAGAACCATTTACTTCAACGTAAATAGAAGTGTGTTTTTTTTAAGTAATTATTGTTAACTGCAGAGGGAAAATTATTTACTGCCCTTATAGCCAGATTTAAATATTTCTTTATTTAGTTCCTTTTATACTTCCTCCTGGTTGGCATCGGACCATAGCTTGTGTTCAAAAAATGCTGCCAGCCGAGCATATTCAACCTATCTATAAGACCTCACTTTTCAAACGCCAACCCCGATAATCTACAGACCCTCAGATTTTCCTTTCTTCTTATTCTGTTGGATCTACTGAGGTAGAATTAAGTCATTCCTTTCCGAATGATGAAAAAAAAAAAGAAAAAGTAGTAAAGCATCAAAACTTGATGCCTGATGTTAGATATATATTTGTCAGGAATGACATTATTTCAGCTGACCTGACCTAGGGAAAGGGTACACAGGCTTCCTGATCTCCCTTTCATGACTCTCTGACTCCCAGTGAAGTTTGTGCCTGGCTCTTCTCTACACCTTCAGGATACAATCTTCCTGCAAGGCTCAGGAGCCCAGAGACAAGGCAATGTTTGCTGCAGGGCTGTCCTGGTCACTCTGACATTGTTCACGTCAATACCTGGCCTGGAGCATTTTTAAGGACTGTAAGTAACCAGGTTAGCTGTCTCATTCAACCTGCTTGTGATTTATCTGCTGTCACAAAATGTACTCAGCAGGATTCCTAAAGTATACAGCAGGAGTAAGCACCCACCCACGTGGCTGACTGAGCATGGATGTGCGGGGAGGGCTGTGTTTGCCTGTACAGTGTTTTCTCATGGCAGAGGCAGGTGCAATATCTCAGTTGCCTCCGTCCTCACAGCCAGACCAGGAGACAACAGTAAGGTTCTACTTATGCTGAAAGTTAATGTCTGAAAAAAAAAGTTTTCTCTAAACTTTTTCAGTATTTGTAAACCCAGGGACATAAAAGTAAAATAATACTTTTAACTTAAGATGCATAAACAAATAGAGTGGTGGCAGTTAGAAGAGCATAGTCACATTCGGTGTCCATAACATTTGGTGTTCAACTAGCTCATGGGAAAACACCATTGCTATCTCAAGTGCTTTACAATATCCTGTAGCTTCCTTAAAAATTAAACCTGCCAGCAACATATGTCAAATAAATTTTAAATGGGTTTTTATGTAGTACCCTGCAGAGTGAACATTGACTTCAGGCTCATTTCTGGGGCATCTTCACAGAAGGGAAAATAATTGGCTAAGCATTGTCCAAGCATAATAGTGAATAATATTTATTAGATATATAGCTAAACTAAAATGTAAGCAATATGGTAAAGGGAAAAGCAGGGGGAAAGGGGCAATTATCGTCCTTTGAGAAATCTGGTGTCTGAGCTTAAAGGCGCAAGGGCATGAGAATAACAGCTGGAGAACAATGAATAAAAAATATCATAAAAAATATCACTGCAGCAGTTTAGTTGAACGATTACAGAGTGAAAGACAGGCTACAGAACTGCAAATTTGAGTTTTTTAGCATTACAAAGGTTAAGGCACAGTGCAACGTGGGGAACTTGAGGCACTTGATGAGACAGTCATTGTTCCTCAAAGAAAGACAGGCAGGATCAATAGGAAAATAAATAGACCGCTCTGCACCTTGACAGCGTTTTACAGGATCCCCTAATTGCTTAGTTTCCTCCCTTTGTATCTTTCAGAGAAATAATGATACCTGGCTCTGTAAGTCACTGCTAAGAAGCCCGCTTGACAGCTTCAACTGAGGAATTTAGATTGAAGCTTACAGCCCCCCCCATGGGCAGGATACTACTGCAGGGAAGGAAGGATGGAATTAGATGCATGGCAAATATACCAACAGCTATGGCTGGTGGATGTGGAAGTGTAGTCTCTTTGAGGATATTTGAGACCAGAATAATTCTGTGCTTTTTAGGGCTTGCTGAGCTGGTGATACTTTCGTGACTATCTACTGCTGACATGCCAAGGTGTCTCCTTCCACTACGTGGGTATCCCAGGTGCTTGGTCAGTCAAGGCTTTACTGTAAATAAACTCAGGCCAGCTCTTGTGAAGCCTCCATCCTTTTGATCTCTAAGGTCACACCAAAGAAGGGGACTATTACCATGATTATTTCCTTTCTTAACCTGTCCAAACTTCTGTGAAACATGTCTCTCAAGAAAATTCCATGTCTAGTTGATCAACATCATCAGATCTAATAGGTATGGAAGCCAAAAATCTAGAAGGTTAAATAAGATTGTGTAAAAGAGCTAACAGCCAGGATTCTGTCTGTAATGTTGTTTCTTGACAAAGAGCAAGTACCTAACAAAGATTTCTAACCTGATAGAAGAAACAGAGAGTGGTTTCTCTGGAGGATGATGTGATGTCCTTGGCACAGACTGTGGTGGTCCCTGGTAGTATGCAGTAGAAACTGATGGGTTTTTCAGGATCTGCCAATTGAAACAACATTGCTGCTACTTCTTTCTTATAAATATTTCCAAGTTCTAGGAGTTCCACTACTATGAACTGAATTCAGGCAGATTTACTTAAGAATGATTTTAAAACTGCAATCAGCTGCATAAAGTGCAAAAAACCATGCTGATATTCTTGGTTTCATGGCTCAGTGCTCAAAGTTTATTAAAAAAAGGGTGATTTTGCATTGAAAACCCTTGAGAAATGCTAGTCTTCAACTGCCTATTTGGGAATGAGATTAATTACGAAATACCCAGGCAAAGTAACCACATAAAAAGTTGTCAGTGACAACGACATGAATATTCCTGAGGGCTTTGTCACAAACCTGCATGTTTTTATATCACTTCAAGTTGACTAATAAGATGACAGATTAAAATGTTCTTTTCCAGCCCCAAAATGCAATCCAAACATTGCTGCACAGCTCAAAATGGTACTCCTGTGATGGTGTCCCTTTGGACCACTTGTTCCTCCATGTTTAACCCCATGCAGAGACCCTGCAGACAAGGTATACACAGTTTTAAATAATGAAATAAATACATCTTAGCCAACATACACAAAAGATAGCTGTATTTACTAAGCCATGTGGTTTGTTATGTTCCCCACCCCAGTAAGACAATGAAAGATTGTTTGGAGGCCGGGAAGGCATTAGTCAGGAAGAGGATTGAATGGCTTCACTCCTGTCATAGATGCTATTCCTCAGTTGCTATCCTTCAACACTGCATATGTTTGTTTGTTTTTTTTTTTTAAATTTGTATTTTTATATCCTTCCATGACAGTGCTTTCCTTCTGGAATCCTTGAGTTACTAATGAACCTCTCTCAAAATACTTACCTTCTGCAAATTTATCTTCCTTATCTTTGCTCTACAGGCTTTTTCACAGCTCTTTCTCAAACTGAGCAATTAGAAGTGTGAGCCAGGTAGTGCAAGTGTGCCACATCATTATGGGGCTTTGCATTCCTGGCACATCTGGGACAAGTTACAGAAGGTTGCAGAGATGGAGACTGGAGCCCTACACCACCTTGCCTTTCATATTCTCCACCAGGAAAAGGTCAGTGAAGCAAGGAACTGAAACTAGAGCAAAGACTTCCCTATATGCTGAAATTTCACTTTAAACCAGCTTTTAAATTGAATTTGCCAGAGCTTCTGAGGTAAATTCTTTGAGATTTTCCTGACCACTTTCAAAATAGAATGGTGTTACATGTATTACTTTGCACTCAAAATGTGATCCTGAAGCACAGGTGCAGAGGGATTTAAAAGATAAGGAGAGAAGTCCACATGTGAATTTGAGCCTCACAGGCCTCTTGTGCCTTCCTGGCCCAGGTTAGACTTTATTATAAAGATTATAGTAATGTCTGTTCTTCTGCAGAATTTTTTAGGGAACTGAGCAATGTTTTTAACCTCACATAAGATCAGAGACTAATTTAGGTTAGAAGACAGCTCTGGAGGTCTCTAATCCACACTTCTCAAAACAGTGCTGGCTTCAAAGCTAGATCAAGTTGCTCTTATCTAGTTATGAATATCTGCAAGGATAGTGCTCAGACAGAATCTCTTGACAGGATATTCCAGTATTTGACAGTTGTCACTGTGAACACTGGTTTTCTTGTGTTCAATCAGAATTTTTGTGGCAACTTTTGCTTGTTGTCTTTTTTTCTTTGCAGTGTAGCTGAGAAGTCTGGCCTCCCAAGAAGAGAACACACCCCACTTACAATCATGGACAACACAGACTTGACTTCAGGAAATTAACTTAATTTATTTCAAGGCAGAATAGAATGATGAGAAATAAAATCCAATCTTAAAACACCCTTCTCCCACACTTTGTTCTTCCTGGGCTTAACTTTACTCACAATTTTTCTATCTCCTCCTGTCTCACTGGCATGGGAGCTGTGGTCAGTTCACTGCACATTGTCTCTGCCTTCCTCCTCAGGGGGAAAACTCCTCACACTCTTCCCTGGCTCCACACAACTTAGTTACACAGATAAGTATAGAATTATATCTAATGCACAGCCATTATTTCGTCCACTGGCTTAAACTTCTGTTTCCCATTGTTTTTTTCCCCTCGCTTTTTGATGCACAAGAAATCTGAACTTCTTCCAAAATGGAGGGAAATCTGTAATTTAGTTCAGTAGATTCTTGTCAATGTTTTAGCTCTTCTGTTATAAAAAGACAAACATCAGTTGACGAAACATAGTGAATGAAGAATATACCAGCATGTTTTATGGTTTGCATTGCTAAACATAGCAAAGCATAAAAATCTTTGGAAGTTATATAAAAACCACAAACCCCTTGCCCTTTATGTTCATTTTGGCTTGTAAATTGCTTAAAAGCTTTGCAGAGAGAAGCATTTATGTTTCAATAAAAATGGTTAGCATATATGTTAGTGTACTTAGATTGTCTTGTTTGCATGGGCAATGAAGTCTGAGGTTAATCTCATCTAATCTAAATGACGCTCACATTAGATTTTGCCAGAGAGCTGCAGAGCGAGGAATCCCATGCCTGTGCAGTGAAGCAGGCACTTAGCTCCCAGATTTCTTAAAAGGAGCATTATTTCCAGATGCCTTATGCTTATATTGTATCCTCAGTTCAACTCAAACATCAGAAAGCAATTAACTGTTTTCATCCCTGTTTATGGCTGGATGCACGGGCAGTAGCAAGCTGCTTGGTTTTCAGAACATTTGACATGAAAGGCTGAATTTCCACTTCACTGCGGGAGATTCATCCCTTTGCCTCCTATTAACATTAATGGGGATCCCTTCACTAAATCCCCTGCAGTACACTGAAAATCTCTTCCTGTTTATAACTCAGGGTCATGTTGTTGTTTCTCCCTGGATTGTGTCCTGAGGGGATTATTTCCATTTTTATGCCCATGCTTTCACATAAAATAGGAGATGATTTTAACATTTTCAGGCAGTATAATTTTCTTTTTATGAGTTTCTAGGAGATTCAAGATGATTAACATCTTGTAGTTCCAATTTTCCTCTGAAGTTGGTCACATGAAGAAACAGTTCCTCTGGCCCGCCCAAAAAACAACAAATAAAGAGAATAACGTTCATCCTCTTGTATCTCTTCTTCAGGTTTACTGCAAGTTGCTTCAAGACCTGAAATCCCAATCTGCAGCTCATCTGGACTGTCACTTTTCAAGAGTACACTGTCATTCGTGCATGGGCCAGGTGTATAGGTCTTGCTTTAATGTGTTGCTGGACATGTCAATCAATTTTAACCTCTGGAAAGTACTTACGAATTTCATAGTATATAAGTAGTCCTTCTGTGGAAGCACATTGCATTGTGTTACTGTGTTACTGAGTTACTGAATTGTTTTTGCAGCTGGAGATACATAATAGTAATTAGTTAATTCGGACAAAGCTGGTCATAGCTATCTCTTCGGGGTGGAGCAAAGTTACAGTAAAAGCTGAAGTGAGAAAGCTGTGCAAATATTAAGGAGTAAATGCTTTAAGAAATGCCTGAAATGTCTAGCATGATCATAGAGCAAATGAAAGCATTGTATTCAAAGTCTATGTTATAATGTTAAACAAAATGTGCATAGGAACAATCCTGGGCATCAATTGGTACCGAGTGGTGTGCATCTCTGCAAAGAACCTATTACTCTTCTGACCTGTTTTCAGTTGGGATAGAGTTAATTTCTTCTTAGTAGCTGGTATAGTGTTGTGTTTTGCATTTAGTGTGAGAATAATACTGATAGCACATTGATGTTTTAACTCTTGCTAAGTAGTGCTCACTGTGGTCAAGGACTTTTCAGTTTCCCATCCTCTGTCCACAGGTAGGTGCTGGGGGGGATCATGACCAGGACAACTGACCCAAACAGGCCAAGGGGGTCTTCCATGCCATAGAGCACCATGCTCAGCACATAACTGGGGGGAGTTGCCGGAGTATGTAATTGGGAGGGGCCTATTGCTGCTGAGGGACAATCTGGGCATCTGTCAGGAGGTGCAGAGCAACTGCACTGTGTATCACTTGCCTTTCTTGGGTTTTAGTCTTCTCTTTCTCTCCTTTTAATAATAAATAATAATAATTATTATTATTGTTATATTTTATTTTGTTTCAATTATTAAACTGTTCTTAACTCATGAAGTCTATTTTTTTCTCCTGGTACTGGCTGGGGTTAAACCACGGCAGCTCCCAAAGCAGTTTGCCTGCCTGCAAACTGCATGTTTGTGGGGAACAATTCCTCCCATGTGCTGACACCTGAACCACGCCTGGGAATAATTTGTATCACACTGACTGGTTTGAGTCAGAACGGTCCCAGAGTTCCCCCAGGCTTATGTTGCTTAATTCTGTAGTTTAAATGTATCTTTACTGCTTGCACATATATATTTGCTAGTTTAAATAACTGGCATGATAAAAGTGAAAATATGTCAGCTCAGGCTTTACCTGAGGTAGTTGCCAAGGTGCAAATTTTTGACTCCAGGAGCTGACTCTGAATGTGACCTTCTAGCTGCACATGCTGACATTGAAACTATCCCATCCTTGTTGCTGTTGCTGCCCCTCCTATCTAGATTAAATCTGCCATGTTCTTTTTGTGGTGTGGACAGGCCATATGTTCCTTAGAATTTAATTTCCATTTTAAAAATCATTTGGGTGTTCAGCTGCCTTAAACTTCCTGAAAGTCAGCAGAGTTAATGTTACAAAACACTTAGCAAACTCTTCTGCAAATGCTGCTCATTGCCTGCCACAGGCAGCTGGCAGCCAGGAGAGCAGTGCTGCAGCTTGCAGCTGGTCCTGGAGGACTATGCCTGGACCCATCTGCTTGAGGAGAGACTCTTATTGTGTAGACCCTCAGTTCAGCCACAGGTTACTATGGTACAATAAGCAGATCTCTACATATGAGTTAGGAGCTCATATGCCTGTTGTCAACCTGTCCTTGCTCACTTAATTCAATTTCTACCATAGCCCAGTCATTCTTGAAGCACCCTCAGTTAGCTGCCTCTCACATATGGTGCTCGAGACTGTGAAGAGCTTCTCAGATGAACTTTTCAGCCTGTGTTAACCTCAGTGTTTCTGATTCGGTGTGCAGGCTAGCTAATTTAAGAGTAATTGGATCTGCTTATATTAATGCACAGGCACAGCATGGTGCTCAGCAGAGCAATATGTCAAGAGGACAAACAACCATGCAAACTACTGCCTGTGCCTATTTGGATACTTACAGAAACACAGTTTATTGCTCCTATAATATACTGTTTTGTATTTGTAGGTCAGAAAGACAGGCTTGTCCATTTCTGGCCCAGCCCTTCCACCAAGCAGAGTTCCTTCTGCACACATGGGAAGTCCCAGGTGGACTCAGGTCCAAGCTGGTGAGATAAGCTGCATGATGTCAACTTCAGCTTTTGCATGTATTTCCCTCATTTCAACCACAAGTTCAGGGCAGAAGATAAGGAGTAGTGCATTCAGTAAAAACTTCACAGGCATAGTGAAAATGTGGCTTGCTCCCTATTGCTTGGGAACACTAGTAGGGAATCTCTAATAACCATAGATGGCTAGGGCTCAGGATTGTTGTTCTTCACAGAAAAAACCCCAAACGAACCAAAGGAAAAACCACCACCACCACAACAACAAAGAAAAACAAACACTAAAACACTTTTAGGTGACTGCACTATGAAAAGCATTAGAGGTTGAATCAGAAGTTACTCCTGTCAGCTGGGGGACTCACATTCATTTTCCCATTCATATTAAATGCAATTATCCTGGCTACTGGCAGTCCTACATCTTTAAATTTGTAGATGTAGGCCTGTTGTACAGCATGCATACATTTCTAAATTTAACAATAGGAAGGTTTGTTGCATTTTTGCATGAAAATTATGTGTGTAATAACTTGAAGATCTTCAAAAGACTAACTTTTCTCTTTCTCTGTTTCAAATAAACATTTGCACTTTGAAAAGAGCGGAGATCATGTATAGGCAATGCTTAATTTCCAGTTTAAAAGCTAAGTGAGGTGGTAGCAATTATGCATTTTATTGACTGCTCTATGTTTTTTTTTTTAACGAGCTTGGATCCAGATTCATTATCTGGTTCGAAAGACTGACGTACAATCCCCTAAACCCAGGAAAAACTCACACAGACCTTTGCTTTTTTTTTTTTTTTGCAAGTCCATGGTGTGTCAAGAATCACATTTCTGAGATTCATTGAGTATGTCCCTTCTGGCTATTAAAAGGGACATGGAATTCTGTAGTTACATTGTTCATTTATCATTGTCTTCCAGCACTTCAGAGCATAATTGTTTTTTTCCCCTCACACATTACAAAGGATTTCATACCAAGTTTTTAGAAACAGCTAAGAGGGACGTCTTTATGACAGCCATATCGTGGTAATGGACATAGAGATGCATCCTCAGGGAATGCTGGGAGCTTTTTTTAATTACCTACCTAACCAGGATCCAACAGATTTCACTTTACTCCCTTCTCATTTTTCATTCAGACTGTATTCCTTTGGGTCATACTATTTGCACTCCAATAAATTACATTTGCCAATGTGTTGCAAACAATGTTTTAACTCCTGGATGTCTGTAGCACCTACATCTGTGCTCACGAGTCTGCTCGGTTCTCAAAGAGGGCGTCTGAATACCTGTGGTATTCAGGGGCGCTGAGTTGAGCTCGAGTTGATGGACTGTGGCTAGCTCTAGTGTCTACAAGGAACCCTAAGACTTTCATCCAGGCTATGAGACCTTATGTATGTAACTAGGTCCTTTGCACCCGGTACTCCCTGTGTTTGTGTTTTACCCTTACAAAGGTTGCTGTTTGGATGTGTACTTCCCAAATTTCTCATTATCCGTTGAAGTAAAGAAAATAGGACCATAAATACAGGCAGCCCAGGAAAGCTTTGTATCACAGCTTACTTGTGTTATTACATTATTTATTACTTGGATTTTTAAAATTTTCTTGTGATAAAAACAGAAAGTTCATTTTTTCATGATGCTTGTCCTTGGCACTTGTAAGGTGTCCTTTTGAAGGGAGTTGAGTACTTTTTGCAGGTAAGCACTAGAGGAGATTTCTTAGGGGGATGACCAAATGTTTATTACTGAAGATCTTTAAGAATATCTGCTAGGAATGTCATAGGTTTAGTAAGCCCAGATGTTGTGAGAAACTGAATGATTTCTTTGGGTCCCTTTGTAAATCTGTCTTATTTGAGTTTTGTATGAGTTAAAGAAAAAAAACCCTCCCCAAATCCATGAGGGACATACAGGACTAAAACCAGGTTTTTTAACACTTTGCTCTAAAAGTCTGTAGAGTACAAACCTGGAAAAGGGCTTTGATTATCCTACAAGATTTAAGTGGACAAAGCTGTGAGAAAGTTACCAAAATCAAATACTACTCCTGCAAGACTACATATATATTAAAAATATGACACTGTAGATCTGCTTACTTCATTCCTAATTGCTCTGTTTGCAGTGGCTTTAGGATGCTCAGGGATCCTGTCAGAGTTCTTAAGTGTCATATTCCTTGCAAAGAAAAGTTCCTACTTCTTTTTCTTCAGATACAGGAGTTCTGACATTAAGATGAGATACAAATCACAGTATGCACGACAGATTTTTATGTCGCCTCCCATCTTGCAAGACTAATGTAGCTTTATACAAGACTGGCAGAGAACTATCCACATAAGGACAATGGATTTGGCATCTCACAGAAAAGGGACATTTTCCATTTTTTCAAAGGTATAGTGCAAGGCTCTCCACAGATTTTCAAAGGTGCGTCCTTGTATCCATTATGCTTGCTTCAGCAATTTCCAGAATTATTCAATAGCGAAGATTTGCTTGCTTTTCTTCATTAAAGTGCTGGAAATTAGGACAACAAACTCAGAGAAATATTGCCAGTACTCAATGCTTGTGCTTCTAACCCTTTTTTCTGCACACTTGAGTGAGCTCTGCTTGTTCCCCCTGTTTGTTGTCATTGTTTGTGCTGTGTTTTGGTGGACATCTGGGTCAGGGGGAAAAAAAGGTAGAAGAAAGAGAGGGAAAATGGGTCACAGCTGAAGAAAGGAAATGTGTGAAATAATAGCATATGAAGTAACAGTGAATAACACGCTAATTTTCAGGTGGATCTGTGGAGATACATGCTTCTTATGGATTCATATTTTAGAAACCGATTCATTAAAGAATGAAAAAAGCCTATTTTCTTGGCATATCTTGTGCAAAACCTGTTACAGAAACAATGGATAGGTGTGATAAAGGGAAGGCACTTAGGCCTAAATTTAATCTTGGACATGCTTGCATAGGCTTGAGAAGATGCACAGTACATGATGAATTTTAGCATTCCTGTACATCCTGCTCCATGCTTGGACAACCTGGTTGTGTCCGATTTGTAATAGGGGGAGACGGTATTAAAAACTAAAAATTAGTTCTAACACAGATTTATCAGTAATTATATTAGGAAGGTATGCTTTTCTAAAATCATATATCAAGTGTTTCGGAAAAAGCCTTAAGCAGGGAGATTAAATTTTTGAGAAGCCTACACTGAGTGATTCATTGGTAACTTATACGGTGGCAACATTGGGACATTATGGTTAAAGAAGGGCTAAATGACAGTGATAAAAAGAACCAAACTCCATGTTTTTGGTAATAAACAGGTGCTTAGGCAAAATATGTGCTTCTCTAAATCCTGATAATTATGGCAAAGTGATTTAATCTTGATGACTTTTTCTTTATAGGAAGACTGACAGATCCTGACGTCACTCAGTGCATCTACAAAGCACACGAGGAGGAGCCATGCAGAAGAAGGATCATGTACTTCAGGCACCTTCAAGGAGAAGCTCTTAAAAGCTCTTAGCCAGTCTTGTGTGGAGGTTAATAATCTATAAAAGACTGTCATGAATTAACTATAAATATGGAAATAGCTACATTACTTATTTTAGCATCTCAAGGAGACTGCATGCTCTGTTTCTGTGCCAACACTGCTCTAAATGGTGTGTGACACTTAGTCTGAAATGTGAGCCCTCTTCAGAGAGGTGGGAGTGCAGGCCTTGTTCTGGCCTTTGAGCTCCAAAAGGGAGGATTTTCTTTAAGTACAGCTACAGTTTTGTTAAAATATTTGAAAAGTAAGTTTTAAATGGTCAATTTTAGAACCTTTTTTTCAACTAAATAAATTTAGGCTTCTTTGATTATAAAATTAAATCAATAATTCTGTCCTTAGGGAAAGAATATTAGTAGCTAAAGCTAAATGCATATTTTAATTTAGCTAACCAGTAAAACATATATGACACCTTGTATAAGGTTTTAATCTTCTTCCTTGTGGGTGTTTTGCAGTGGACTCTTAGTCCCTCCTAGAACCCTCTCATTATAAAAGCCCTCTGTGTTCATACATGTTCAGCATGACTTTTGGCCAAAGAGATTAATCAAGGAGGGACAGACAAAACCCATCTATCCATATCAGATCTAATGCTGTGAATTAAGGATTAACAGCTCAATTTTGTTTGGACTGTACAAGTACGTTAGGGCAATTATTATCCAAGCACTCTATCTGGATGAACACAGTACTCCAAAGTGGATTTAGATTAAACATACAATGTACAGAGTGCAGTGCTCACCTGTATTCATGGTTTTCATGGCAAATGAGTTTGTCACTCACAGAGTGACTTTTTCTAATGACCTCAGCATTTTGAACAGGTTAGAATGTAACCAAGACCCTTGAAACAGCTGTGTTGATAGCAGTGTGCAACATTATCTTTGGTTCATTTTTGGTAGACATCTATTATATTCATATTTACAACAGAAAAAACTTTTCTGTGTTTAAATAACTGATTCTGGATGACTAAACTTGCCACTTGCCAGTGAGGTTGGCTGAAGAGGAATTGGCTTTTTTTTCTTTTTAAGTTGATGATGACGTACTCATTGGTTTGTATAAACTCACTTCACCTATCCCAGCAGTTCCAGTCAAAATATATTACTGGTTTACCTTTATTTTTTGCAGAAAACTTTGAATTGATATAAATCCTGTAAACATTGCAAGTGCCAGCCTAACTAGAGGAGCTAGTGAGATGCCCTGGTGGCAGGTTTGAGTGGGGCAACCTTAAGATGGGTGTGCAGAGCCAGGACTGACAGTCATAACACTTTCTCCCATTTACAATCTCATTCTGCTCAATCTGAAACTCATTCAGGGACTTTCCCTCACCTTTCCCTCCTGACAGATTGCTCCGGCGTATTGTTGTTCCCATATTTAGGACTTATTCTTTCAATTTACAGTCTCACCCTGCTCATGGTCAGTTTAAAACCATCTTTTTCCTTGTGCTGGTATTGTCTTTCTGTCTTCTTACATGTCCTTCTGTCTCTTTGGTAAGCTTTCACCATCACTCTTCCTAGCCTAGACTTCATCAAATCAGTTCAATCAATTATTCTAATCTCTTGGATAATAGAATCTTTATTCTCCTATTATCCTAGCCTCTCTTTCACCTTTTCCAAATTGAGTTTATCTTCTCTAGTCATAGCTGACAAGAAATATATGTGTTTCATGAATTGTGTAACAAGCACTGCAGTAGCACTTTCATTTCTTTGTCTTCTCAAACGTCTTGAGATACCATTTCTCTTCATTATATCTAACCTTGCATTGATTGCACATAGTTATGGTGTCAGAGACTAGAATTTCTGAGACTTTGTCCCTGGCTCTCTTCCTACCACAGTCCATCTTTTTGTTAGAGATGGGGTGTGTGTGTGTGTGAAATTCTCCTGTACCTTGCAATATTTGTCACAGAATCATAGAATCACAGAATGTGTCAGGTTGGAAGGGGTCACAGTGGGCCTCCCTGCTTCAGCAGGGTCATTCTAGAGCATATTGCACAGGATTGTATCCAGACGGTTCTTGAATATCTCCAGGTGCTCCATGTCTCTCCTACTGAGGAGCCCAGAACTGGACACAGCACTCCAGGTGAGGCCTCACCAGGGCTGAGCAGAGGGGCAGGATCACCCTACTCAACCTGCTGGCAGTGCTCTCCTTGATGCACCCCAGGATACCACTTTGGTCACAAGGGTACACTGTTGGCTCATTGACAGCCTTGTTGTCCACAAAATAGTAAAGAATAAAAGATTAAGGAAAACTGCAGCTGATAATTTTCCTGGAAAACATAAAGTTGTGGTGATAACAGTAATAAAAAAAATCTATTGAGAAAATTACATCCTAATATCTTCAAAAGGTCTCACAAGCACTTGAAAGAAACTTGAATATTAATTGCAGGGGAAATGGGGAAAAGAGGATGCATTAAAAATGGTATAATGATCACTTTCTAATTTTGCTTACTTATCCTGTTGGCTCATTGACCGGGTGTATATTCCTCTGTGTTAATCACCATGCATTGTATGTCATAATAGCTAAGAAGATCAGAATTTTTCTTATATTGCTATTTTAGTAGGCTTTACTGGGTAATGCTTGAATTCTTTCATAACCAATTAAATATTTGCCTGTCAGAAGAGTTTTACATATTTTTTTTTCTTGCCTGTCACATTAGTTAGTTATATGATGACTTAGAAGTAATGTTATGTTCCATGTGGAGATTATCTGAGGTTCTGAGTGAAAAGGTGGACAGTGAAAAAAAGTTACCTGTCTTTCAGTGAGATTATTTTGCTTTGATAGTTGTGGTTTTCTACTGAAAATTGTGCAGAGTAGCTCTAATTTTTTGTGCCCTGCAGATTCATTAAGGATGTTCCAGCAGGCACTATTGCAAATCTACCCTCAACTTTACAAAGATATTCTAATTTACCCAAAGTCCAGAGTTTCCAACTCTATGCAGTTTGTAAACTGGAGAATGCATAGTGTAAATATATTCAGCAAAAAGTATTCCATAACGGACTTTAGAAAAATGCTGTAGTCCAGTAACAATAACTCCTCTTGAAAGGTGAATCAATATGAGTACAAAACTTTGCACTAGGAGTGTAACTTTTTTTTCCTGTGAATTGAGAAGTCTAATTTCAATGAAATTAATGTGTGCACTGCAAAGATTTCTAGGCCAAGCTTATCTTCTTCAAAAAGAACATGGAAACTCAGACCTGATCCTGTGGCAGAAATGATAAACTGAAATATGGAGTTAGCAAGATTACACTCAAAAAGAAGAAAGATTTTTCAGACTGCAAACCCTATGGTAATTATCTGCAGCCTTTGGCCAAGCAGCGTTTGGCCAAGCCTTTGGCATGGCCTTTGGCATGCTCTGGTTACTTCCTTGCTCAGACAGGACTTGCTGAGAGGGTTTCTCAATGGTCTAAGGAGAGACTCAGTAAAGAAAAACTGTTATCTGATTAAGGTTGAAAAGATACTTCATGAGTTAAGGACTGGACCTGCAAAGTAACCATTCCTTGAATACAGTGGTTTAGACAGATACTGTTTGTGAGTTTAGTGATGGTACTTTTCAGACATATCAATCTCTCCATCTCAAGGTATATCCTGTAGTGTTTGCAGACCTGCTTGTTTAGTTTAACCTACTTCTGTGTAAATAGGGGAGGTTCAAATTCCCAGTCGAACTTCTTAGCATATGTGCACATACCACATTAGAAAGAGTGAATATCTACTCACCTTCCCTGACAGAGTTTAAATATGAAATGTCTTTGGTTAACACTTTTCTTAAGAGCTTTTTTCTAGAGCTCTAGACCAGCTACTCTCTAGGATCTTTTTCAGCTTGACATATCCTGCAAGGTTAGTAATTTAAAAAGTGATCCCACAAATTGCTTTTCTGGAATTCATATACACTTCAATAACAACTGAACTTTCATTAACAACTGAAATAAATTTGCCAACTTTTTTCACAGAAATCACCACCAATTGTTGAAGAATGGAAGAATGGCTGTGTTTGCAGTAGAGACAAAAGGCATGGTGGGTCTCCTGTTTGTACAGAAACTATAGAATTAGGAATTAGTGGTAATGAATGGAAAATAAATACGAGTTTTAGAAGTCAAGAGCACATAATGGTGCAAAGCTTCCTGTTAATAACTGTGCATTGGGAAGTTCTTAACAAATTTTATCCTTACCAGTTCTACATGAAGTACAAACGCTTTACGTCATAAAAGAAAGTCAAAAGATTTCTTTATTGTGTTCTTTTGAAAGAAAACTTACACTGGAACAAAAAAGAATCTCAATAACCATCCTTGGTAAAAAAGAGATATCTCTACATAAAGTATTTCTGAAGAGGCATGCTCCAAGCCAGACAGGGACCAGCTATTATCCATGGTGTTGCCAAGCAACACTTCCTTGCCTTCTTAAAGTTAAAATGACTTCTCTTTCATTTTGCAGATCAATGGGGTTGAAAGGGAGGGGACACACAAACCCTACAAGTGAAAAAAGGAGCTGGAACTATGTGTGGTTACTTTTCTCTGTGTAATTGAGTAATGCATGAACATTCCTGTTCTGTAGCACAAAAATTCATTTGTAGTGGCCATGACTGGAATTGGTGAGCAGGTGTGTATAACAGATGGAGCACACCAGTATTTCTATATAGATTTATCAATTCCAAGTTACAAAATCTAGGCTTTTTTGGTTTTTCTACTTTTATAATCACCCAATTTTTCTGTGCTAGCATGTATCTCATGCTGGAAAGGGATTTAAAGTGGCTAACAAGATGACTAACAAAGCAAAGACAAGAACAGCTGATCACCTCTTTTCAGCATCATAAGACACCAGCTGCAGTCCAGAGATCTGGCTCCTCCACTGTTACATGCAGAAATCAATTAATGAAGTCCCTGGATGAGGGATGACACATTTACTCCACTAGAACTCAAAGAGAGACATTTTCTTGGCTTTAGAGGCACACAAGATGTTTGGGAGATTTGGGAGAGCTGACTTTAATGTTTAAATGTAGAAAGTTACCCTTTATGCATTTCTAGAGGCACAAAACTATAAAGACATCCCAGAAAACCCTCAAATACAGGGGATCAGGTTCAGATATGGATTGAGACACTGAAGTCCAAGCGTGGTAGATGTCTATATGTGAGACAGATGTCTAAGCTTGTAGGATGGAGCCAGTACAGTAGATGTACTTGAGTGAGATACCCATCTCATTCTCCAGGGATGGCACAGATGCTGATGTTTTGTCACCTGAACAGATGTCTTTAGGCTTTTCCATCTTTACTGGTCAGTTCAGTGGCCTAGTGATAGATGACTATGTGATGATACAGATCACCACTGGTAATGACAATTTAGATGGGTAACATACAGGCTGATATCTATGACATAGACACCTGATGATGTCTGAAACTTAAGCCTAGTGCTCCCCACAGATGACAATTCAATTGTCTAAATATTGGCACCTACTCCTGTTTCAGCTTCTTGAAGCTGTCCATCTGGTGGCTGCATGCCATTCCTGGAGGATACAGCCCTACACCCACATCCCTGCCATGTCTACAAGCCTAACCTAAACATCTCAGACAACATATAATTTCTAAACGGGTGTTGGATGTTTTTGTTTAGGCAGAGCTCTCCATGGCATCCAGTGCTTTGCTCGACATATACACTGGTACTCATTCTCTAAGGTTCCGACCAGTGCAATTGTAAATCAAATGGTGGGATTCATGTAATCAAATTTCAGGGGTTTAAAGTGTAGGATCAGGTTTCACTTGCCAGACAGATCTGTCTAGGGCCATTTCAGAGATCCATTACCA
>JAWWMP010000001.1:85564411-85589988 GCA_035047865.1 Dendrocincla tyrannina
TTTAATTTAATTTAATTTAATTTAATTTAATTTAATTTAATTTAATTTTATTTTATTTTATTTTATTTTATTTTATTATTTTATTTTTTTATTATTATTTATTTTATTTTATTTTTTTGATTAGGCAATTACTTTCCATTCTGTTTGTTAGGTGGAATGACCTGTTTCCATTGTGTTGTAAGCTCTAGGATTTCCTTGTGATATTCATTAATGAAATGGGAAAACAAGAACACAGAATTCTATAAGTTTTCCGTATTAGAAAAATCCTTCAGTTCAAGGAGAGCAAGCAAAACTGTCTGAAACAGATCAAGCCTAAGCAAACTAATTTACATGCATGTTTTGTAGCATTTTGCAGCCTTTCTCTTTAGAAAAGCAAAGAGCTTTCTTTTGCCTCTAAAAGAAATGTAATGATTCTGCTCAAGAGTTGAAAAGTCTGGATAATTAAATTGCATCCAGTTTAAAGGGTTTCTTATGTGATGAGTTACAATCTTACAGATTGAAGAATTTGTCAGCAGAATAGGTTCAATTGCTTTTTTACACAGAAGAAGAGGAAAGACTGCAAAGGAAGTCCCCCTTGAATTCAGAGGGAATGAAACAGACGTGTGTCCCTGGTACCCTTCCAAAAAGTTACCTTTTCTGTCCAGATAACTCCCCAGGGCAGCAAACAAAAGCAGAATCAGCTCATAAAAGTAACTGTTTGAGGCATAAAAAACAAGAACCTTTGAGACAGCTAAAGGTTTGGATTATGGGGAAACAACAAGGAATTAGTGATGCAGATCTTGGAAAGACTGGAAACTATGACATTGTCATGGAGAAAACCTAAGTAGCCTAGTTGCTGCTGCAGCTGCCTTCTGCAATTGAGCCAATTGTGACAATGCGTCTCTTGGCATCATGGTGAAGTGTCACTCAACCTCTGGACAATGGTGAACCAGAAAACAACAGTCAAAACCACTGGATATCTCAGCCCTCTAAAATGGATCTGCACACATGCTCCTGTGCCCACTAACAAACAGAATGGAGACAACTGCAAAAGGTGAATAAGAATTCAAAGTTCAGCCGCAAGTTTCGTTGACTGTCAATAAAGCTGTGAAGGACAATCTTGTGCAGGGTGGTTGAAACTGTTTTTATATTGATGCAGCACGTATTGAGCACCTTAATGAAGAACAATGTATTGTTCCCCTGGGATAAGAACACAATTTGCAAACAGCTAGCACCAAGGCAAGGGTGGGAAACATTCACAAAAGCCACAGGATCTATTCAGCCCTGACAGTTTTAAAAGCTGTTGATGCAAGCAATGTGCAGACTTTGACAAAGCTTGCTTAGGACATTACAAATTGTAGTCTATAGCCTTGATTCATATTTCTTCTCCAGCAAATCAAATGCACTATAATTAGGAAGTGTTCTTAGCTGCTAAGAAAGCTTAAAATGATTTTACAATTTTGTGTGATCTAAAAGGCTAAGTAGAGATGGATCTGTGCGAGGAAACCAAGTTATTCCCGAAGTCAGAGATGCATTTTGTTTTGGACTAACATTCCAGCTGTATAAAGTTTTGAAACAAGTAACTGTTTCTTTTTAATCTGTCTGTCACCCCTGAAACATGTCTGTAAAATGAGTTCCAATTACACTGCTGACAATCTACAGAGCATCTTAAAGGACTGTATCATTTGGATGGACTGGGACTTGGAAGAATCACTACATTTACATACTTTCTTGCAATTCTTTGCTTTTTTACTAGTTCTTAATAGCTTTGTTCAAATAAAGTATTAGATACATAAAAAAATTCTATCCCATAAGACCACCTGGCACACAAATCATCATAATGTAGCATCATCCAATTAGTTCATAATTTTTAATATATCCTGCACTGCAGTGCTTTTTATCAGATGTTTTATCAGATGTTTCAAAAGCAAACTAAACTTTTTCTGTGGTTGAATATACAACGCTATGTCCAGAGGAAATTTTGTCAGTCATTCTGCTTGTCTCCAGTATTCATATTAAAAAAGGCCCTGATTTCTCCTTTGGAGAAATCAATGAAAAGGACAAAAGAAAAGAAATGCAATAAGGATATGTATCATGACTTCATTATTTTAATGTGTTCTGAGTTTGTGATGGGAAAGTTATTGAAATATGCCCTACTAAGACCTATATGTGCAGTTTAAAATTTCAATAGTACTGCTATAACTACAAAATGAACACCTGAAACAAGAAAGGTTTGGGGATGAAAATGGGATGATGTTGTTTTAACTCCTAACTTGCTCCTTATAAGGGCACAAGACAATGGGGTTTACCTCCGATATCTTCATAGTGGGCAAAACCTGTAAGAAGTATTTATATTAATTACTTTATTTGTTTCCGAATGTGCTTTTCAAGCAAATCTCTATATTGTCCCTATTCACCTTCATATAGTTCTTATTCTGCAACAATACAAATGTGCAAACTGGACTCCTTTCAAGTAAAGCATTTGCTTTAAAGCAAAGCATGCCCAAGCTAATTGCTAATATGGTGTGAGCTCAGAGAAATGGTTTAAGTCAGTCTGAATAAGCCCCTTCTGAAACAGACATAGTGGGCTTACAAAGTCCTCATTATCAACTTTCTACAGGGACCCCTCCTACTGCCCTGCATTGCTTGCAGATGAATCCATAGTCACAGACCTTGCCAGGCAGTGACCAAGAATGAAGAAGAAAAAAAAGAAGCAACCACTGGATATTGGTTGAAATGTTGAAGTTCCCTAGGATTTCAAAGTCTGTAATGACCATGGTGCAATGAAATTAACCCCCCCCAAAAAAAAAATAAAAATTAAGGCATGAGGTATAAAACATGAATATTATTTGTTTGAGGTGGAAGGCTGGCTAGATGTTCAGCTCTGCAAGAGCAGAAAGGAGTTTTGAGGTGATTGAAAGGTTTAATTTTTGGGCGTGAATTAAAGAGAAACCAAAACACATAACCGCAAGTAATTTCACATTCAGTTTATGGCTCAAATTGTGCATGCCTAACATGTCTGAGCATGGTTTCTCCCTGCCAAATATACCTACTGGTCATCAAGAGGCAGTCCCATTAAAAGCAGTTGTTTACAGGAGAAACTGTGTTCCCCAGACAAAATGGAACTGAAGGAATATAGCAGAAGATACTTTAGGAGCCAATTATTTGAACTCAGAGAGATCACACTATCTTTGCCAAACACTACTCACCTGTAGGCAGCATCAGTTACAGGCGGTCAAAGATTACCAGCAGAAAGTCCTTGGGCATCCTTAGTAATCAGCAACAATTTAGAAAGAGAGGAACAGTGAAGACCTTGGGGTAAACGAGAGACGCACAGATGCCTGAGCTTGAGCTGTGCCTGATCTCCAGGAAAAAAAACTTTGTCATCCTTAGGGACACAAAATATTTCAGTGTGATTAACTTAAGGAAGAGGTTGATCAATATAAGTCCACTCTCATATGGAACTTCAAGAATTTAGTTCTGCCTCGAGTTTTCAACTCTTGGATAACACAGGCACTGCCATAGGCACTGGGGAGCATGGTGAACAAGAGCTCAAGCTAGACGCACACAGAATCAGATCTTACTCACGAGCTTGGTTTTTGCATCTTGTGAATAAAAATGCATCATTTAACTTTGGACTTGAGCTAAGAATTAACAATATACCCTCTCTGCAGGCTGCGAGCTCAAGCACAAAACTGCAGTAATGCAGTGATGCGGGTGTCAGACTAGAACCGGTACCGGTTGTCATGCTTATCTCCCTGAAACACTTCTCTTTGTGTAAAGAGATAGGTAGTTAGAAGTAGATTACTTTGGTCCCCTCCCATCTTCTGAAGGCACAGTTTGAGCCATTAATGAACACAGGCCTTCTGTGGATAGAGGCAAATGACTCTACCCCATAGGACTTATATATTCCTCTTCCCTTCATCAGTGCCAAAATTCTACTGAGAAACCTAAAATCGTTTTTTTCTAGCTCTTTATAAGTGCCTTGCTTCCCTTAATCTTCACAGCCGTGTAAGTATGTACTGAATTCCCATTGTGCAGAAGAAAGGGTATAATTCAATGGTATCTTGATCTTCTAAGTCATGTTTCATTTTCCTGTAACTTCTAAAGAAAGTGCTAATAATTCATACACTAGTTTTGTGGGTATGGTATATTTAATATTTTAATAATTATCTCTTTGAATTTTTGCTTTTTGTCTTGTGGAGAGGGTCAGGAGAGTTGCTTTGGCATCCTGGCACTTGTCATCTGTGTGTGATTATTGACATCACCTCTCATGTTAGTAGTTCATACCTTTTGCCACAGACCCTTTCATGCACTGCTCTTATCAGAGAATCTTGTCATGCTCAATATCGCATCTTTTGCTCCCACTTTGTCTTTCTCCTTATTTTTGCTAAGAGGACACACAGTTTTCTATGGCTTCTTCCAGCCTGCCATGTTCCTCCTCCTTTCTGTGCTGCCACTTCTTTCCATTTCCCTCCTGCTCACCTCCCATGGTCATCTTGATTCACTTCCCTGGTCTTTGTCACTCCTTCTTGTTTGCTACACCTTCCTACTTACTAAAAAAGGGAGTTTGTGGAGAAATGGAGATGGCTGTAGGCTTAGATATTGCCTGAACTGGTGCCCTGATACTGTGAGACTAGTGTTTGTTGACAAGCAGAGTTTTCCCAGTCCCACAAACTGCCATATTCCCCACTCCCTCAAATTCTTTTATACATTGAAGATTTTCTTTACATATTCACACTCTTATTTTTTTTCTCTTTTTTCTTTCTGGAATATAGCTTCATGTATTAAAGTGCGTTTCTACCTCGAGGCAAGAAATCTGTCAATAAAGAATTAGTAGATAATCTGCTCACTTAGCTGTAGGAGCAGGACATTAAGGCAACACCCACTATCATAAAAATTAAAATAAGATTTAGAAATCTGGAGGTAATGTAGTTAAAGTATTGAGCAAATGTAGCTCATTGTTTAACTTTTTTCTTTGCTTAGGGAAACGGGGTGAATATAATTGAAATAAATTTAAAATGGAGAGAAATTTAATCTGAGATGTAAGGCTCAGCTCTAATTGCCCTGTGTGCCTCCTGAAAAATGGCCTTGAATGTGAAGTAACCACTGCTGTTGTTACCATGTTAAAGTGACATGCAGATAGAACACTTCCTAGTGACGTACAACACTTCTGTACTATCTCATATAATATTTTTTTTAGAAGGCGACTTTGGTGTTTGCATGCTATTTTTATAACTATTAATCAGCTTCTCTTCATACTGATTACGCTTTTTAGTTAATATTGTTTCCAGCAAGTACTAATTAAAGTGATCTCTATGGACAAATAGGAGAATAGAAAGAAAACCAGTCTGAGTATAGAGTTTTGCCTTTAACCTTTTCAACTGGCAAATGTCTTCAGGGCTTCATAAAAAACATTTAATAGCAATTCTTTTTACCGCTTTTGTGTCAGAGGCATATGAACATCAACATCAACTGATTGCAATACCCTAATAATGTAAGTACATCAGAATTAATAAACCTGTTTAAGTGGTAGAGAAATAGCTAAGTCACCACAAAACCCCTGGTATCAGTTATTTCAGGCACACATTCTGCTCTTTGGATTTGGGAACAAGCAAGGTGAAATTATGGATTTGAAATACAGCAAATATCGCCACTCACTTCATTTAGGGTGACATTCAATGGCACTGAAACGAGATTTTTTTTCTGCTGTTCAAAGCAGAAATTCTGCTTAGTTTAGACAATTTAATGTATCCCTCTTCTCTAATTACCTTTTCAGTTTGTAGCCTGATTTTACAGGGATATGTGGCTTACAAAATTCTGGTATGTATCTGCTTTTGTGTGATCTGAACAACTTTTAAACTTTGGTTCAAATTCATTCACACTGACAGATTGGTAGAGTTTCCTAGGAGCTCAAGTGGAGAATAGATGTACTTTGTTTTCTCATGGAAGAAAGGCTAA
Organism: Dendrocincla tyrannina; assembly: GCA_035047865.1. NCBI lineage: Eukaryota > Metazoa > Chordata > Aves > Passeriformes > Dendrocolaptidae > Dendrocincla > Dendrocincla tyrannina. The sequence continues at coordinate 85,570,352 of JAWWMP010000001.1, forward strand.
AAAAAGCCCTGAGCTCTAAGTTCTCATCAGACAATCAATATATGCTTCGCTCTATCATTTGTTCACCATTTCACTTCCATGTGGTTTTTCCATGACTTGTTTATTCTATGCCTTTCAGCCTTTGCATGGTTATGCATAAATATGATTCAACACACTTTCTTCCTCAATAAGCATGTCTTTAGGTCACACTGAATTCACTAGAACTTGGTTATCTTCACTAGAACAGGTTATCTTGAATTAGGTAGGGATGAAAAGGATACCAGAAGAAGGGGGTTATTTGCCTCTTCTTTGTGCTTCTGAGTGACATGTAAATCATGTTGGCAATGGCAGTGCTCCAAAGCACTATGTTAGTGTGGGCAAAGTGATTTCAGCCATGGCAGCAGCCAGGTTTGCTTTGTAGATGTGTGTCTTTTTGATGTCAAAGCTGGACCAATGGGCTTGGACAATCACATTTGCCTGAAATGTGCCAGTCCCACAAGACTTGGGCAGCCTGGGATTGTTTTTAGACACATTGTTATGGTTGACTCTGAGTCTGTCTGCTTTTTATACTGGTGTTTATACTCAGATCAGTAAATAAACAACAGTGGGAAGGTTATTGCTGCAAGTATACAGAGAACCTTGAAATGAGACACTGGAATTTAAATGCCACCAGTGTTTCAAGACTTGTGGGTATTCATTAGAGATAAAATAGAAATACACCTAAAATGTAAAAACTTTGCAATTACATATTCTGGAATGAAAACCAATAATTATTTTGGTCTTTAATTCAGCCATACAGCTAAGCCTCAACTCAAGATAAATCTTAAAAGAACTTAGCCTTGATACAAACTCTCTGTATTCCATGAAGGGCTACGCGTGTGTTTAAGGATTTTATTCTAATGGAATGACATCATACAGCAGGATTGAGCCAATATTTCTACAGGGTATGAACACAAGACTGATCTTGGCAAGGTCAGGATAGAAAAATGAAACCTCAGCAAGTTTTGCTAAACAAATGAGATAAAACTGGAACGTGCAAACAGAACCTAGCTGTATTTAGCATGTGTCAGTGGGTTATGAATCTGAGAGAAATGCAAGTGCATAGTAGAAGTGTGTAAAATAACATGAAATAGGCCATGAACTTTGAGTAATTTATTTAATATAATTAATTCAGAGCCATCCCCCAATGCATCAGTTTTTATATATTTTTATTTGATGTGTTAATTATTCCTTTAAATTATTGAAGAAATAAACAATGAGCTGTAAGCCTTTAACACACTCAACACTACTTCTATACTTATTTTTCTACTTTTTCCTCTGCTATGGAAAATGAATCTTTTGACTTTCGTTGGACAGACAAACTAAGTGATCTATAAGATTTCTTTCATTTTTCTGCCAAAAATAAGTTAACTGAAGATACGTATGATTCACTTATTACCACAGCTATAACTTATTTTCTTCTCCAACCAATACCTTCTCTTTTCTATCTCATCTATGAGAACAACTCTTACTAGTATCTAAATGCTGATATGTTTGGGTTCACACCATTATCCAGGGAAAATAAAAAATAAATATAATCAATACATCTGATTCTGGCAATGGGCATGGGGCTAAATCCTTGGAGATATGCAGAACTATTGAATGTTCTCTTGTTCTGTGATAAATTCACCCTAACTCAGCCAAGGACTCAACACTTTTGCAGACTCTCAGCTCTTCAAAATAGTGCTTTGATGAGACAAAATTTATATGCAAATCTTGTGCTGGCTCTGTGTACATAAACATGTTCAACTGGTAAGTTGAAAAGCCTGTGCTACTTTTATGTTTTATTGCCTAGAGTTCCAATGGTCATAAGGATATTTATAGCAACACCCTTAGAATAAGGCATACTAGCCTTATTCCAGACCTTCAAGTAAAACATCAAACATTACTGTGATGTGGCCAATGAGGGGAGTACTGGGACTCCCTTCTCTTTTATTATGTGTCTTCATATAGTCTATCAAATTTTCATTTGCAAAGCAAATAATTAACACTATTTCAGGTGTAAATAGCTTGGTTTGGATGTAAATCTGGAGTCAGTTTATTTGCATGGTAACAGTTAATCTCATCTTTACACACTTTACTGAACTGAGACTTCTATGGAACTATGTCAGTATGTACTGTCCTCTGAATATGTAGTTTTCCTGTACCTGTCCTGTACTTACTGAATTGACTGAAATGGAATCATGGCAAATGTGTTACATGAAACGGCACAACTTCAATACACACAAGTTGCTTAAACAGGAAAGGTCATTTACTGATCTTGTTTCGCTCAGGTGAGTATGGATTTCTGTGTAAGCACTGATTTAAATATTTGCCTCATTTGCTGTAAAGACTACGAATCAAAATAAATTGTTGCTAGTAGCTATTTGCTTCCCTTTTGTACATTCTTTTTTAAAGCTTCTCTGCATTAACCACTAGTTATTTCAGAAAATAATTGTACCATTATTATACTCATATTAAAGCAACACTTCAGCAAGAGAGCTCTGACAGCCTGTTGTATTTGTTAACCATGTTCACAAGCAGTGTGGCTTTCAATATTTTCTGGATATTTTCCCACATGTGAGTTTATTCTATACCACTTCATGCCATTTTCTGCGAATGGGGGAAACAGTCCCCTGCTGCAGGGCAAAGGAATGGGAAGGGGGAGTAAGCAAGCAGCACATGGTTTGGAGTGGTGTCAGTGAGAACACTAAACTGGAAAATACCATTCCTAAACCTAAATAGGTCAAAAGGAAGACTCAGAATCTACAAGAACCAACTACCTCATTTCTTTCCTGTAAGGTGCCATTTATCTTTAACTGAGATGTTACGAGAAATAATAATGAAACTAGTAAAAACAAAAGCAATTTTGTTTGCAAGGTAGATTAGCCTATTTTTCTTGATGTCTTTCTGCAAAGCAATTTTTTTTCACTGAAAGAACCACAGCAATTTGTCCTCTGACACTTCCTTTCCTGGTCTGTCCTGATTTTGAAGCATTGCAGCACTGCATATTTAGCTTGCAAAGAAGATATCCTGTGACTCCTGTTACTGATGAGTTTGCTTAAATCTATTCCAAAGCTGTAGTAGAAACGTGACTCTGAACTAGATTGAACTAGGTTGATAGTTTGAATAAATCGGTGAGAACTGGAGCTATAGACTCAATAAATATACATATTTGTATATTTAATATTTATATTTTAAAAATATACAATGTTCCAAAAATTCACCTGTCAATTTTTTAGAAGAGTCCTCGGTTCTTTTAACAACTTAAGAGAGAATGCATAGGAGAAAAGCTGCATATTTTCTCAGAGGGTACTTGTACTGGTAAACTTTAGAAAATAAGAGTACTTGACAAAAGTTTAAATGGTAACATTCAACCAAAATAAAGCAATCCACAAAGCATTGACTTAGCACATGCTAACACGTACAGCTTAGTAAAATCCAGCCCATCTGGCCCCAAGTTACCCAAAATATTAAGAAAAAAGATTAGGAGAAGAAGAAGTGAAGAAAGAGAGAGAAAGAAAAACAGAGAAAAAAATAGCTGCTACCAGAGTTCTGCAAGACCCCAGCTTCCACATGTACAGATATCAGAGTTCAAACACCATGGAGAGCACATGTTTTTATTTGCTTTGACTCCCCTGTGGCCACACCCTCCACTCCAAGCAGGAATTCCAATGTGCCAGCTAATTTGGGACTGGGTTAGGGCCTTCAAGATGTGGTACAGAGGAGTATTCCCGGTGTCCAGGGACTGATAACTGCTCCAGGGCTGCCCCTGGAGACTCACAGGGGCTGGCATGGGGGACAGGGCACTACCCTAACTCCATGAAATTTGACCTGTCCCTTCCCCCCCACTCCTTGAGTTGGTCTAAGCCAACAATTAATATAATAATCCAGTGTCTCACACAGTGTAAAATAATTCTAAGATTAGATTAAATATTTTAAAGTCTATTATAGGAATAATGATTTGAGAAATGTTCTCTTATTAGCTTAAAGCTATGGCTTTAATGTATTTTGTCTCCAGATTGTGCCTACATAAATGATTGCTTAATTCAATAAATTTTTTGCATTAGTATGCCTGCCTTTTACCTGCCTGAATTCTGTGCAGGTTGGTTATATTTTAAAATGAGTAATTATATTATTGACACTGATGTGATAATGAAAAATCAAATGGCATTACATTGTATACAACACCATTCAAGCTAGCAAAAATGCTGAGACCTACAAGAGTGCACAGGGAGACTGAAGGCTGAATAGTTTATCCTTGCAAGGAAAAGAGAGAAGCTATAGCACTCTTTTCATTCTCTCTACTGATCCTCCTCCTATTAAAATCAAAGGAAAGGCTCCTGTTGTCTTCAGTAAAAGCAGACTGGAGCTTTGTAATACCTGTGAGCCTCTGAAACAGAATAAATCTTCCTCTCTCATTACTTTAGAGCTGGCTGATTTGTAAGTGCCGAGTTCTACTGTCATCATCCATGCCATGCAATTCAAAATATGACCAAAGCAATTGTACTAGCTCCAAGCTAGTATCCAGGCTCAGCATCTCAAAATTGATGTTACAGACAAAATGGGGACACAGTGGATGGGACAAGATTTATAGTGCTTCCTAGTGTAATTCAAGGCACAGCTACCAAGAACTGGAGGCAGGAGACAAAGTGAACTGAGGGTAGGCTAAGCAACAAGTTCATTTTTTGTGACACTAAAGAGATTATTGGGATAAAAATAAAAACCAGGCTGGAGATAGATTATGGCTGATAGATAAGGAAAAAAAATTTAAATAATTATTGGCATGTACTCATTTGTATACAGAAACCAGTCCTTGGGAGTTCCAGTACAACACTTAAAATACACCACTATATGTTTACTCAGTTCCAGTTGAAGTAAATCAATTTATTCTCAGGTTTGCAAACCTAACCTGATGTTTAGTTCTTTGTTGAATCATGCACTAAAAAGGAAACATTTTCAAGACAATAAGACTCAGAGATTTCATAAAAGAAAAACAGAATATTGCAAGTTGTCATCGAAAATCTATTTATACAGAATAAGAAACAGTAACATGCGCCTCTTTGGGGAGGAGCAATGACTACAACACTCCGACCTACTGCAACAACACAGAGCCAATTCGGCACTGAATTTTTATTCCTTGAGAAAAGGTATGTGAAATAGGAAATATAACTTATTCACTAGAATTTCTGCATGTATATTATTTCTGCATTGCTTTGTCAAACTACCCTATGGCCTTTACTATAAAAGTAAGGTCCATGATATCCTCCTAAGTGTCTCTCAAAACACACAGAGACCCTTAGGTTTTAACAAATGTATCTATTCTGATGGAAATGCATTTTGTTCAAATGTTCATTCAGGCAATATTAGCTAGGCCAATATCCAGATGGACAGTCTGGATACCTTGCAGTCATATCACAGAGAAAACTTCTTCTTCTGTGTATTGCACAGAATCATATTCTATTGTATATGCTTTCCCCTCCATCTCTTCTCCAGTTGCAGTGTCTCAGTCTCAGCAGAAGGAAACCTGAGCCTGTAGGCTGCACAGAACCTCAGGTATAACCCCAACAGGCTAATTTGTCCAACTGGGGAGTAAGTTCTGGGTTCATGGTTTTCTTTTTCCTGAGGGATAGAACTGTTTCTTCTTTTTTCCAAGTAATCTGTTTTTAATCCAGATGTTATTTATGAGTATGTTTGCATCAAGCACATCAAGATAACATCTTGTTATACAATAAGAAATCAAGAAACGTAATACTTGGTAATTTGGTACATCTTAGTAGATTTATTTAAATATGAAAGTTCATGACCTTTTTCATTATGTTTATCTACTAAAGAAAATGACACCTCAGTATTCCTTCTGTACTTGGACACAACTAGCACCACTTATTAGGCATTGTTCCCAGCTGAGAGGAATGCAAGAACTGGCTACACCACCTCTGATTATTCTCCATTTCATCTTTTCCTTCTAACTTTTCAAGAGAACTAGAAAAGGTTAATGTCACCTAAGGAAACAGCTGATACAGGATCAGCTTTATGGCAAATGTGTCTTCCAAACCTTCTGCAACTTCTCTCCTAGAGGCTGATGAAGCCAGAGTGGAGCAGACTGAGCACCCCTTGCACAAATAGTCTCCATGAAGCTGATGGTCTGCTTGCCATGACTCAAGTTGCTGGGAGGCCCGTGTAACGCCTCAGTTTCAAAGCCCCACACTTAACCAGGAATATTACTTCTATTTAAGATTTCAAAAGAACCAAACTTTTAAAAAGGCTTTAGATGGAATCATCATACCTTGAAGTGTTCAAAATATGTGTGGATGTGTCACTTGAAGATACGGTTTAGTGGTAAATGCTGTGGTGCTAGGTAAACAGTTGGAATTGATGAACTTAAAGGTCTTTTTGAAATCTAATGATTCATTATTCTGTGAAAGAAGGTTTTTTACTATAATTTTTCATCCTACTCCATTTTTTTCAAAATTCATTATTTGAGGTAATGAAACAATTTAATAAATTAGAATTCTTCTAAGAGTAAAACCTGCAAAAGTGGGTTGCTTGGGCTTGAAACTTGACATCTAGCAATCTGAGGGATGTCTAATGTTGAACTTGTTTCTTCAGTACTTTCCACCAGGTACCTCTACTTGAAGTGACTCAATGCTCCTCTTGTAGTCTAGAGAACTTGAGCATCCAAACTTGGTACTTTGATTGCCACAAATAAGTGGGAGGCTCAAAAATGGATTTTTTTGGCTGTCATTCTTTCAGGAGGTCTTCTGTGGGTATACCCCTTTATATTTTAATGCAACTGTTCACATTGCTTGTATTAAAATAAAACACACCAAATCTTGGAAAACAAAACCTGTGAGTCATTGCTTCTGTTTTCTGATTTTTATATTCATTTTTTATATTCATTTTATGAACTCTCTAAGTCTATAAATTGAAAATAATCTCAAAGAAAGAGAATAAATGGATTACTCTGATAGAAGTTTCAGTTTAAAAAAAATAAAGAGCAAGTGCATAGTGTAGTCAATCAGGAAATATTATGCTAATTACTGTAAAGATAACAGCTGTTCATACTCTTTAGATTACTAACACCTTCTACATACCAGCAGGGAAGAATCCCATGCAATGCTAATCTTCTGTGTGCAAACAACTGCTGCTCCTTCACAGGGAAGCGTATAATATATTCTTCTCTCTGACAGAACAATAGGTGAGCAACAGCAGGCAGAACAGAAGCTTTATGACTTTAAAGATTTTGTTAATGTCATTAGCGCCGCAAACTCTACTATACATATGCTACCAGTAGAAAACAAATGCGGTTTTTATGAAGCAAAAGTCATATCCAGCCTTTTATAGATAAATAAATTACTAGATTATGCCAGCTGTTACTTTTTTTTTCCTCTTTAACTTTATCTGATTAAAAATTGTGAACCTAACATTATTTCTGAAGTGGCTTTCTAAAAAAGACAATTTTTGACTTTATAAATCAAATCTGTAGCCAAATTACTTTGGTGTTCACTGCATAGTTTCTGGATTATAGAAGTAGCTTTAAGTGTATTCCTACTTTAAATGTTCTGCTCATGGCATGGAGCAGGAGTAAAAAAATTATTGTGGAGAAATCCTTCTCTACCAAGGAAACCTGGCTGGGATCTGGGGAAAGGTGGAACAATGTTTTATCTACAAAAAATATGACTTGAATATAAAAACCACCCCACTCTAAATCTCTGTGATGTAGACTTTGAAAATGGAGTATTAAGTCCAAGAAAAAAATACAAACAAGTTGCAGAATTAGCAAGCTCTGATCTGTGGCACTTAAAGTTTAATTAAAGGTAATCGAGACATTTAAAAGTTTAAAATCTATGACAATAAAGAGGAAAACAAACCCAAAATATCTGTCTCTGAAGGAAATGAGATATTCACATGATAAAGCTGTCCTTTAGTGCTGTGTTATGCTTATTCTGTGAATGACTCAGAAGGCAAGGCGCTCTGCACGGTTGCTTTGGCAAAGCTGCAGGCAGGTGCTTGTCTTTTTTCTGATAACCAACCAGATTAACAGGTTGTGACCCTGAACATTCCCCACTCCCCTTCACCCCTTGCACTAGGCAGAACATCCAAAATTCAGATTTTCCCACATACTTTTTATATAGGCAGTTCTGCCTAATACCTTCCTGCCAAAGTGCTCCTCGTGCTATTCTTCTCCCCACCCTTCACTGTTCAGATGCCTGAGCTATCCTGCGTCATTTGATTGTGGTGGGGCACCCCGAGAACAGCTGTGCCAGGAGAAATGAGAAGTATCTCTTGCCAAAATTATGACTTTCTGAAGAGTTTGTTTTTCATTTGTTTGCATTTTTCACAAAATTTGCAGCTTCTCTGATACTTCTGGTCAGCTTACGGCTAAGGAACATCCTAAAGAGGGTGAGTCACTCTGAATGAATCAGCTCTGCATCACTCTGAAGCACTGAGGTGCATTTTGCATCACTCCAGCTGAGGGATGAGCTCAAGGAACTACCAAAACACAAATTACCATGTCTCCTTACCCAGAATCCATGTAAAGAGAATAACAAGATCAGGTATCCTGGGAGGAGCATAGGGATGCTGCCTGTTTGAGTAGGGATGGAGTCAGAAAGGCCAAGGTGCATCTGAAGCTGAACTTGTCAAGGATGGAAAGAATAACAGTTATGTCACCCAGAAAAGGAAGGCTAAAGAAAGTGTACCCCCACAATGAATATGACTGGCAAACTGGTGACTACAGTTGAGGGGAAGGCTGAGGTACTCAACTGTTTGGTCTCAGTCTTCAATAGCGAGCTCTCTTCCCTCACTTCTCACAAAGCAGGGACTGGGGAACAAAGTCCCTCACACTGTAAGAGAAGATAAGGCTCATGATCACGTGAAGAACTTGATTTTGCAAAAGTCTATGGAACATGAGAAGGTGCATCCCATAGTCCTGAGGGAGCTGGAAAAGTGAAAGAGCTCTGAGAAACCTGATCTAATGAAAGGTGTCCCTGATTATTGCAGGGGAGTTGTACTGGGTGACCTTTAAAGGTGCCTTCCAACCTAAACAGTTCTATGATTATAGACTGACTTTAGCAAGATAACTTCAGTTTCTGGGACATTCAAACCAACCCTAATATTTCTCAGCTGATTTGGCAGAGATTATTTTCACTGAGTCTTAGATGTTTCCAGTCTAGAAACCTGAGCTAGTTCCCTGTGGACTCCTTGTCAGGCAATTGGTGCTTTTCGAGCAAAAGTCATTTTAGCAAATGAAAGTGCATAATTTAGGCTGAGGTGAAGTAAACCACAGAAGTAGTTCCACAGACAATAAACAGAGATTAGAATAATTCACTGAGATGCAGTGTGTGTACTGAATTGGACTAATAACATCTTTTGTATTTAACTTACAGTAATCTTTGAATTTTGTTGAATATAAAAGTGCAATACAAATGCATCACCTTGCAATTCTAACAACATCCTGTGCAGTAAGAACATCTTTAATGCAGAAAAACTTTCACAGAGGTGACATTTCATTGAGTATTATGTTAAAATCCCAACTTTTTTTTTTTTATTATTATTATTTTTAAACCTGAAGTGAAACAAAACCGCCTACCTCCCCTGGTTTTAATAAAGGACAGTGCTATGTTAGAAACCTCTGCAACGTTTCTTTTGTTCTAGACATTTGAAGCTCTGTCAGAAAAAGTTTAAAATTAACCCACTCATAGAAACTTACTTGGATATTAAAAATCTCCAAAATTTGAGTGATTTACTAACTTCTGTACCATGGTTTATGTGATGCTTTATTTATGAGTCTAGGTCTTCCCTAGCAATTACTGTTTTAACTGGAGTGTAAAATTAGATGTCTCCAAATTTTGTAACTATTGATTACAGTAGTAAAAAGGAAAAGGTACATATAGCTCTTCATGAAAGCTTTATGAGTAAATATGATATAAATATGTGACACGTGGGTGAAATGTTTGCAACACAGAAATCTAAATTAATGTAATGTTACGTTTCACATTTAAGATGGGATGCATAGGAAGAATTTTAAATAGTCATTATTTCTGAAATGTACTTGGAATGTCTTTAACGCTAAAGCTAGAGGCATATGAGATTGATCTTTTCTACATACAGAAAACACTATGGATATGCTACCAATGTCATTCAACATTTCCCTCATTTTTTATTCTGTGAGGTTTTTGACATTTTTTAAGTGACTATCGAAACATTTTCTAATGTATATATACATATTTTTTCACTTTTAATGGTGGAAAATTGGAATATTTTATGGAAAAAATCACTTGTAAAAGGTTATATTTGGGTAAAAATTATTACTTGATGTACAATTTTCCTTTTTTGTAATTACTCCATGTAACAAAATGCACATATCTCCTTTGGCATAAATGCTTCCAGGATCACCCCCAAACAAAAGGGAACATCACATTTTTCCATCTTTTTGGTGAATTTGTGTTCTCATGAAAACTTTCTTATGTTGTGTTATGTATGTGTTATGTCTCTTATGTTCTTATTTTGTGTTCTGCATGTCAGGTGGTGGCTATATGAATAGATTTGCTCTGAAACAGAAAACCTTGACAAGAAAGTTTGGCGAATAAAGAGTCTGGGGAGCTCTATATGAATCAACATTTTATCTATTTCTTTATCCAGCAGGAGTTGGAAAAAAGTTTTCCCAGGGTGGTGAAGGTTGTCTTGTATTGTTTTTGTAACTCCACGCATTCCTTTACTTCAGATCTCCTTGGGTTTCCAATTCATGCATATGAAGCCTATTTTTCTGATGTATATGATAATATTCTATTATTCCATGGGAAATCAGCTAAATATCTTGGGAAGCCTGGGATGGTTTCCAATAGTTGATACAATTAGGAGCATCTCAAGTGGTGGTGGTGCTTGGGTTCGCAGCTTGGGGGGTGGGGCAGGGAAAATTTGTGTTCACTTTCATTTTGTTTATTGTGCATTGCTTTGTTTTGTTTTTTTCTGTACTTTTCTCTGCTGCACAAACACGTTGCAGAATTTCCTGAAGGAGACTGCCATGAGCCAGCTTGAAAAGGTCTGTCATAAAACCAATTTAATCTTCTGTCCATGGTTTCATGGGTTTTGGATCAGCCCTGAAGAAACTGGTCATCTACTTGAAGGCGGCGGTTACTTTGACAACACAGCTGATGCTTCCCTTGCTTTACTGATTCATGTAAGGTAGCAGATTAACCAAAGCAAGGGATTATTGATGTACAGCTAAGTAAAGACATAGTCCTCTGTGCGCATCTTAATTGTCATTTTGCAGCTTTTGCTCTTGTGTTTTAAACCTACAGAAGAAGCTGATATTTCCCTGCAAACTAGAAGGATACTGGGGGACACCGTAAAGTTTTTGTGCTCAACTTCCTGCTTCATGGTTCTCCAGTCAAGCCAAAGCTAATTTTTACCATCCTTCCTTGACAAGTAAGGATGCAGACAGACAGTCATCAGTTTTGTATGAGGTATGACCTTCTCTAACTCCTCAATCAAAAAATGTCCCTTTTGCTTTCTTGTAGATCAGGAACCAGAAAGCCTCCTGCCTTCACTGATGGCAGCTTTAGGCAGCAGAGACATTTATTGACAGGTTGCAAACATGCAACATGCATTGACTTTTTGTATTCCACCCTCCAGGATAATTTGCAGAGGCATAAAGGCTGTGAAGAATTTTTCTAGACCTTGCCAAAGACCACATTCAGTCTCGATCTTCGGAGTGCTGAACCTGTCTGAAAACCTGCAGGGGAACCCCTTGGAAACTCATTTTGTTCTTCAGAGCAGCTTTGGAAGCAAGACTATGTAGCTCCATGAAAGCTAAACCTCCTCTTCCATACAAAGCAGTCAGAAACATGGTCCCTGATCCACTCACCCAGGGACTAGTTCCACACAACCTTCATGTCTCTCATGGAGAGAGTACTGAGGAAATGCTCTGATGGCAGAATTAACATCCAAACAGGACTCTAGGATCATGCTTTTTCTTGTCTAGCTAATCTGATGATGGGGCCATGATTCTCAAAGTTGTTCCTGGCAGGAGGAAAGCAATGGGCACAAGCTGAATCAAGAGAGGAGAAACTTTTTCCTGAGAGTACAGTCAGGCAGTGGGGAGGTTGCCCAGAGAGGCTGAACAGTGACCATCCCCGGAAGACCGAGTTGTGCAAAGCCCTTATCAATCTGGTCTGATTTCATATGTCACTGTGCTTCGGGCAGGATTTTAACTAGGTCCCATCCAACCTTAATTTTCCTATCAATGTTATGAACTTCTTTCGGCTGCTTCTCTTTCTGGACTGTTTTTTTTTTTAGTCATGATTTCCTAGGCTGCAGCCTTTCCAGATCACTTAGCAGGGAGGCAGTTTCAATTCAGGTTGTTCCATCATTCTCTGTGAAGTAAAGTGTCTTCTGTCATTGGATGAAGAAGAAAAAGCAAAAGCCAAATCAGCTGACTGTTAGGATGCACAGCATAGATCCCTACATCTGGACTACTTGTCTAAACTCAAAGAGACACTTTTGGGATGACATTACTCTCAACTGAAGGCAGATGTCTAAAATATGTTTGGATCATGTATAAGGATATTTTTCTCCCTAAAATATGTTTGGTTCGTGCATAAAGATTTTTTTTTGCACTGGCTATACTGGAAGTTTAGATGAATAGCTTAGTTGTAGCTGCCTGTAATATAGTTGCCCCATAGAGTTAAATGAGATAATTCATATCTGAAATGTCTGCACCTTTCCTATCTGCTCTGTACACTGAGAACTGTATGAGAGATTGAAATCATCAATCTCCTGAGATCCTTCACCTTTGCAGGTGCTGCCTTGTGAAACCCTGTGGAATAATTCAAGGGTAGTTTGAATCTATGGGCAAAAGTGGCTTTGGTCATTGTGTAGAAACCACAGATGACTGACAGAGCATCAGAAAAAATTTAATCTTGATAACAAAAATAATGATTTTTGTGTATCTGACATCATACCACGAATCTGGTGGAAATAGGCTAGCCTTGCCTCTGTTTTATATTCTGCAGATGACAGCTCATTTTTCAAGGATTAATACTTCTAGGAGTGGGGGAAAGGAGAAGAAATATCAGGAAATTGGCATTGCTGTTATGTACCTTTATCCTACTGGCTAAATGATAATCCCAAATTACTCCTGCTTGCAGAGGGATTGGGAGCTTGTAGCTGATCTAACTCATGTTCTTATTTATTAGGTTTATGTATGGTTCCTCGGAGTATTTTGGTATATGAAAAAATTGTTTGCCAGGAAGCCTGACTGGGGTTGCAAAATTTCAGGAGGGGGAGAGGAAGACAGTTTTAGACAGGCCTGAACGATCTTTTACATCTCTTCTACACAGATTCACACACAAGGCTGCAGAATACCTGAGTCATGGGAAATTAAACATATTATCTCCCTCTGACGGTCCCAGTGATTAATGTGCAGACACCTTTCATATCTCAAAGTGCCAGCACATTAATCTTATCAGTTTAAGCGAGTGACGTCAGTTTTTTAGAATCATCTTGCAGCAGAAGCCTCAACTTTGCAATGATAGGACTGTGTTAATTTGCTGCCTAAGTAGAGCAATAGTGTTGAACAAGATTCATTTCAACTTTGCTAAAAAACATAGAAGCTCCATTTTCAGTTAGAAGTTTTTCATAAGTAGATTCAATCTTGTAAATGAGAGCAAAAAATTTAATACTTTGTTTGTGTCCCCATTGAGTCAATGGTAAAACCAATTTTGCTCTTTATGGTCCTTTCAGCAAGTAATTTATGACTCAAGAATTTACTTTTTATTACCTGACAATATTTTTATGTCATTACCTCCCCTCTCCCTACTGTGTGATTTTCTATGAGTGGTTTGTGGCAGATAATGAAGCCACAGCATTTGAAGTCAGACGCATTCTGGCCAAAGATGCATAGACTTTTTCTTCTTCCTGATTGAATGAACATGTGACAATTAGTGGGATGTGTACCTGAGAGAAAAAATTACTGAAGACAAACAAGGAATATGGAATAAGCAGAAGTTTAGAGATTGATAAAGAGGATCTGAGAGAATTATTTCAATTAAAACTTCTTTTCTCAACCTAAGCCATGTTGAGGAAGGAAAATAACCTAACAGGGTTTCTGGCTCATTATTGATAAAATTTAAGTGCAGTTTTTCATCAGATTCAATCAAATAATTGTACATGAACTTAAAATAGAAGGCATAATTCTGATTCTGTTTATTAGGAAGCCTTTTTTTGCATTGATTTCATTGAAATCAGGGTTTTACATGAGGTCTTCAAGACTTTCCAAATGTAGCCAAGGAGGGGAGTGCACGTGAAGCACACACAGGAGGTAAAAATGTCCTATGGGTTTGAATTAATTTTGTGTGTGCAATGAAGCATGCTGAATCTTGCTAAAGTAAATTATTTATGCACACAGTTTTCCATGGGCAGAAATGGATTTTGAAAGAATATTTCAGACTGTAGTTTGTAAAATTAAGATCATAGGGCAATGAATACAGCTCATTTTGAGGCTTCTAATGAAAGAGAGAAACTTTCATGAATCTGAAGAATGGATGAGAAGAATGTCATCAGATGAAAGGTAATTAAGCCTAAAGAGCAAAAAATGTGAAATGCAGTTATTGTGTCAAGTTCTCAAAGCTGCGCACAACTGAGATGTGTGTGCAGTTCCCTGAATTGCATACATCAAAAATAAATAATTGGCCTTGTGATTACAATGTCAGTTGTCTGAGGAAGACACACTTCTGTTTAGATTGAAGATTACTGAAAAGCTCCCTTAGAAGTTACTTCTATATTCTTCAACAAGATGACATGGATTGGTAGCTTAAGAATATCTGAAAAGGAAACAAACTGAAAAACTGAAAAACTTTTTAGGGCAAAGTTGCTGTTAATAAGAAGTTTATTCATGCTAGAGTAAAGGTCCTTTTTCCTTTTAGCTAGTGTCATACTAACTCAGCTTTCAGGGCATATGGACAGACAACAATTAAGATCAAAACTAGCAAAACCCCCATGTTTTTCAGATTTGTATTTGATGATAACTCTCTGCAATGTGCTGAGGAACTTTTCATTTAGTACAAGGGCTAATGCTTTTAAACTAAAAGAGGGTTGATTTAGATTAGATATAAACAAGAAGTTTTTTACCATGAGGGTAACACTGCAGCAGGTTTTCCAGAGAGGTGGTAGATGCTCTCCATCCCTGGAAATGTTCAAAGTATGATTGGACAGGGCCCTGAGCAACCTGTCTAGTGAAAGATGGCCCTGCTCATTGCAGAGGAGTTGGAGTAGATTCCAAAGTAGACTTTGGAAGGTTCATTCCAAGCCAGGCTTTTCTGTGATTCTATGAGCTCCTCACCTCAGATCAGTGAGTTCATTTGTATGTGCTCTATGTGGTTCCCCTTTCTTCTAGATTAAAAAGACGGAATGCTTTAGATTTTGCTGTACCCTTAGGATGTTCACATTGTCTTTCTTGGGTTTCCCAGCAGATTTGTTTGAGTTTGACAGGAATTACTACAGGAAAAACAATGTTTGGGGTTCTGAGTGAAATTATTTTATTCAGCAGATAATGCTTATTTCAAAATCATGATTGCAAACTATTAATTTCAAACACAAGGAAAAAAAGGTCTTCACTTTCTACTTACCTATGTAAAAGCTAGTGTTTACCACTACTTAGTGTTTCCCTGTTCTCTACAAAGAGAGCAGAAGTGTAGATCTTCTTGGGTACTAGGCTATCACTGTGGGAGACCACTGCATGGGATGAGAGTTGCAGAATTTTTCCTCCCATTATTACAACAGTCACTGCTGAATAATGAAATAATTTTCTCTGCTTTCACCAAGCATCATACTGATGGAAGTAACAATACACTGCACTGAAAATTGGCTTTCACATAAATTTGGTAACACATTGAACCAAGAGGTTTTTTTAGCAGTAGAACCCGGGTGCTCAGTTTTCTCCCCCTCTATCTTTAAAAGAAGTCTCCATGGTATTTCTGTCATGTTCCACAAAGATTTTGTCTGATTCCTCATTCTTCCAGTAGCAAATACCTTTTTAGAGTCTAGTCATGTCATAATAAGATACCTGTCTGAACTTTGTAAAACAGGGCTAAGCATTGTTCCCTGTAAGACAGAGAAAGTTAGATTTTTCTTGATCTAGTGTAAATATCAAGGATCGTGGAAATTCTTGTGCTTTGACACTAGATTGGTGTCTTCTGAACTTACCACTCTAATGTTCATTCCCCTTCCAGTTGACTATGAGGAACAGGCACTTTTAATCTGTGAGTAGGCTATTATTTTAGGTAACTTCAGGAAGACATCAGAAGCACAGTTTTTTCCTTTGACTCTAGGACAAACTGGTGGTCCCTAGCTCCCATATAGATGCTTTACTATGGTCAGATGAATCCTACCTTGTGAATTTTGTACCTTCTTTGGAAATTATTTTTGCCTTCTTTTCCACCGGTGACCCAACAAGCAGAGCCTCCAGACTGCTTTGAAAAAGTCAGATGGCTTTATGAAGCAGACAAACACTATGATCCAAAAGCTTTGTCTTTTCACCATTCCAAAACAAAGCCATAGCAGTAGAGGTACAACTTCGTCTTTATATTGATGAGAATTACATGCATGTTGGCAGTGGTAATTCCACCTTCTTTTTTCTAGCAAAACCTACAGCAGTAGCTGGGAAAATTAATTCCGATTTTGAAGTCAGTGGTAGCTGTATTTTTCCTGATGAAGTCAGTGATACTTTTTAATTAAAAACTGTATGTGTTCTTTTTGTACCTTCCCCCTAGTAATTACAATTCTCTTTTTAAACAAAATTTGTATTTTCAGATAATCAAACTATGCATTTATCATGTGATTGCAGTATTGTATGTGCACAGAAAATACAGTAATTATTAGAAATCTACCCCTCAGGGTGAATAAAAGGATTATCATGTCTGGGAAAACCACTAATTTGTTAATTTAAATAGACCCTCCCCATAGCCACCTGATTAATTTATTCCGTAGTGATCTGGACCTCCTGGAGTCAGAAATAAAGGATCAGTTGGTCCTGGGGGTGCAAGTGGCTTCCATGCCTTTGTTTTCAGTATTTCACAAAATCAATCAACTAAATTGTACCATCAACCAAATATAAGAGTTTTTTCAGCACAAGCAGACCTCCAGTAGTGCTGGGCTCCCTCCCCCTACCCCATGCCCACCAGGCCAGAGCTCACTATGCAGGACACATTGAAGCTGTTGGACATTTCCAAATCCTGCTGTACACATTTATAGCTACTCATGCTGATAGTAAAGAAGAAATTAAGTTGCCTCTGGATAAACATGTATTTTGTTGAAGCTGGAAATAATAGACCTAATTAGTGTTGTGGGCTTAAAGGACCCATTGTTCTACTTGGAACAAAGGCTTTTTGAGCATCTTTCCCCTAGCAACCACAGTACTCTCAACTCCACACTGCGCTCTGAAAAGTGCCAGGGTGAATTCCTGTTTTTTCCTGATCCTTTTTATCACTAATCCTGACAGCAGCATGGCAAAGGGCAGGTTTAACAGCTTTGTCAAAATAGACCATTGCTACTCTAAGATTAACTACTGAACCTGCCTCTGCCAAGTGAAGGTAGAGTTGAAAGACTGAGGAGAGGAACATGAGATGGAATTGCAGCTTTGATCTTCTTTATGCACTCACATCAATTGCATGTGGACTGAGAGCATCACAATAACTGAACTGGCATATCCAGCTTGCCTACTGCTGTGTGCCAGGATACTTGGTGGAGTCTGCCTTTTCTAGAGCAGGTCTGCTAAAGCAGTCCTCTGAAAGTTTGAATGAGAGCAAGACACTAGAAGAGAAACAACTATGCTGGCATTCCTGCCTCCATCTATGAGAAAACACACATTGCTGAGATACCCTCAGTGCTGTGTACAGCCAGAGGAAAACAGACGATTCTTTACAGCATCTAAGGAAGTAGATGATTTTGCTGCCTGCAGTGTGTTTATTCCTGTGCAATGCTTCCCATTAGCCTATGAAGAATGAGGTCTTTTGCTTTATACCATTAAAAACTCAGTATTTAGCCCACCACACTATGTGCTGCTCATCAGTGACATTTACTATAGGAAGATGACTCTATAGTAACTTTTTGTCCAATGTTTCAGATACAGAATAATTTGTGCATTTGTGCTTTCAAAGCTTCTCACCTAGTTTTTATTCAGCTGGTTTTCTCTGTGTCCTCTCAACCAGCTGCTATGTTCTCCATCTGCCTGCCTTTGTTACTACTCCCTGCTGCTGCTGCAGCAGCTGCACTTGGCTTTGCTGCTTCTCTCCTAAGTTCTCTCACACCTCCTAGGTTTGTTGCACCTTCCAGCTATTGTTGTGATCTCTATTTGTCCTGCAATAAGTGCTGTGAGGGCTGCCTGCTTCATCTGAAGGGATTCTCTCCAAAGAATAATTGCTTGCCTCAGGAAATGGCATGATTCAGTAGAGCAAGTAGCAATCTTACTAGGTGTTAATATTAATCCAGGCCTTGGCATCAAGTCAACAAGTTGTGTTGCCTGGAAGTATTTTCTCATTGAGATTTTGTAAAGCTAAATGATTGATCATTCTTGGTTATTAACTAAATGTTTCATTTTAGATCAAATGAAAATTGGAAAGTTTTAAATGTTTCAAATGCCTTTTTCATTTCTCTCCAGCTGACCATTAATTAGAAAAATTAATTATTTGCATAGCCCTACTGAAGACAATATTTTTTACTCTTCCTCCATGATCACCTGACACAAACAACATTTAGTCACTATTCTACATTTGGCCATGGTACCATTTATGCACAGCCGGGATAAATCATCTTAAATTATAAATCCTTACAAGTGTTATGGGAAAGTTAGAAGATGATAATTAAAAGCCCAAACAAGAATGGGAACCGAGAAATGGAATGCTCATTCTTTTAATACTATTAAAGCCCTCATTTTGTTACTAACTAATACACAGTGAAGTATATTTCCCCCCACAAGATACCAGAGTAATGACTGCAAGAATTCAATTGAGACATGCAAAGGCTTGATAATGTGAGGCATAGGAAACGAGAGGATGAAAGTAAAGGATGAAAATTCATAACTCTTGCAGAGCAGTAAAAGGAACAGCTGAAAAAGAGAGCAAAGAGCACTTATCTGGAAGGTGTATATTAGGACTCCCTGATAGCTCTATGCTTGGAAAAAAATTGCAGCTGTAACTGTTTAGATGCAGCTCCTCTGTAAGCTGATAAAAGAAAAAAAACCAGAATCTCTTTGAAAAGGACACTTGTCTATTTTAATACTCCAAAATCTGAATTCTGAAGTCCTTTGCATAGACAAAGATGAATTATAAATTCTTTTCTCTGAGACCGCAGAAAAAAAATTAATTTTTTTAAAACTTGTTTATGCACTTATCAGTACTTAATTTTCATTGTTGTTTCAGCAGGAATGAAGTCTGAATGAAGCCTGAAGTCACATTTCGTGTGGCAACAGTGAAGAAAAAAAATACTTTTGAAGGAGAAAAATATGTTTATTGGAGCAAAGAAGTGGTGTGCTGGTTTAAAGGTAAACCAGCAGGAGAAATGGATCCACCACAAGAGAGATTATAAGTCAGAGTTACAATTTAATGAAAGATATTACAACAAATACACTGACACAAAGAGAA
>JAWWMP010000001.1:85590088-85600974 GCA_035047865.1 Dendrocincla tyrannina
GAATAGAGGGGGTAGAATACATAGCTTTGATCACCCCCACACAGTGATAACTGGTCCCTCCTGCTGAACTAGGACAAGTGGGAACAGAGATTTTTGAGGCAAGAAGACACCTAAAATTAATGTTAGAGTATTTTTGTTAAAATTATATAGTCATAGTATGGCTTGGGTTGGAAGGGACTGTAACAGTCATCCAGTTCCAACCCCCTGCCATGGGCAGCAATACCATTCATTAGACCAGGTTGCTCAGGGTCCCATCCAGCCTGGACTTGAACACTTCCAGGGACAAAAAATCCATCTCTCTGAACAACCTGTTCCAGTGCATCACCACACTCCGAGTAAAGAATTTCTTCCTAACACCTAAAATAAACCTGGCCTCTTTTCAGTTTAAAACCATTGCAGCATTGACCTGTGACTATCTGCCTGTATAAAAAGTTCCTGTCCCTCCTTTTTTATAAAACATCATAAGGTATCTGAAATGAGGTCTCCCTTCTCCAGGCTGCACAACCCCATCTCTCTCAGCTTATCTTTGCTGGACAGGTGCTACAGCCCTCTGATGATCATTGTGGCCTCCTCTGGACCTGCTCTAACAGACCACAAACCTGGACAAAAATGTTTTGGCTGGGATTCTCAGAAGATTGGAGGGAGAATCACCTCCTTTGAATTGACGGCCACTTCTCTTTTGATGTACTATAATTCCCAAATAAAGTTTTCCTTGAAACAGGAGAATATACTAACATATTTTCATTCTCTATGTAAGATATGTGTAGTATGTTATAGCATTATACAAACTAGAGAAGAAGAATCCAGTGAATATTCTGTAGTAACATCCAGGTGTCTGTCCTTCAGAAATTTCATGAGACAAATGTGGAATGTGCAGGGTGGGCTTCAGAGCATGGTTCCTGAATATATGCTGTGAGGACATGATACAAATTGGACAGTAACTGAATTAGGAGTTTATGTAAAACAGAAATCATGAAGGCTGACTTGTGTACAGCAATATGGTAAGTTTAACTCCCAGACTGAAACAGGGCCAAATATGCTCAGCCTGTGATGGCTTAATATTCGACTAAGTCATTTATCAGAGTTCTTATTTACTACTGCTCACATTGGGGTCCCTGTCATCACCAGAATGTCATTTGCAGAGCTGTTCCTTACCAAGTAGTCACTCATCCACACTTCAGCCCAGGTGGAGCAGTTCACAATTGACCGTATTGCATTTCATGCCATTTTCTTAGCTGTTTTAATTTTTTTCTTTCCATTTTCAGGATAATTGTTGGTCTCAGCAAATATCTAGGCCGATTTTGACTTTTAGAATTTTGTTCAATACTACTGTCAGGGAAGGGAAATGTTTCTACTATCTTTAGAAAGAATATAATCAGTCTCTCTGTGACC
The DNA here is from genome assembly GCA_035047865.1 of Dendrocincla tyrannina. Lineage (NCBI taxonomy): Eukaryota > Metazoa > Chordata > Aves > Passeriformes > Dendrocolaptidae > Dendrocincla > Dendrocincla tyrannina. The sequence continues at coordinate 85,591,481 of JAWWMP010000001.1, forward strand.
AGTTCATCTCAGAGAAAGCTGACCAATGTCCACATAATTAATCTGCGTTAGCAAAATAATAGAGCCTGTTCCACAAAATGCAGCTTGGAACAAGAGCATCATTTATAAAGGGAAAGTTATTCTGGTTGACTGCTGATCTCAGAATCAGTCCCTATGTCTCCCCTTGGTTTTTTTGTGTTAGATCCTTTGCTGATTAATCTAGGTGGTTTCTGGTATTTTATAAGTTTGCATTTACAGTCAGTATTTAATTGATTTAACCATTAATAGTTCATAAAAATGCTAAAGTTTTCAACCAATATAACAATCTATATAACAAAATAATAATAACTAAAATATAATTAATAATTATTGATAAGATTGGGAGTCATATGAGTCAAGCTGTACTTTTTTTCTATTCTCTATGTGTGCTCACTGCTGGGGAATGTGGCAGTGCTACCAGGGGGCTTTGATATTTCTAGTCCAGGTACTTTAAGAATGAATTGTAAAGAGCTTTTGATACAGGTATATATCTGAATAGATTTTTCTTTCTCTGCAGCTAGGACATTTATCTTAGTCTCACAGAGGGAAACCTTCAGATAGGGCTGGTGAAATTCCAAGGCTGAATGAAATGATTCACCTTTAGTACCAACCTCAAATCATGACCTGAATGTCACACAAAAGTTTTAGGGAGTGGAATTTCAAGGTTAATGCAGTGCTTTTCTGGAAAGCTTTAAAAAACTGTGGAAAAATTAAAGTAACCTTAATGTAACAAGGTATTTTTTAAAGTACTTAGAATTTTTAAACTACTTTTATTACTTCTGAGCTCTTTGTCTTGGCAATACTGTGAAGTGTAATTTTCTCTTTTGAAGTTCTACTTCTGTCAAATGGATTGATGCATATTTTTTTAAAAATTGAATTTAAAAACATTAGTGATTAGTGTTCTGAGAAGAAAATCATTAACTTTAGTGATGAAAAATTCCTACTGTGCTTTCTAATTCATTTTTGTGTCACAGCAGCATTGTTCATTATTTCAGATCTACTGTTGTAGTTTATATCTTCCTTTAAATATGTCAAATACTAAAGCTTCCACTGCTTGTAATTAATTGGCTTTTTTTTCCAGTGATTTACTTGATAGTTGTAACTGAGGAAACAGGAATTTTTTTCTTTGCACAGACTATTTAGAAACACTCACAAAATATTCTGTTTCAAAGAAAGAGCTTGGGGTGTAAATAGTTTGGGAAAGAAAGAAATAGGCAAAGTCACAGTGTCAGGATGCCCAGACTCTGGGAGACCAAGCCACTGTAAACATACCCTGCTCTCAGAGAGGATGCATCTTAATCATTTATTATGATGTGTGATATCCAAGCACACATTTGCTCCCTGCAGCGTCCTTCTGATCTCTTCTTGTGTGATGAATGCTGACTAGATAAGAGTATGACACAATAGGTTCAGGAACTATGTCTTCCAGGACAATTATTTTTAGGTGCTAAGGAAAGACATCCAGGACTCTGCAGTCAACTATGTTTCTATTTATAGTCATCACCCCTTTCTTCAGTGGAGCACACCAGTTAAAAAGTCAGCTGATGATTGATAAGGATTTCCTCACAAGATCATTACAGCTTTCAGTCTACAGAATCTGATTTTAGACAAGGGATTTAGTTAAATCCTTTCTCCATCCAAGGTTAGATTAGGTCAATTCTAAAATAATGGTGCCAGAGTTTTGGGAATTAATACTGCCTGCAGCAGAAATGTACCATAGAAAGTTACCCTGTAACCAAAGCCTCAGTTTAAAGAAATCAGACAAACAAAGTAAAAACAATAAAGAAAAGAACTGAAGCAGCCAAGCAGGCAACACTGGGTTGACATATAACCAGGACTATTGTCTTAAAGAGGTTCATAAGGTGGTCACTTAGAACTCTGGGGGCTTTAGACACAAACAACCACCGGAGTCCCTTGGTGAAGCCCCTCAGAGACCTTATAAGGATATGCATATATGCTAATAAGTGTTGGGAAATGTAATGAATATGTAGCAGGAATGCAGGGAACAAAAGTTAATAACCATGTAATGCAAGCATATAAGCTTTCATGAAGGTACCTCTGTGTGCACTTTGGCAAAATGATTCCCAGGGCACCCGGTGCACTGAAGTCATCCAGTACTGCATAATAAAAGAGTGCCTGCCTGCTAAGACTCACAAATTGACTCAGCAGAGCTTTGTATCAACCAGATACTCTAGTATCAATATTGTCTAGCTACAGCAACAGGATGTTAATTCTTTATAAGCAATAAGTGTACATTTTACATCCTTGCCTTTTGTAACTCGGAGGATTCCTCTCTACGCTAATGGCTAAACAGAAGGCATATCAAGGTTGCTTTTATCTTAATGCTTATAGGGAATTCCCCCTGAGAACTCTTTGCTGTTTGTGCTGGAGCCACCCCTTATATTCACTGAGCCAGCATCAGGAATATAACAAGGGCAGAATCTGATACAGTAGGTTCATCAGCTTTAAAATGGAATTTTACTGCTGAGAGAAACTGTATTTGGAATGCAACAGAGGATTGCATTGTCCTCTGCTTTCTCCATTCCCTCAAAGCTCAAGAAGCTTTTCTTTTGGTGTTCTACGTGGCAAACTGCTTTGGAGCCCATCAACTTTCTCTGGAGTCTGTCAAGCCCTCCTACCCTTTCATTAATTTTTGTGTTCATCATCTCTTAAAGAAGGAAGCTTCACATATTCCTGAAGAAATAAGAGCTTGCTGTTTAATCTCCTGTACCTATGCAGAACTAATTTACTTGGCTTGCTGCTTTTTTCTTCCTTTACTTCTCCCATTTATAATTACATTAATTACATGCATATAAAAATATTCTGTCTCTTTGACATTAATTATTTAGCAGTGAAGATTAATGAACTATGTAAAATGTTCAGTATTGCATATTCATAAATGGCTAAAAATCTGCATGGGTCACCAGTGTAGTGGGAACTCAAGTAGTGATCACAGAAAAGTTTCCTGCTAGTAGCCAAGAGAAAATAACAAACAGACACAACACTAAATAAAACCACTCCCAAGAAATATAAGCATCTTGATATACAAAAAAACTATGCAAAGTGACTTAGCAAGTCAATTTTCTATAAACTGCAGTAATTTCCCACCCAAAGAGGTAGCCTGTAATGCTGCTTTGTATTGTTTTGTTTTGTTTTGTTTTTTGTTAGACTAATGATGCTTAATTTTGTTAAAAATTTGCTCAGATTTCTCCCTATGCTTTGAGTCCTTTTCTTTATATTTCTATTTCTATACAAAGAAGAAAATCTACTACTGAAACAATGATAGCATTATTCTTGCAAATCTGTCAGGGTTTCCATGATTGTTTGACCAGATACAAGGCATTAAAATGGCCATAACTGGCTTATTAAGACAGCATGAAAAGCAAAGATGTGTAATACCATGAAAGTTGAAAAAAATTGCTTCAAACATTAGTGTGGCCAAGAATGTCATGTAATTTCCATAAATTTGCACTGTGTAGGCTACATTGTTCCTGGTGGGAGGAAGTCTTCCAGTAGGCAACCCCAGAAAACATTACAGGGTCCATTTTCCTGTATCTGCTTCTCACATGTCATTGGGGTGCAGAGGAGAAGGTTGGAGCAGCACTAAGAAGAAGGAAGTACAATTCTTTTGGTGCCTGTGAAGGGAGTTTCAAAAGATTGTAAATTCCAGAAACTTACACGATAAGGTATTACAGCTCCCTGGAAACATGACTGTGCTGGGACACAATGGATGCCACAGAATCACAGAATATGCTGAGTTGGAAGTGACCCACCAGGATCATTGAGCCTAACTCTTAGCACTAAAAGTGCAAGCCTGTACAAGATTAAGTCACAGAGAATATTGTAACACAGTCTGTAGATTAATTAGTTGGTGCTGGGGTAAATAGAAGAATTGCATCTGAAGGCCAGATGACTGGGCTTCTATAGATACGGTGAAATAGCATATGGAGAGGGTCAACAAAAGTCAATATTTTTATAACGTCCTATTCCTTTCTTCTCACCAAAGCTGTGTTTGTGTAACTAAGTTAATCAAGGGGGAAAGATCCCATTGAGAGCGAACAACAGCCCCAGTATCAAATGAAGCCAAACTTTATAGGTACTAGCAGGTTATTACACAGAAATTCCCTCAAAGGGGGAAAAAACTGCCCTAGTATGCCATGAATATTTGTTTACATATAGGTAGCAAAGTTGTGGCATGGCATTCCTGTCTCAAACTCCAGCTTGCAATACATGCATGACATACATAACATGTGTACAAAGCCATTTCAGCCACTGTTTTTAATTACAGTCACAATTTCTTTATAGTTAATTTCATCTGAAGATCTGTAAGTGCTATACTGTATATGAAGTCAGTACAATTATTCCCATAAAACAGTTTGGGTTTATACTCAAAAGTTCTGCAGGATCAGAACTGCAGCTTTTAAAACAAAGTATGAGTTGTGTTTGAAATCCTCTGTATTTTAAGACAAGACTTATTTTGGAAAATAGATTACATATCTTATTAAACCTATTCTCTTAAAATATAGCATGTAAAAAAATTAAATCCAATTTTGAGGACTATTAAGTCATAGAATTCAGCCACTTTGTGATTACTAGATTAGTTTGTCAGCTGCTTTTAAAATGCATTTTATATTTGTAGCTACATCGGTGTTCACTTGTGTCATCACAACAATCCTACGTATTAGGGAAGTTCATTGCTCTGATTTTATAGATTTGGTACTGAGGAAAAGTCACAAGTAAATCTGTGCCAAAGCTGGAAAGTGAATCCTGACTTTGGAGTCTCAGACAGATGACCTCACAACAAAACTGACTTTTTCTGTCTATGGTCATGTGGAGGCACATACAGGGACTTACATACAAGTGTGTGTGTACATTGTCTTCCACAGGCTTGTGTTTTATACTTGCAATTGCCATAAGTGTTACCAGGACTAAAGCCCTAATCCCTAGTGGACTCCATTCAAGGGCTAGCTCACTGCATCACTACTTAAGTCCTTAAGGCTCCCGTGGAAGACTTTGCTGCCTATATCTTCCTGTGTAAGTACGTTGTAGTTAATTATTTATATTTCTGCAGTTCTTTCTCCTTTTGGGTGACTCATTCTGTAATTGATAGACATTTTTCAGATAAAGTGTTCAGGAAAATTATGTTTGAACTTAAACATTGTTAGGTTGAATTATATGGTTTGGTTTAGCTGTATAGGTCAAGTGCTCCGGTGTGATTACTCAAAGTGCAAATGAGTCACTACTTACTATCCCATTGCTCATCACTAATTCCCAAATAACACTGGTTTTCTGTTGTGGGAAGTGAAAAAGAAGTCTTTGAATTAACTTGTACGCAAATGAAACTCTGATCTCAATAATGAGCATGTGGTAGCCAGGGTAAGCATTAGTTACGCAGGGTAAGCTTCGCAAGATTAGCCCTCAGACCTTTCCTAAGAGCACAAGCTTACTTTCCCTTAATGGGTAGTGGTGTATATAGCCCAAGCTTTCTAAAATGCTCAGTACCTCAGTTTGTGAGAGCCACCTTAAGTTACCTCAAAGGAACTCTATTTCACATAGATTGTGCAAGGAACAGCTTTTTTAATATGTACGTCAGAGTCAGTTTAGTTCTAGAAATACCTTGAACCTTAAAAAAAATTATAGATTGGTTCTTTCATTTTTCCAATATTTATGAAGAAAAGGAGAATTATACACATTCTAGAAGAACAAAACTCAGCATGAAAGACTTTTTGATTCTTCCGTGGTTTAAGACTTCCTATAGGGATAAAGAATTTTCTCAAACAGAACAAAAATCTCCACCTTGTCCATTTAAAAATCCCATATTCAGAATTTGAGAGAGATTCCTTCTACCAGGGCTATATTTATGGCTATCTGGAAAACATACTAAATACATTCATCAGCGAAACTATCAGTGTTTTAGTAGAACTAACTAGATGAAAGACATTGTTATAAATGCAGCCATTGCCTTTACAGGTTAACTCAGCCCACTTAAAATTCAAATCCTACAGCCTACAAACATGAATCGTGACAATTTCTCCAGGTGATGATTTCTCTGATCACACTGAAGCAAAGAAGACAGTGTACGAAACCAACTGCTGAAACTATATTTCAAATGTAGCTTTAGTCATTATAGAATAAGAATCTTAGAAATGTAAAATCAAACCACTTGAGAAGATAACATCTTTTTATTTATTGTCTTGCAGTGAAGAATTACTCCTTGGATGTATGCCAGCAAAAAAACCCCAACCAACTAACAATCCCCAACCCCACCAAACCCCCAAAATAATACCACAAACATTTGTTGCTTAATAAATCTTAGATTGCCTAGTTTACATACCAGAAATAGATATAGGAAGGGCTTGATTTTTTACTCAAGTTCAGTATATTCTTCCATCAACAATAACCTTAGGTATAAAAAGCCATACTCTTAAACCTCTGGACTGGTGATTTTTATATTGTTACTGATGTCTTAGTAAAGACCGATAACATACTTAAGAAGACATTAGAACCTACAGAATACATTTGTGGAAGGCAGTAACCTTTTTGGGTGTTTCCCCTCAGAGGATTTTATGAATTTTATGACTTTATGTCTGACAGTTTAATAACATCCTTATGTGGAAAAAAAAAAAAAAAGCAAACAACAAAAAAACAGAATGGTGACTTGAAATTTATGGCAGTACAGAAGGCCACCAGAGGGTACTCTGTGATATTGAGATTTTTTCCCAAATCTACAGACACAGGAGATTCCCAGGTCACCTATTCTGAACTGCAGTACATCACAGAAGAGACATCATTTACAGATTGATTTTCCAGTCACCATTATTTGAACAGTGTGGATAATTCACATGTAGGAAGAGGGCTTATGTGTACTTTTGCAAAGTCCATGAGTATTCACTTGGCAAGAGCTTTTCCCCATCTCAATCAAGCATCTGTCTGAGCAAGTCTGTCTCAGCATGATAAACTGGGGAGTGCATATAATGTAGGTAGTGCAGGTACAGATGGCAGGCAGATGAGACTGGCAAGACACTGTGATGCTGGAAGATGTTTCTTAGATCTTACAAATGACTGAACTGTTCTGTAAGAAATCTCAACCCTCTCATACTCTATTTTCCTGTATCTTTTATGATGCAACTTGAGAGCTTAAAATGAATTATGTGTATGTACTGGTACTGTAAAGAAAAGAGTAAATGGTGTGAGTCCAGTGGAGGGCAACAAGGATGGTAAGTGGACTGGAACATCTTTCTTACAAGGAAAGGCTGAGGGAGTTGGGCCTGTTCAGCATTGAGTAGAGACGACTGAGAGGGGGCCTTATAAACGTAGATAAATTTCTAAGGAGAGAGTGCCAAAAAGATGGAGCCAGGCTCTTCTTGGTAGTGCCAACCACTAGGTCATGATGGGAAGAAATCAATACACAGGAAGTTCCAGCTAAATATGAGGAAGAACTTCTTTACTGTGCTGATCATGCACTAGAACATATTGTCCAGAGAGTTTGTGGAGTGTCCCTCACTGAAGATATTCAAGAACTGCTTGGACACAATCCTGTGCCATGTGCTCTAGGACGACCTTCAAGTGAGAAAGCTGGACCAGGTGTCCCACTGTGGTACCTTCCAACCTGATCCATTCTATGATTCTGTAATAGGAATGAAATTTCTGAGATCAAAATAAGGCTGAAACTTATCTCATCAAACCATTATACCCTGCCCCAATATACTATTAATTGAACAATAAAGAGGGTGAAAATTGTATGCTTTGATTGACTTTTTTGCAGCTACTTTGATCTTATTGTGTTTAGTCAAAATAATTAAATAGCTGTATAAGGCCATAGAACTGTGTCTTTATGCTCAAATGAACAAATAGAAGCAACACAATTGTTTAACCTGGCAACTATTGTGTGGCAGTGATGAATGTGGAAATAAAGATGCAAGAAACAGGCACCAAAATGGAAGTTCTCTCTCCATCTGTTTGCCTCATTTAAAAGAGGTTGATATGGAGCATGGCATCAACAGAAGTTAGCTGGATTATCATGAATAGGAACAATATTGCTTCTATTCATTTATGTGAGGGCAACACCTTTTCTGTTCATGCATTGTGAAGAATATTAGGAGCTTACCCTTGCAGAGTGAGATTCCAGGAGCCTGCGGATTGTGCTGTGTACAAATGCATGAGGTTGGTTACCTGTGCTAGGTTACCCATGCAGCTAAGGCAACGGGATTGATAATAAGGTGCTCCTGCACTACATGACTTACACACATAGTGGGAAGGCTGGCAGCTCACTGTAGACTGAGCTGATACTCTCTGAGCTATGTAGGAAGGAGTCAGATTCAATCTAGGTGCTGTGTACAGTTGTTAGCCTGAGCCAATCGGTCTTGCTGACAAGGATCCTGCATAACACTTTGTGACTCTTCTGTGTCATACCTGATTTGTGTCTGGCCAGATTAGGGTGGGCACAGGCAGAGAAGCATGTGTTTGTCTACACTATCCACATGTGTATATATCCGTCCCTCTGTAAATAAGAAAAAGCATATAAATACATGGCGTTGTTACAGAACAATGCACTCTTAGAGAGCAGAGCTGAAGGGGACAGAGGTACTGAGTACAACTGACTCCACAGAAGTTGTCTCCAGGCCAAGTATCTCTTAGTTGTTTTCATTAATGCTTTTGTAAAGCAGCTGACAACTAAGTAGTGTGTACCTGTGGGACTCTGCTTCCCACATATATCACTTTTCATCCCTCTTTTACCCTCAAAGACCTCTTCATTCATTATCTTCATTCTTGCTTTGCAAATAGCTTTGGACCTCATCAATCTTAAAGACAAGTTGTCCATAAACTGACAAAACAAAACCACCCTCAAGTATAGATTAAGTTCAAAAAAATCTGCCTGCTGTGTAGCCTTAAAGGCAAATTTAAAATCTCTGCAGAGAAGAACACCTTCTATATTCTCACCAGTGATACTCCAAAAATGCTTTTTGCTCTCCACCTGGGAACACCCAGGAGTCCTGTGAGTGCTGTGGGGACCTGGTTTTGTTTTGGCTGCAAAGGAAAGGATTTCTGGATGAATTTTGCAATAGTTAAAGGGCAGTTCTTCAAACACAGTTTTTACTTTCACCTGTTTTAAGGCTTTAATAATGCCTTTCACAGTTTCAATTTCCAAGTGCAAATAGTCATCCAGCTTTTGACTTTTGCCTGGAATTCAAACCAGGATGGGATTCCTCCCACTGAGATTTAGAGGTGAAATTTGGTTGCCCAAACATCGACATATAGTATAACTTGAAATGCCTTTGGATATTTAAGGCATCCAGGCTGCCAAATAAGCCACAGATCTGAACTCTTTTGGAGCAACAATTCTAGAGTATTTGAAAGCATGTTAAATGCACTTGCTAATCATGTTAACTTGTATGATGTCTTGTCTTAGTTCAGGAGAAACTAAGATATTATGCTAACCAAGGAATAATCCCTCTCCTTTGAATTTAGAAAAAAAA
>JAWWMP010000001.1:85607087-85618005 GCA_035047865.1 Dendrocincla tyrannina
GGAGCTTCATAGCTCATTAAAGCTCCTGCTCACTTATCTTATCTCCTACTAAAAAGTTGTCTGCAGTTTTTTTCCTCACTCCTTAAGGCAACAGCAATCTGCACTCAAGCAGCATGGTCCTGCAAAGTGATGTGGTCACAGGCAATGGTGCCATGAGGGTCAAATGCGTCGAGGTGGGCCAGGGACCATGGCAGTGCCAGTGAGAACTGTCAGGGACAGCACTGGCACCGGCACAGTGGCTGAGGAACACCCACAGCATGGGCTGCCTCCAGCAGCTTGAAAGCACCACCGGAGACAAGAGCTGTGGCTTTGCTCTCTTACATTGTGTGTTGACCTCACTTCCCTGAAAAGGAAGTAGATCTAGCATCAGCAATGAGCTCTACTCTGTCTTGACTATTTTCCCCCCTGAAAGTAAGGAATTAGTGTTTTCATAAACAGTCTAAAATAGAGTCATACAAGAGCTTTTCTAATAAAAAGAAAAGGATTAAGGATAACAGTAAATAAAAGCTGTCCATAATATCTTATGGTATCACAGCCTTAGCCATTTTTTCTTACTTTCCTGCATTATTAATAGGAATTTTCCAGATTCTTAATGGTAGTTTTTCCTGTGAGATGATGCAGACCAAAATCACCATTCAAAAGCCTACACCTTTTTTACCTGTTTGCTGCTGTATGTAGCTGTCATGTTAACTCTGTTGCGACTGGTCCCACTGCTTCTGTTGGAAATAGACTAGTCTAAGAACACTTGTAAACCCTGGAGCTGAATCTGCAGCTCTCAAGGTGCTTTGTAGCCAAAAACACTGTCCTGTAGTCACACACGGAGCAGTACAAGGAGGAGGAGTATTTTCCCAGAGCTACTCAGCCAAATCGGTTACAGAAAAAAAGGCAGAATTTCACTGTTCTCCTAAGTCAGTTCAGAGTCACTGACAGGTGACATTTGATAGTTTTTGGTCAAAACATGACGGAGGACACCTTTGAATCCAATTTTAGGAAATCAGAGAGCATTCAAATAGGCATTTTAATTTTTAATTTGACAAGCAGCAGACAGATTGCTTGAATTATCAACAAACTTTGCAATGCGTTATCTGAAGTACCACAACGTTGCATGTGATCTCTGAAATTTAAATTTGCTCTTTGGTGAGCAATTTTCTTCTTGACTATCTGAAAATCCATGTTCATACCACATCTCAGGGGGCACATTTTCACTGGGCAAAGACAGATGATGTTTTAAGGGGTTCTGTGCAACATATGTGGCAGAGCTTATTATTATTCTGTCATAGGGTGCATTGAAAAGTAACACTTAATAAAAAGGACCACAGGAAGTCTGCATCAAGTGATAGCTTTGGGACAAATGAAGCTCAGTCTTATCTTTTGTCTATTTCTTTAAATCCATCAGGGAAGAAATTACAAAGCTGCTTAAGGTCCTAAATACACCTAGACATTCAGATTCACCATGGGCACCTGATTACTGGAGTGCAGCATCTAACCTTAAGGTGCCAGGTATTCAGGATTCTTTTGTAAAATGGTAGTATTGAGTGTGCTTGAATAAGAGCCCTATCTGGGACTATAGGCATTTTCTGTAGGAGTTCCAGGGATTTTTTTTCTTTTTCTTTACATGGGATCCATAGTCCTGCTGGAATTCACAGTCTCACTGGCTTTTAACACATAGACAAGATTTTTTAAAATAAAAAATACTGAGTGTCATATTTACATTCCAGCTTCAGACACTTAAAAATCACAGAATCACAGAATAACAGAATATGCTGAGCCGGAAGGGACCCACAGGGATTATTGAGTCCAGCTATTAGCCCTGCACAGACCAATCCCCCAGAGTCACGCCATGTGCCGGAGAGCATTGTACAAACGCTTCTTGAATTCTGTCAGGCTTGGTGCTTTGACCACTTCCTTGGGGAGCCTGTTCCAGTGCTCAACCACCCTCTGGGTGAAGGATCTTCTCCTCATATCTAATGTAAGCCCCCCCTGATACAATTTCAGGCCATTAATTCAGGTCCTGTCACTGGTCACGACAGAGAAGAGATCAATGCCTGCCCCTCTGCTTTCCCCTCGCAGGGAACTTGTAACTGCAATGAGGTCTCCCCTCAGTCTCCTCTTCTCCAGGCTGAACAGACCAAGTGATCTCAGCCACTCCTCATAATGGCTTCCCCTCAAGGCCCTTCACTATCTTTGTTGCGCTCCATTGGACGCTCTCTAAGAGCTTAATATATTTCTTATATTGTGGTGTCCAAAACTGCACACAATATTCAAGGTGAGGCTGCCCCAGTGCAGAGCAGAGAGGAGGACAATCCCCTCCCTCGACCGGCTGGCGATGCTTTGCCTGATGCCACCCAGGATAGGGTTGGCCCTCCTGGCTGCCAGGGCACTGCTGACTCAGTTTAAACTTGCCACTGACCAGGACCTCCATGCCCCTTTCCATGGCACTGCTTTCCAGCATCTCATTCCCCAGCCTGTATGTACATCCAGGGTTGCCCCTTTCCAGGTTCAGAATCCAGCACTTCCCCTTGATGAACTTCATTTGGTTGGTGATTGCCCAGTGCTCTAATTCGTTGAGGTCTCTCTGAAGAGCCTCCCTACTTTTGAGGGAGTCAACAGCTCCTCCCAGTTTTGTGTCATCTGCAAACTTGTTTAGTAACCCTTCCAGTCAAATGGTACTTTCCACTGCTAGAGAGCTTGGATAGATTGTACATCACAGTACAGTACATGCTGACACTTCACATGGGAGGCTCTAGTTGGTGGCTTGGGTTTTTCTCCCTGTTGAAGTACTAGAACAGCTGGGAGCACATGCACCAGCTGGCTCTGCAGATATTTTCTATTACTGCAGAAATTCTCTGCTCCAATAGTGATGTGGTCCATTAAACATGTGGCTTGGTGAACTTTCATCTCTTCCTGTTAATCCTTCAAAAAGACCAGAAAGGTAACTTCAGGCCTTGGGGCTGTTTCAGTGTATTTTCAGGCTCAGCTGGGTGGGGGCAGGGGGAGGTGGGGGGAGGTGGAAAGGATCTTCGAAACACTTGGACCACATTTTGAAACTTAATTTTCAAAATTAAGTCTAGGCTGCAATGTAATCAGTTCATCCCAGGAGTGAGATATGCAACTGGGAGTTATTAAAAACTGCTCTGTTTCAATTGATTGCAGGAAAAATCAGGACATTGTAGAAACTCATAAACTGCCTTCAAGAGTTTCAGACACTTAGTGAAGAGAAAAACTTCTGCTTGGAACCACTAGCTCAGTAAGCCTGAAATACTTCACTCAAAGCATTTCAGACTCAGCATAGTTCCCCTGGAGCCAAACCAGGTTTGTGCCTATCCCAGAGCTATAGATCCTCTGAGCTTTGGGGTCAGTGTCTTGGCGTCCCACCAACAGATCTGCTGTGGGCAGGAGAATACTGAACTCCTCTGCCACTGCTCTCATAAATCAATGTTACAGCTGTTTTTAGGCAAACTGACAAGAATGTCATTTTCATAGTACAGTTGCTGACTCTGGGGAATTTGTGCTTCACTTGGAATTTTCATAAAAAGTTGGTTTCAATCTCATTTCAACTGAGATCATATGTCCAAAATTTTCTTGTACACTGCAATTTCTGTTTTATTTGCCATTCCATGTCAGGAAATCATACTTGAAAAAAGTAGTCTGATTATAATTGAAATTAATAATACCTCTGCTTTTACCATGCAGTTACCAAGCACTTAGAACCGGTGTGAATTCACTTGTTCATACTGGATAATTCCTTCTGTTCATCTTATTAAATCACTCATTAAGAGTGATTAGGTATAGGATTAGTGAAGGTATAGGAAAGTAATTGATTCAGTCTCAATAGCACATCTAAAACCATGTATTGAGGAAAAAGTGACTGAATATTATGCTCTTGGAGAATTTTATTAAATATAATAAATAATAAGGAATCAATTCAAAGAGGACACAATAGTTAAGCCTTCTACAAGTACTTGCTTATCACTTAGGACTTAAACAGTACAAATATAAAATTATGACCAAAATAAAATAATTTAAAAATTTATCAGAACCACTAGCAGTAAATCCTCAGATTAGTCAAATAATCAAATGAACACTGCAAATAATCACTCTTAAATACTAAAGCAGGAAGTTCAGGGAGATAACCATTCATTTAGTTCCAAAACATGATCTACCACAGCCATGGCATAAATCTTTAACTGGGTAAATATTTTAGCATAAAAAACAAATAAGCATAAATCTACATTACAGTCTTGAAAGCCAATTAATGTTTTCTTCTTGAAAGTTCACCCCCAAATACAGATGTTAATCAGCCTGCTTTTTCTTTCCTTTCTCCCAAAGAGTATAAATGCTACACTGTGTTTTGATGAGCACATATTTCAGTAGTTCTTTCACAGATCTACCACTGACAAAACCCTAGGAAAATTACAATGCTTGATTGGAAGAGAATGTGTTTTAATTTAGTATTGAAATATTCCCTGGTGCTCCTTTATGCAGCTAGAAGGATTCCAAACTGTATCCCAGCAAAAACATAGTTAAATAATTAATATAAAAAGATACTAAAACATGTCAAAGCTTGTAGTATACTTGTTATGGGGAACTGCCGTTGCAGTCAGACATATTTGTGATGTTCATTTTCTGAACTGAGATATGTCTTTAGATTGTTTTTGTCCCCATTTCAGGCTGAAGAATCAGCACTGTCATTTCTATTCAGGATTTTGGGATGGAATGTTGTAAAGTGATAGTTTGTGCCTGGAAAGGTATAATAGGAGCTTAGTCTATGGTGGTTGCTTCATCCTTACCCCACTTTGCAATAACTGCCTTGGTGCTTAGTGGCAAAGGGATGTCACGTGCCTGAAACAGGATCTGATATCAATATAGTGACTACACTCTAGTCTGTAGCTAATGACAGAAGCCCTTTTTGAAGCTACCTGTCTCTTTCATGTGTCCCGATTCTGACATCTTTCCTCAAACAAAGGAAAAACATCAAGTGAATCTAGGAAAAATGAATCTAAGGTAAGGAACTGAAGTTTCATTTCAGCTTCTGGAGCTGTTACAAAACAGCACTTTACTATCTGATGGTCCAGCATCTGTTAGAGAGTATATTATTTTCTCCTAACTCTCAATCTTTTTTTTCTACATGTTTTGTAATTTCTCAAAGGGGGGAATTTTTGGTATCTAAGTTAATTTCATTTTGGTGTTTAAACTTCAGATGCTTCTTTCCTGCTTTGTGAAATCCACATCCCTGAAGTCTGGCTACTGATGCCTGCGGAGAAATGGCAGGTTTACAGCGTAAGTGCTACTAACAGGCATGAAATGATATGCCAGAAACAGGAAGGTGTGTTTGAAGCTTCTGCTCTCCTAAATTCATGTTTTTCACACCTATTGTACTGCTTCTGAAAGCACAGCTGGCCCAAATGACATTTAGCTATGGTGACTTCACATATTTTTTAATTATTGAATGAATAATACAACTAGGAATATAAGCAAACTCAGCAGTTAGAGATCAGCCTTTTCCTCCTCTTTCCACTGCTCTGTGCCATAACCACTGGAGAAGATCCTTTTTATTTGCTTTCCTGCCCAGAGTTCCTAATCCTGCGAATCGTTATTTTCACTTGCACAATGGCCAACTACCAATAGGTGGCGTTAGTGGGGTTCCTGCATTAAATCGGTCTCCTTCGTGGGAGTGATGTGAGTTACTCCGTGGAGTGAGAATTTTGAATTTTTCTTCTTCAAAAGCTGGATAACTATGGAGGGGTAAACATTGCCTGCTCACTCAGCTCCGGAACATTTAGGAGTGGGTTTTCAGATCTGGGTTTTGAATGGCACGAAAAGGGGACCTTGCAGGCCCAATATAAATAAGCTCTGAAGTGAAGCAAAAATTTATAACCTGTTCCAGGATTTAGAATTTAGCTGTAGGTTTTTCCCTTGGTAACTTGAACACATCAAAGTCTTTTACTGAATCTGACTCGAGGTGGTTATGAAAGAAAAATTGCAATGAAAAGTTTACAAAGGTATCAACCTCATGATGACCATAGAAAGCAATATAAACATGAACTCATATTTTAAGTGAAAAAGAATTTTAAAGAAACTAAAGCAGCTCTAGGATTGGGTTTCCTCTCTCTAATATTTCAGTCATGTTTGCCTCACCAAGACTTCATTTGAAACTGCCCCAAACCCACAGTTCTTGACAGAGATTACTGGAATTGAAAACAGAATGACTGGGTCCAGCTGAGAAATTTATATTGCAGTGGTGTAACAATAGGAAAGTTTTCTAAATACTGTGTGCCATTTTGTGAATAATAGCAAAAAAGGAAAAAACCCTTAGTCCTACTATACCAAATTAGATGAATGATATCTGACACTGTGCAGATTCAGATTTAAGCATCTGATGGTTTCTCCTGGCTTTTTAAAAAGCATTAACTATTATAGGGCAAAGAAAATCTCTTAGCATTTACCTGAAAGGTTAAGATGTATCTTAACCGTGAGCAGCAAGTACTTATCTAGGAAGGATTTCTGGTGGAAAATGAAGAGTAAAAGTAACCTTAGCCTTAGAGACGTGAGACAGTCCTTTCTGTCTGCAGACATTTCTTAATTTAACTAGACTTCCATTTCAGGCTTGGTTTTGAGTACTTACCCAATCACGCTCTCAGTGCTCAGTGCCAGGGTGCTATTCTCAAATTACAGTTATCTGAAGCAGAAGCCATTTGGGACAAACACTTCTGCAATGCTGAGAGAAGTAGAAATGCTTTGCCAAAGACCAGCTTCTTCCCTGTCACGTGAGCTGGAGCATGTGCTAGCACAGATGGGCAGAGTGGCAGCTGGAATGCCTTCAACTTTCCCTAAAGATGCTCTTCAGCTACAAAATCTTGCATAACAGTTCCTAGTTTATAGTTGATACAGTAGTACACCAGGACCTGACAGGAACCCACATTAGAGCTGCTTCAGGTAACCTCTCCACTATGTTTTCCCTGCCATGATCTGTCACCAAAGTGAAGCCCCAGCTCACTGGACATTTATGGATCCCCAAGGGACATGCAGTTCCCAGTGGCAGACATTTACTGAGTTGCTGTTCCTTATTCTTCAGCCATAAAGGGCCCCACGCAGAAGATGTTCCTGTTGTTTGGCTTGTTTTTAGGTGGTAAGGAGGTGCTGTAAATCCTTCTGGGTGATATTTGATGCCTGGAAGGCAAGCCTCCCAGATGATAACAGTCATGTAATTTCTTTCTTGTATGATGCTACACCAGAGGCTTAGTGGTGATGCAGCTACCAGCTGAACCAAGATGTAGATTCAACAGCCAGGATTACCACAAGCTCTACAATAAACATGGGGGTTTTTTTCTAACTATGTGGCAAAGCAGTTCGTATTTGTCAGATTTAATTGAGAGACTGGTGAAACCTGTTAGCACAGCAATGACTCTAGGTACAATCTGAATAAAAGGTATGAATTTTGAGCAGTTTTACTGCAAACAGATTGTCCTAGGATTTAAAATGTTATTAATTAAAGACTTCAATTACCATTAAGCACTGTTTGTCTTGTTATTATAACTATTGCCTGTAAATGGTATCATTGCTAAGAGTTTCTCCATGCCACACTGAGTCAGAATATTTAGGAGTAGAAATAAAACTAAGTAGTGCAACCTTCTCCATAGGTTAGAAAGAAAACACTATTAAATGAATGATAGCAACAAGAAAGGACTGCAAGTCACGGTGGTTTTGAAAGTATTTTTTCTACAAGAAAAGGTATTATGAAGTTATTAATAGCTATTAGAAACTTTCCTCATTATTTTAATCAACTTTATAGTAATATGTGAACATAGTTTTCTGCAGAAAGAGAGGTAGAAAATGTCAATTTAGTATTGCTCGGACTTTTTAAGTCACAGTTCCCTTACAGCAGTATTTAGCTTTCAGCTGCACAAATACAAAGAAGCATTTATCCTTTAAATTGTTTTTAAGTGAGTTTCCTGTGGAAACAGAACAGAAAGTATAAAATCCAATCTTGGTGATGTATTGCTAGACCAATTGTTCCTCAATGAATTTTGTGGCCACCATGAACAGTTATATCTAACTGCTATTTAAGGGTACATATATTTTCTTACAGCAGAGAATAGTTAAAGAAATTAATAATAGAAGCTGATTACCACTTAGTTGCACTGAAGCTGGAAACAATTTTAAAGTTTAGGAACATATTCTGAATTTGCATATGTCTCCTTATGTTAGTCAAAGATAAGAGATGATAATAACACAGCTAAAGTAGGAAGTGTTGACTAATATGTAAACCAAAGTATTCAGTTTCTACCTGTGCTGTAGAGAGATTCATATCAGAAAGCATCTGGTGGCCAGAAGACATATATTGCTGATCTGCAAACCTGGCTTTGTAGAGTTCCTGTGTCTCATACCTATAAGAGTTGTTGTGTGTTCCTTGTAAAACATAGACCAGAACAATCAGAAGCCACACCGTGACAGTACCAAAAAAAACCTGATTTTTTTTTTTTTAATTTACCTTGATTACAGAGGAACTTGTGAAAGGTTTTCACATCAGAAGTCTTTAGGAAACACAGCAAAGGCTTTAACGTGGAGTAAAACATCAAGAGATCAGGGAGAAAATAATAATAATAAAAAAAATTGCAAAGTCTTCTTGGAGTCTACCCTATCTCAAAGTCTCTCAAAACGTGGAACGTCTGAACTGATGCACAACCTTTAGCTTGAAACTGCTTCTGTATTACCAGGCTGCTTTGACACCACTTTTGGAAAGGTTTCCAGTTAGATGCAATGAAATATTCATCAATAAGTCTATATGAGGAAGAAATTATATGGATATGTACTAATTACTTAGAAAGAATCAACATAGATTTTGTAAAGGCAAGTCCCATCTGACAGAATAACTACATTATGCTGGAAACAATGAAAATGGACAAAGAAGGTCTGATTGCTCTATGTATTTGGTTTTCTAAAAGCATTTTTATCAGATTCTTTACCAAAAGCTCTAAAAGAAGCTGCCATAAAACAAGGGAACATGCCCTCATATCAATAAAGAGAAGGAGGAATAAGTGCTCGGGATTCAAGCTGAAGGAAGTAATCAGTGAAAGAAACTGTTCAGGATGAAAAAGATAAGGGTAAAGTTAAAGTAAAAAGATAATAAAGAATGACAGAAGGTCCTAAGATATGGCATAGATGATAAAATAGCAGGTGAAAATCAGTACATATAAAACATAATCAAAGTTTCTAGACAGCTTCTGTTTAAGCAATAACTTAAATTGATACAGACTGTTCAGACTGAAAAAGCAGACAAATGACAAGATGTATATGATACAAGTCTCTAAAATCTTCACTGTCTTGGCTCAGGGGTATGGGTAACAATTCCAGTGTAAGAACTATACAGCCTACAAGTAAGCTAGCAGGAACAAAATCCAAAAGAGTGAAAAGGAAGTGAGTCTCCAGATAATACATGGTTAAATCAAGGATTACAGCAAGATGCTGAGGGCTTACAGTTCTTTAAAGAGTTATCAAATGAAGATAAGGAAGAAGATCACACAGAATGATCTGAAATACAAAGACCCTATCACTCCTTCTGGTGCTCCCTGGGTCACAGATTCCTGCAGTGTTGGAAGGTTGACAGGAACAAGAGGAGGCACTGAAGCAGCAGTAAATGGGTCTGGAGTGGGGGCTCAGCTCTCCTCCCAGCTTGGCAATGTCTTCCTGGGCAAGGTACCAGGGAGGTGAGGAGGTGGAGTCAGCCCAGGAGACCCCACACACTGTCCCTCTTGGGAAGTGGTGACCAGCCTGCATCATGTCACATAATGTGCAGCAGTAATGAGTGATTTGAAGGTGTACATAATACCAATACATGAAGATGCAGATATGTAGCTAAAACATATTAATATATTAAAATAATTTCCAAATTTCAAGCTATTATACCTTTACACCAGCCTTTGATCTATTAGCTTTTTGTTGACCTCTAAAAAAGCACCCCATATTATCCTGAGTAAATTTTACATGTGTAAATAATTACTGATTTCCCAGACATTTACTGATTTAGACAGCTGGTGGCCTCTGTCAGCATACCTATGGCATCAGTCTCATTGTGATGAAAGTTGGAGTGTGATGTGAAATATGTCTCACGATGTGCAGATAAACAAGATTGGAAACTGCATGAATTCTAACAGCATTAATAAAATGGGACAAAATGTTTTATTATTGACTACTTTATTGATCATTTCTGCTCCAGTGATTTAACTATAGAGTACACTAGAAGCTAATTATTTTCTGTAGCACTTATAATGCTAATAACATATGGACTGCTTGCAAGCAAATTGGTTTTACATGCTGAAGCGACAGCATAATTGACAGGCACCAGTCTGTTTAGCCACCAGTCCCAGAGAACAACAGGCTAACTTTAGTAAAAGTAAATGTGAATGTTTTTTTTCTCTCTATACATTGTTTTATGCTAAGACAGCTATCTTGAAGTGTGAGTTATATGGTGGAGACTGTCACACTGAGTACTGGTGACTTTCATGATGCCTTCACTTTGATTTTTGCCTTCATAGTCCTGTTTTTTTTCTGGTTTATATCCTTGAAAGATATGTATTTCTGGGAGGCTTCCTAGAAAAATACTTCTCTTAAGGGGAAAAACCCCAAAAAACCCGCACAAAACAAACTTACTGCACGTTGTGACTCCTTGTCAAAACTGAGAAAGTTACTGCAGGTAACAGTAAATTACTGCAGGTATACAACAGTGTGACCATCCAAGGCAAACTCTTGTGGTTAAACTACCTTTTCATAGGGAGGAATTTCCTCAAATTTTTGAGGAATAAAAATGAAGAAGTCTCAGTAAAACCAAGGAAGTCTTTTCCTTCCTTCTTTCCTTCTTTCCTTCTTTCCTTCTTTCCTTCTTTCCTTCTTTCCTTCTTTCCTTCTTTCCTTCTTTCCT
>JAWWMP010000001.1:85622149-85633694 GCA_035047865.1 Dendrocincla tyrannina
CCTTCCTTCCGAATTCCTTCCTTCCGAATTCCTTCCTTCCTTCCTTCCTTCCGAATTCCTTCCTTCCGAATTCCTTCTGAATTCCTTCCGAATTCCTTCTGAATTCCTTCCGAATTCCTTTCCCTGCCCACAATGGATCTGTTAATTTCAGTTACAAAATACAAGATTCCTTAAAAGGAGAATCAGACAGTCCTTATAGTGAGAAAATGTGGCACACCACCTTTCAGAAAGCAGGCTATCACTGAGATTTCTCTATCTGTGTTAAAATTTCTCACAACCAACACCTGTTTGGAGAAATCTGTTCTAGACAGAAGCTAACAGAAGGGATGTCTTCACATTTTTATTATCTCCTAGATAGAAGAAATAGATTTTGTGCATAGACTTACTCAGCATGTCTAGTGTGCTGTGGCAAGGGTAGTGTTAGTAGTACAATCAAATCCAAAAAACAAAGTTAATGAACTGAAAAAAACCCCAAACTTTAATGGCACAATAGCAAAAGCATTGCTTTGAGCCTTTGGGGCTGAAGAGTGGCTGACCTTAATCATTTAACCAAAAAAGACAGAAAGGGAAGACATAACATAGATTTAGGGAAAATAAAAATATCAGTGGGCTATTTAGGATCATGTGGGCCATGTTAAGATCCTCAAACAGTCTGCAGCACTTTGTGCAGTCTTCCTCTATATGCAAGGGAAGTTGTACAATATTACATAATTATAGAAATGTTTCGATTGTCTCTTGCTAAGAGGAAACAAAAAGATTTCTGCTGTTGGCAACAAGAAGGGGTGTCAGGTAGATCTCTTATCAGAGTGACATCCCTCAAATATTACTATTACCTTCAAGTGACACAGTGTCAAAACAGCAAAATCATATCTACTCCAAAAGCCAGTTGAGTGCTGCAGTATCCTGAAAGCATCCTGCCAGTCATGACAATAGGTTGCTTGCTCTGCACTTTTTCTCACAAAGTTTCTATGTTAACTGTTTGGCACATCATGCTTTGATGTCTTTTTAGATAATGCAGCTGTTTATTATCACAAGGTATATGGTGCTGTGAATCATATAGCTTTGACACATGCCTAAATCAGCCCTACCACAGGAAAGGCAGGTCATAAGGGAATTGTGCACCTCTGGGCATTTCACAGGACAAGTGAATTGACTGGATTTACTGTTTTGTCTCTCTTGATGTACACTGAGGAAGTTTCCTCTCTGGTTCTGGGTTTTGGTGAAAAGCATTCATACTGGAGGAAGGAGTGAAACCATGTAATCCTTCTTTATGCTGTACTAGAAGCATATAAAAGCTATTAAGAGACAAAGAAAACTGAAATGTTAAGATGGGAGAGAGAGACTGCAAGCTCTGATTTAGGTTAATTTCTTAATTAGAAAAAAAATATATATTCTGTGTTAGTAGAATAGTAGGGTTAGTAGGGTTTTTTGCCTCATTTCTCCATTAAAAATATTGTATGATGGGAATTGACTTTTCAATTCCTTAGCTCCAGAAACTACTAAAATGCTATTTAAAGTTGTGTACAGTTTTTTAAACAGAACAGGAAAAAATCCTTCAGATTGAGCTGCAGAACTCTAGTGCATCTCTCTATGTTATTTCAAGCTTTGAAAGCCAACATGTATTGTTGTCATATTCATATTTGGAAAACACAATTCCTTCATTACCCATTAAAATTAGGTCACACGGTGCAGATATTCATAATGAACCAGTTCTGCCCATTCACATGAAAGTTAACACCTTCTAGGACTATCAGAAGTTAAAGAACAGATGCCTCCTTTATACATCCCAGTATGACTGATTTATATTAAACAATTAATGGACAATTTTATGCAGCTTACAGCGTCTGTTTTATCGATGAAAAAAAAATATTGTAATCAAAATTTCAGACAGATGATTTTTCCCAAGATTACAATAATTTCCATTGCTAATGGACTACAAAGTAAAACTGCCTCAAGCTTCATTTGACTGGCAGCTTCAATGGCTTGATCAAGAGCAAACTGAGGAGAAAAATTTGGGAGGGGAATGAAGCAGGGAACCATTATTCTTAGGGGTTCTGATTTTGTTGACACCTGAAGTCAAACTTAGCTGCAGGAAAAACTTGTTCTTTTCAGGAGTTTGTGCTTAATTATCAGGAGTTTGAGCTTAATCACCCAATTGTTACTAAGCTGGGGGCTTCAGCCATGGTGCAGACTTTAGTATCAGTTGTGGAATAAAGCAGACTTCTTACTCTTCCATTCATTGCTGGGTAGCACTGGGAAAGAAATTAATTGGATGACTTTCAGTTGGCTCCAGCCAAGGCTTTCTTGGTCCCCAGCCCCACCACACTGCCCACCAGGCAGCAGTCAGAAACCTGCTCCCACTGGAAACTTCAGTGCTCTGTGCCCTCAGACAGGGAAATCGTCTTCTCGGAACTGCTTTTCACATTTGGCTTTTTGATGCCGAGTCCCAACTGGAAAGTCTATTGTAAGCAACAACAACAACAACAACAATAATAAGAAATGGGAAAAAAATCCAAAGAGTCTTGTAACCATTGGTTTTATCAAGACCTTGATTTTCTTTTGAGTCATATGCGCAGTCATAGCATACACACTATTTTAAACAGTTAATTAATTAACCTATGAAGGCTCCTGCCATTATAACCACATTTTTTTGGGGAGCTCTCTGTTCAAACACTTTTTGGAATAAATGAACTGTCCATAGAATTCAAACTGTGCTTTGTAGTATACCTGTTATTTTTTCCTAAATGTCAATAGAGGCTTTCCTGGAAGCTTGATTGTGTCCTTCCAGCCCCTGGCAGAAGATCAGACTGCTATCAGCTTAGATTCTCATCACTGAAGTTGATTATGTTGTAAAATTTTCAGGGTCTGACCACATGCTGTTTATTAATAAGTTGTACCACTTCGATATTATGTGCTTAGATGGTGAATTTAAGCAAATAATATGCTTCTTGAAGATGTTCCAGGCAAAGAGAATTTATACCAAAAGCAAGCTTGGAACAGGGCATTTCTAGTGAATATGGACAGTTATTTGCAATACGAGATGTATCTTGCTATTGCTGCTTTTCAAGCACCTTTATTAGCATTTCTGCTTCTGGAAGTAAGAACTTGACTCGGAATACGTTTATGTATTGCAGCATTAGGTGATACATCTGACACAAATACAGCTCTTCCATTCAAAGGATGACAGAAAACAGTTCATTCAAGAGATGCAGTTATCAAACCCTACTAAATATTTCAGATTCAACTCTACCACAGTGAAATGAAGCAAAATAACTTCCACTATTGTAAATGTTTTTGCTACAAAATAAAAACTTGTATTTTTTCAGATGTGAAAACAGCAGGCCATCAGTCATATTGCTGTTGACAAAAGATGTTTTGTGTTAGTGAATTTTTACATATTTGATGGAATGCCAGGATAAGATAGGTCATATCTCTCACAAACAACAGAAGATAAGAATTTTAGAGTTCTAGAAGCATATTAAGAAATATGAACATTAGCAACTCATTGTGGACCAAGTTTATATAGGTATATGTGTTAGGTACTGAATATAAAAAATTTGCATTTTCTTTCATGTCAGTGCCTTCAAATAGAAGCAAGGCAGCTGGCTGGAATTAATCAGTATTTGCCATAGCAAACTAAGAAGACAATTCAGAACAAATCCTGGGGAAAAAAATTACCATAGCTTTTCTTTCTTGTATCCCCCTAATTATGTAATTATTTTCCTTTCTTGTAACAAATCTTATGTTATACATGCATGATGAAAATGCTGAAAGTCTCTCTTTTATCTCATGTCAGAGATTCTGATGGTTATAGAATCAGGTTTTTATCTTTGAATCAGTCAAGGGAGAATTTAGCAGTGTATGGATATTCTTCCTCACTACTTCATTCCCCCAATGAATTATTTTTTCTTTCAGAGATGTGATGAATAATTATTTTTTCTCCATAAAGGCAAGGGAGATAGTGTGGGTGACGGTTTTTGTAGTTTAGGGCATTCTGGAGCTTGACAGTATTAATGACTCAAAATCAGCAAGAGCTCAGTGTCAGTTATAAATAGTTAAATCCACAAGGCATCATTAGATCACCTAGTCTGACTTCTGAGTAACACAGACACTACACTTGAGAGGCTTGAGAGGTTGGCCTGTGCAAAACTCATGAAGTTCAACAAGGCCAAGTGCAAGGTCCTGCACATGGGTCAGGGCAATCCCAAGCAAAAGTACAGGCTGGGCAGAGAATGGACTGAGAGCAGCCCTGAGGAGAAAGGCTTGGGGGTGTTGGTTGAAGAAAAGCTCAGCATGACCTGACAATGTGCACTCATGACTCAGAAAGCCAACCATGTCCTGGGCTGTATCAAAAGCAGCTCTAGGAACACTCTGCCTGAGCAGAGAGGTTGGACCAGATGACGCACTGTGGTCCCTTCCAACCTTACCCATTCTGTGATTTTCCTCTGAGATATTTATTTCGTATTTAGCTGGTATTTAGTTAAATAGAAGTACCATCAAGCCTTCAAAAGAGACTTCCAAAGATTAAGACATGGCTACCTCTCTCAGTGTTTTCCCACAGTGGTTAATCATAATTGCTTTCAAAGTTTGCTCTATATCTTCAACTTGAAGCTTTATATTTAAACAATTTCATTTACGCTTTTATATTTTTACCTCTTTCTGTCTTTCTTGTCCTGCAATGCTTGAATGCACCAAACAAAGATTTCCCCCAAGGTAATCTCCAGATCCATGTACCTTCCAATCTTGGACATCCTATTATTCTGTGAAGAACTTCCATGTGGTAAGACTCGGCAAGGTTTTATGGAGCACAAAGTGAAGCTCCATAAAACAGCTCAGTCACAGAGATACAGATCCTTGATCTGATTGGTAAGTCTTTCTCATGACTCAGTGAATGTTTTTGGAGAGAGTCCATGGATTACAAACTTAAAACAATGAGACAGTTACATGGTCAGATTGGGATTATTTGCCACCATATTCAGCTTTCATTCGTGAGGGAAAAACTAACCCATGGCTGCTGTGGGCTAAGTATAGTGCCATGAGACAAGCAGGGGTAATGTCGGTTCTGCAAATAAGTCTCTGAATGTGAAGCCACTTTTCATATGCTGCCCAAAAGCAAATTCTCAGCTCTTTAAGTATAACTTCTGACTGTTTGCAGTCTCACAGTACTGGGTGAGATTTTGGCAAACAAAATATTTTCAAACAATTATGACATTGACCTACAATTTCCTTTTCTCTAAACAGAAGTTCAAAAGCAGTATTTTTTCAAATAAAGCCTACAACAAACCAGATCAAGGGAGAAATGAAGTAACATCGAAAGGAAAAAGGGTTAACATTTCATCTTTGATTGAGCTGGGAAATTTCTCTTTGACTGCAAAAACACAAGCGAAAACAGGCAATAATAATATAACCCAGTCCAAATTAAAATCAAACTAATTTCTGTCCTCCTCCATATTGTGACAAGAAAGAATCCATATTTCTGTCTTAAGAGTCACAGATTTTTCTAATGCTCAGCAGGTTATTACTCATGCTGTAAGTCAGCAAAGACAGACATGCAGAACTTGGTGGGCTATCAGTTGCTACTTATTCACAGTAGCTTGTTTCAGGAACATTGATTACTTTGTTTTGAAGCTAACAGATTTTTGTGTAGGATGCTAATATACTACCTCCTAGGATGAAATTTTATTGTCTATTTTTAATTCATTCTCATGGATCAAGAAAACTTACAGATTGCCTGTGCAGAACTGTGTTATCCACATGGAGACATAACATATAACATAACATAACATGACATAACATAACATAACATGACATGACATGACATAACATAGATAACATAGCATAAGCTAACTCTTCGTGAAATCCCAAAGGACTTGCAGCCTATGCAACTCAAAATTTATTTAACCCCAAATTCTGAACTCTGAAGGAAAAAATATTAAATTGCAGTTAGAAGCCCATGTAACAGCCTACTTGAAATGTGGCAGCTTGGAACCAGAACAACAATTTCTCCTTGAATTTGAGATCTGCCTTGTAAACTAAAATATGGAGTATCTCATTTTGTAGAACCTCGGATATATAACAGGAAAAAAAAAAAGTGTATGTATTAATTCAGACATGACAAAGGAAAATTATTAAGGAAAAATACAACTCACAAAGTATGTACTCTCTAAGTGGTTTAAAGCTTTTCAGAGTATCTAAAATGTTTTCCACCTTATCAAGAAACACATCTACAATATATGAAAATTGTTTGCCTATTGTGATTGCTCCACTTACAGTATTTCTTTAATGGATGAACACTGCAAACCAATCCAACGGAATGAGTGAAGATAGCTGAATGATGGTTAAAATTGATGTTGCTCCCAATATCCCCTATATTCTTTACACAGCACTCTCGCTCTCCATGCTGTACACCTTTCCTGGGAGAGAGTCAAGCTACAGGTACCTGAACTGTGACTCATGGACTGCAGTTCACTGCTTTGAAAGCTTTGTGGAGTGACAAAATAGATCTTGAGAAGTGAAGCGCTAAATACAAGTAACATTTGGGGCATTGCCAGTGCTTGTCGCGGAAACTTTTATGAAAAGACTAGGCCCAT
This sequence comes from Dendrocincla tyrannina, assembly GCA_035047865.1. Lineage (NCBI taxonomy): Eukaryota > Metazoa > Chordata > Aves > Passeriformes > Dendrocolaptidae > Dendrocincla > Dendrocincla tyrannina. The sequence continues at coordinate 85,628,740 of JAWWMP010000001.1, forward strand.
ACATCACACCAAAAGACAGAAAAAAATCGCAATTATCCAGCTGAGCTAAGTGGTTCTTGTAAATTAAATGAGTGGAAGGGAAAATGAGAACCATGAGCACATAACCAATGCTTGGGTAACTCTTCAGAAAGCACACTGTTGCCAAAGTGATAAATCTGGGTAAGAGCAGTTGAGCAGTCAGCAGCTGAGACAAAGCCTGTCCTTTAATAAAAAAACTCCACTGGATGCATACACTACTGTGCAGAACAAAGCAGTGACTTTTAGTCCTCATAAACAAAACTTCACCAGATTTCCTTAGGCTCTCAGGTACCTGCTGTACATCAAGGCTCCTGCAGACTCTACTTCTTTCAGCTCAAAGAAGTCCACAGTGGCAACACAGGCTTTTCTTTCTTGTCAGCTCTTAAAAATTTTCCAGTTCTTTCTCTGAGTCTAGCAATGCCTCTTTTAGCCTCAGTAGCTGTTTTTCCTGATTCACCTGCGCTCCTCTTTGTGAGTTTTCAACCACACAGTAGAAAACTTAGTTTAGCCATCTTTACATATAGTAATTTTTCCTCACGCCAACTACTGTTAAACAATTACAAAACTTTTCTGAAGTGGGGACTGAAATCTCAGATGGAGAACTAATGTCCATCAGTAGTGAATCCTGAGCTCTGTTTAGTGTGTTCTTCTGGGGGACAGAAGCATGCACAATTTCTCTGGACTCCTGGTAATGAGAAGACTCCTTGGGCTTGTCTGAGGCTGTACAGCAGACAGAGGACAGACATGAGGGAAAAAGTATCCCTGTGAGTCTAGTTCCTATTCCTCTTTTTGCTGTTTTTTCAAGTGCAGTAAAGCAAAAAGCAAGCAAACAAACAAAAAACACCAAACAATGAAACCAAACAAAGAATTAAGAGCAACAGATTAATAATTGATGTGAATGGTAATTGTCTTGCAGTAGTGGAAACCAAAAGCATCTTTATTGCTTGAGAACTGACTTACTGGAGGGAGGAAAAGTAGTTTAAAAAACTTTTACTGGAAACTTTTCTGAAGACCAGCATTGTAATTGCATGAAGCTTCATGTTTATATATTTCTACAAATAGCTTAGTGCATATGACAGTCCCACAGTCTAGATGTCTAATTATAAAGCAGAGGAACAAAGTTAGAGAAAGCTCAGGGAGCTATACATGAAGAAGATACAATATGTTAGAGCTGTTAGAGCTGTTAGCAAGCACAGTTTTAAGAGCTGACTGCCCACTAGCTCATGGCAAACCCCAAAAAAAGGACTTTAGGCAGGCTTCAGGCCTAATTAAACCAAAAGAGCCAAAACACCCTCATCCACTCTGAGCCTATCAACCCAGGCAGCTCGAAGTTTGTGCTCAGCTTTCTGCAAAGTATCTCAAGAGAGTCTTCAGTAATAAGTTCAACATGGAATTGCAGAATATTTCACTCCTGACCCATGCTTATTTTGCAAAGTGAATCTGGATGCTATGTGTAGCATCTGACTATTGAAGTGGGTGGTGCCCGAGTCCTGACTTCCTACTTCTGCATCTGCAGTATAGACATAATCAATAGGAAATCAAGAAAGTTACTTCAATGACTGAAAAACCATTCTATATCTGACTTGGCTCTCAATCACCAACAAACCTGGCTCTGAATTTGCAGTGAGCTCCTAAGAGTGGGCTATATTCCCTGCAATTCCCATGAAATTCAGTTGGCAGTGCACCCCGCATAGTTTCAATCAGTCTTTGCCTTCTTTCATAGTCAGTAGAGACAACTTCAGGAGACAATTTCTCACAATCTTCAATAGGCTTTTAAGGAGACTTCCCCTGGGAGGCACCAGCTCTCTCCACTAGTAGCAAAAAGGTTCTGAGCAACTACAAGTGGCCAACTAGCTTGTAGATGGCTGAAGTTAAATATTATTGTTAAATATTTTCAGTGGAGAACAGAGGTAAGGTAGCACTTCATACTACATAAATACAGAGACAGTGACAAGATCTGCTTGAAAAAGTTCACTATTTCAAGGACACAAGTGCAGTAGTGATTAATACAAATGGGTCAGAGTTAATATCAGAAAAATGGTTTGTGATTACAAAAATCTTGGGATAGTGTGTTTCTAAGGTTATGCATTATCTTAATTATGTGCAACACTGAAAATAATTTCTCATAGCAAGTGTATACACTTTATCTATTTGACATTCACATTGAATTTATTTCAATGACCAGATGCTTGATAATACACACTTGCAGTTCTGAAAGTACAGAAGTTTAAAGCAACTACATTCTATGACACATCTTGGCTTTGCAATATCTGTACAAGAGAAGCTTCACCAGGGCATCTACTCACACATCCCTGTTGCACCTCTAGCACTTCCCAGATTGCAAACCTGGTTTACAAACTATGACTAGACTGGAAAGTCTGACTAGTTTACTGGAGATATTTAGAAAGAATTTTTCCTTGATAAGTCTAGAAATAACTTATTATTTCTTTGCTACTTTGTAATTTACTCAGAAGAATCAGACTCCTCAGTGTTCCAAAAGGGACATATATTACTGGTTTTAAAACTATAACAAATCAGAGTTAGGCCAGAAAACCCTAAGAAACATAGCTGATTTGAGTATAACCAGCTACAATGGAGAATTAATTGTTGTGTTATTAAAGGACTGTTTACATTATTCTATGGTGCAAAAAGGAAATGCCAACAGATACAGCACAATATTGCTGCATTTTGTAAACACAGTCAAAAATTTTAAATTATCAAAACTGGGAAGACTGCACTCAGAATTCCATTTGCTGTTACAAGTCTTATTTGCAAAGTGAAATATTTATTTTATACATAACAGAAATAACAGATAGACACTTAAATTTGGAAGTAGGGAATGACATTTTAAAAATAATAATCCAAAGTTTCTATGGGTCTAGAATGCAGAACCTCTATGCCTTAACCTAAATTTTGACACAGAAAATGTCTATTTTTCTTGAGCACATTAAAAAGCTTTATTCTGTAATGTGCACACATTTTCACTTTTCATATTTCTTTGGAAAGCACTCTCTGTTCTGAAGGTGAGAGATATATTTTTCATTCACAAAATCATTCTTGTGTAATACAATGTTTTAGCTTTCTAGAACCTAAACATTCAGAGTAGGGTTTGCTCACAACAATTTTACTCTGGTCAAGCATAAGGGTTACCATTTACCAAAAAGAAAACAGATTAAAAACTAGCCTCTGATAAAATAGTAAGTCATAAACACTCTAGGAAGGAATAAACATTGGATATGCTCTTGCCAGGAGGACACAAAATAGAGGAGGAAAACAGCAGAAATAAAATGCAGGTCCTAATTTTAGTAGTTGACATATGGCATTGTTATAGCAGTTCTGCAAGTTCTGTTTAACAAAGGGTAAGTTCACACAATCACAAGTCTTGAGTTATTACAGATTCGCAACATATCATTTCTCATAGATGTTCTCATGACACTGAAAATGTCATCACCTACACAGAGAAGCATAACTCAGTCATATGGAGCCATGTGAGCAAACCTTAAGTGCACTTGTTCTTAGGAAGAACAATCAATTTTTTTTTTTTGTATCCTGAGTTTAAATTTATAATGTAGCAATCACAGTGGCGTGCATTATATCTCTACAAAGTAACCAGAAACATATTGTGAAGTGAGATTCATCTGACCTAATGTGTGTGTGTCCACCTAAACTACATATTAGGGTGTTTCTGGACTGCCATTTATTTCCTTCTAAAGTAGCCCTTTTTCATAGCTGACTATAAAGAGACTCAGGGTGACTAGCTTAGAAGAGGTTGTCACTGGAAATCTGCAATTAGCCCAACTCTGTTGTTAGCCAGCCTATGTTAGCCCAGCAAGTCCTCACATATGCAGGAAAAGAAACTCATGCATCTTAAAGGGTATGTTGGAAACAGGATCTGTAAAAATGAAGTAATAAAGATACACTGATAATGCCGATGACAAAAAAGATTTTTATGAGTCTGGGTCTTCCCAGATATTTTAAATACTTGGACATTGCATGCTGGAGTACTTCAGAGTGACCGGCACTCAGGATCAAAATTGGAGCCTAAAGCAAGATCATCAGAGATTCCCCACCAAGGGTACAGTGGGGAGCAGGCACCTGTCTCGAAAAGACAGTCTGAAATATCATCACACTGAGTGGCTGAGATGCATTTGAACTCCTGCTCTTTCTGCAGCTCAGGCACTTGACTGAAACCTTGGAAAAAGTGCTTCTGTCCCCTTGGGAGTCAGATCTCTGCAGCTCAGTTAGATCTTTGCCTGCACCTCTTTTTTGAAACCGTTGAGCAGAATTCACCAGCCTCTTTGATATCTTGATGACAAGATTGCTGTGCTTTTGCCTACTTACGTGTTTTAAGACGCTGCTGGAAATGTTTGAGAGGAAAGTGAGAGGCAACCATTTGTGTTCAGATGGATGCACTTCACAGCAGAGATAAAGATACAAAAAGAGCAAAAACCGTCAGTTGTCAAAGAGTGTCCCTATGCTTCTTCTGCTTGTCGTTGCAAACATAATATGTTAAAAAAATACTGCAAAAGAAGTGAGTTAAACCAGTGGGGGGAAAAAATAGAAGCTCAAACTTTAGATGTCAACTGAGAGATGAAAATCTGTGACTTTATGCGTTAAATATTAACAGAAAATGATAAATGCCTTCTGGAAATTAAGTGACCTTAGAGGTAAGAGTCATGAGATGGCTATTTAATAGTTGCATTAACAATGCATCGATATTTCACGCCTTTAGAGAGAGAGACTTTATAGTCCTCTTGTTGTTAGAAGAATATTTATTCCATATCTATTTTACTTTTATTGAGTAGATTTTTTTTTTTGGTAGAACAAGCAGGAGAGCAATATGATAAGATCCAGATAAATCATTGTCGTGGTTTGGCCCTGGATAAATGCCTGATGTCCAGCAAACCCCCTTCAAGGCTTTTCCTCCCCCCTCGCCT